>JAWNOT010000120.1:1730000-2130000 GCA_035045825.1 Drosophila eohydei
TCTATAGCTATATCTATATCTATATCTATATCTATATCTATATCTATATCTATATCTATATCTATATCTATATCTATATCTATATCTATATCTATATCTATATCTATATCTATATCTATATCTATATCTATATCTATATCTATATCTTTTTCTTTTTGCTTTTCTGTTTCTTTTGCAAACAGGAAATGCTTTACGGCATCCAGACGGGCTTTGGTTCACCGCAGATACCAGTTGCCGAGATCTTCGCGCGACCGGCTCCATCACTCGTCTCGCCACAGAATCAGAAGCCAAAGAGCAACAACTATTTGACGGTGCCCGATTCGGATTCGATACGACCCAAGAGTGTGCCCTCGTCGCCGATGGTGAAGCGGGCCTTCTCGCGCCTTGGCACGATCACCGCTGGCTGGGGCCGATCCATACGCAACAAGAATACGAATCAGCTGAATCCGGACGATAAAAAGAAATGGATATCATCAACAGATTGTTCGAGTAAGAGTTTTCATTTAATGCAATGCAACAATATCGATGCGTGTCCTTTTTTTCTCTTTCTCTCTTTCTCTTTGTCTCTCTCTCTCTTTCTCTCTTACACATTCTATGCGCTCTCTATTGTAAACATACCTGATTTTCCGTATATATAATACACACACACACACACGTATCTTTATACTAACTACTAACTAACGTCTTGGCTGCGCTCCTACGTAACACTACGTAACCTCGTAAACTCGTAACTGCCTGTTTTTTCCCGTAATATATATACTTGCTACTACCAACTTGGCTACCAACAACTCTTCTACTACAATAAAACAACGCAAAAAACGCACGTCGCACGCCTTAACCTCTCAAACTTACGTACTCTATACTCGATATATATACATACTATATATATATGTATATATATATACATTTGATTGATATGGAAATATTATATGATGCGTGATCTGCTTATATGTAAATTGTGTCTACCGTATTTTGGGGGCACTCTGCTGCCGTTATCGTTATCGTTATCGTTATCGTTCTTGCCCATCTTTCAACTCCTCAACAACAATAAAAACTTTACTTTTTTCGTTTTCCTCTGTTGTTTTGATTTCATATTTGCTATTTGATAATTGGCATTCCTTGCCTTCAATACCCTGGACGCCACCTGCTGCCTTATGCATACTCACCTCTCTCAATAACACCATCAAATATAATTGGCCCTCCAATCGGACTTGTATATCATAATCATATCGTATCGACGTTGATGTTTCCTTCTCAATATTTTCCAACACTATCCACTGTCTGACTCTTTGCTATATCTAAAAACTAACTTTAAATAATAAAATATTGCACCAAATTCGATTTCCTATGCACCTGTTTTTTCGCAACTCTTATGCAACTTCTATAAAATACTTATGCAACTCTTAAACATTATCAATACGACTCTTGCATAATAACTCTTCTGCAACAATCATTCAACACATATACAACAAACGTACAACACTCATGCAACATTTATACGAGCCAATAAAACATTTCTACTTCATTTGTACAACTCTTATACAACACTTAACACTGTCACAACTCTTATACAACAATGAAAATTGTTATAAAAATTATACAATACTTACACTTATTTATTAAACACTTATACAACACTTACAACAACTTAAACAACACTGAATACTCTTGCCACTCTTATACAACATTTAACACACTAATAACACTTGCACTTATACACCTATACAACACTTATACTAACTAATACTTATTCAACTCTTGTAAATTATACAACATTCATATACCTGTATATAATGTAAATAACTTATACAACTCTTATACAACATTGTATATATTACCTATATATAACACTTTTATACAACAATTATACAACACTTGTACACCACATTCATATAACTGTATACTAAAATTGTAAATAACTTATACAACTCTTATACAACATTGTATATATTACCTATATAACACTTATATACAACACTTATGCAACACTTATATTACACTTACGAAAACTTATTACACTTACAAAAACTTATACAACACTTATATTACACTTACAACAACTTATACAACACTTATACAACACTTGTATTACACTTACAACAACTTATACAACACCAATACATAAACCTCTTATACAACCTCATATGCAACACTCATCCCACACCCATTTGCCGCCACAATACTCAACACACTTGCCATTTTTCAACTCTCCATACTCACCACCTTCGAAAATTCGAACACACTAAAAACTTACCAATTCGCAACATTTTTTCAAAATTAATATTTATCAAAATATTTGCCTGATATTCGAACTAACTAAAAAAAATTCACATCACACTGCAACTATTGCTCTTTCTCTCTCTCTCTCTCTCCCTCTCTCTTTCTGTTTCTATACAATCTTGTTCCATATTTAAAATTGATTAATATAAAAAAAACAACAAAATTTTCATCAAATTAATGAAACAACATTCGAAATTCTTGTCATTTTTTCATCAAACGCGCCTGCCCAACCGCCAATCTTCCTTCCCGCTCTCTCGTTCTCGCTCTTTCTCCATTTATCTCTCTCTCCCACTTGATTTCTTAACAATCGTGCGAATTATCCAACGACCCGCAATTAATTTTATTTCGCACTTAAATTTTATTTATATTTCATTTTGATTTTGATTTTCATTTTGTTTAAATTATTTCGCGTCCGCAAAAAAAAAAAAAAACCTTAAAAAATATGAAACCCACAAAAAAAAACCGAAAAACCAAAATACCGTAATACCAAAAAAAAAACCAAACCGAACAAAAAACCAACTTGAAAACCTGGCAGACAGAGATAGCAAAGACAAGGACAAGGACAAGCCGGGCAGCAATCAATTGGCCGTGCCACGCCTATCCGTTTGCGCCGACGCCCAAAAGGTGGACCGGGCCAAGCTAGCCCAAACGGAATTCAACATCATCGAATTCGATCCAGATACGTTTCGAGTGCTACTCGACTATCTGCATACGGGCACCTGTCCCTTGACCTGTGTCTCTATACCAGGTAAGCAAAAAAAAATTGGAATTGAAACAAGTGTTGACGTGAGAAACAGTTGGCATTGAAACAGAACTTGACTTGTTGATAGACCTGAAATGTTTTTGACGATCTGTATTAAGTCAGACAGCAAAAAATTTTAAGCTATAAATTGTAATAGGAACGGTGGGAAGGAAACATAGAGAGGGAAGATTGTAATTGAAGCGTTAAAAAAGAATATAGAGAGCTTCTCCTATGTTCCTTAGGCAAAAATGTGCAAGACAGTTTCTCTCTTAATTGTATCTTTGTTGCCTTCTAATGGGAACAATGAAAAAGGAACACTGCAGGCAGGAAGCAGATACAGCTTAAGTATCTATGCTTAGATTCTCTGCAATGTTATTAGTACCTGTGTTAGATTCTAATGGGAACGATGGGAAAGGAACGTAGGAAAATAAAACAAGGATGCAATGCTATAATATAATAGGAACGATGGAAAAGGAACAAGGAAAATGCAGACGGACGAAATCATATTCAAAAATGTCTCAAAAATGTTGACTACTTTACCACTTTGTGCACTTATAATGGGAACGATGGGAACAAAACAAAGCTTTTACAACAAATTTATTTGAATTTTTTTATTTCGTTTCAGGTTTACTGTGCGCCGCAGAACACTACGATTTGCCGGAGCTGTTGCAAGCGTGCTTCCATCATTGCAAGCAGTTCCTGCGCATCGAGG
Organism: Drosophila eohydei; assembly: GCA_035045825.1. Taxonomy (NCBI): domain Eukaryota; kingdom Metazoa; phylum Arthropoda; class Insecta; order Diptera; family Drosophilidae; genus Drosophila; species Drosophila eohydei. The sequence goes on from JAWNOT010000120.1 coordinate 1,733,735, forward strand.
TCGTCTGTCCGATGCTCATATCGCTGGAGAACTACTACTGGCGCTACACATCCGCCTCAGAGCTGGTCAACATGATATTGTCGTTCGTGGAGAGCAAGGCCCATTCCTTGTTCAAGTGCCCGGAATTCCTCAATCTGTCCGAGTCGATGGTGCAGATGATAATGTGCCGTGAGCTGCAAACGCCGGAGATACGCAAATTTGAGGCGATGCTCGCCTGGGCCCAGCACAAGGTGGCCAAACTGAAGAACCATCCCAACAAGGATACGCAGTTCGAGTTCGAGTGCATTATGGAGCGTTTGACACGTGATTTGAACCTGTGCCGCATATCGCCCAGCGAACTGCTCACCGTTGTGCTGCCATCGAAGTCGATGAAGAACGAACGGATCATGGAGACGCTCATGGTGCAGGTGAATCTCGGCACCTATCGCATGCCCGAGCTGGATGCGTACCGTCAGCAGTTGCGACAGCAAGAGTCTGCCGAGGCCAACGTGCAAGTCCATCGGGGTGGATGAGACAGTAAGAATGTGAGTTTCGATTTGGATCAACAGCCGCTGGCGCTCGCCCTAACCACTGCCGCAACCACCGCGGACACTGACTACAAAACCACCGGACTGTTAACGCCAATTGCTGCTAGTAGTGGCGGCGGCGGTGGCGGAGGCATCATAACCAGTTCGATTGCGAGCGGCATTACCCTACAATTGGATGCGCGCGCCTATGCGATGGCCTCCGTTGCCGTCGCCCTTGAACATCAGCAGCAACTGCAGCAACAGAAACAGCATCACCAGCAACAACAGCAACTACAGCAACTACACCAGCAGCTGCAGCAAACGCCTCGCGACGCCACCGACGATGAGGTGGAGCTGTATGCCAGCTTCGATATGGCGCCCAGCACCAGTCGCGTCGCCGCCCAAATGCAAGCGGCCAAGGAGGCCAGGCGCAAGCGTTGGGCCGCCGACGGTGCCAGCGGCAGCAGCGACGGTGGCTGCGCCAGTGGCAGCAGCGGCAGCGGTCGGCGTTACTAAACAAACAAAACACGATCCAACAAAACAAAAATAATTAAAAAATAAAAAAAAAAGTTAAAAAAAGAAAAAGACAAAAAAAGCACAGCGAGCACAGACGAACTTTGGCAAGCCGAAGTTGCAATACTCTTGCAGCTGATAAGAAAACTAATCAAAATATATTATCAGCCAATATAACATATACATATATCAATCCCTAGCGTTCCGCTCCCACGTGTTCCTTCTAATAAATATGCTTCAGTTGAGAAGTTTCTTTTTGTAGAAAAGGCTTCAAAGAGCTCTCCAATCCGTGACCTTTGTACATACTTAGTATAGTGTTCCATTTCCACATGTTCCACTAATAATTGTGCTGCAGTTAAACAATTTCATATTATCAATTACCACTAAAACGCTATCCAAATCGTGCCGCTGTACATAGCCTGCATATTGTTCCATTTCCAAATGTTCCACACAATATTATCATTCAAACTGTAGAAAAAGCTTCAAATCCGTTGCCTTTGTCCATTACCCTGGTGTAGTGTTTCATTACCACATGTTCCACCTAGTAAATATGCTGTTGTTATTAATGTCAAACTAATAAAAACATTTCAAACAGCTCTAAAAATACAATAACTGATGTGGTGTTCCATTTCCACATGTTCTACCCAATGTAATGTACACAAACTCCATTTACAAATGTGTGCTTATAAAAAATTGATAAAAACTAGTTTCCTACTCTCCTCAAAACGCACTTGGTGTTCCGATTCCAAACGTTCCCATGGAATATATAAGTTGCACGCAACGTTTTCCACACATTCCCCCGAGAATGAATGCCCCGCGTTAGTAATTATTATACTTAGAACAGAACCCCTATTAAGAACCCGTATCAAAGCAAAACAAGTGTTCCGTTTCCACTGTTCCACAAAAGTTAAACTCAAAGAGCCAAACAATACTGCAAGGATATTATGCATGAGAGTGTGTATGTGAGTGAGCGTATGTCTGTCTGTGTGTGCATCTAACCCACCGCTCTAAAGCGCCCTGAGAAGCCGAACAAAGAGAACCATCCAAATCGAAGCTGACATTGTTAACTCTTACATTCACCCCGCATGACAAAATGCCAAAATGAGAAAAGAAGCAAGCAGAATTTTCTACCAAGTATTACCTACAATTAATAATATATCTGTGTATATATACATACATATATATACATATACAATATCTATATATATATATATATATATATATATATATATATATATATATATATATATATATATATATATATATATATATATATATATATATGTTTGTATATGTAACCTATTGTAACTATGTTTAGTACGAGCATATGCCAGAGCAAGAGAGGCAGAGAGAGAGAGAGAGAGAGAAAGAGAGAAAGCTTTGACATTTACATGTAATGTAGACAAAGCAAACGTTTTTGATACCCTCACAAAAAAAAATACATAAAAAGTCGTTACAAAGGAATACCCAAATAAAATTTAAAAATACCAAAAAAATAAAAAAAAAAACAAAGAACAAAAAAAACGCTTACTGATGTAAAACAAAGACTTAAGAAAAATGATAAAAGAAAAACTTTTTTTTTTAAATCAATGTTATTAAAAATGTAAGCTCTACCAAGTTTTTGGCAAACCAAACCTAACCAAACATAACCTAAAACCTATAAGAAGAAAAACCCTTAAGAAAAATAAATATATATACACATATACGTATATAAATGTACATAAGTTTACACACTCGTATATGTATTTGAATGTTAAAAGAAAAAACCAAATTTCCAACTGAATCACTTTGTTATTTTTAAATATTAAAAAATACCAAAAAAATATTATGATAAATGGCAAAAATACTGAAAATGGCTAGCCATGTACTGTGTGTGTGTGCGTGCGTGTGTGTGTGTGTGTGTGTATGTGTGTGTATACAGACTTGCATATACACAAGTTAGCTATAGATCTATATATATGTAAATATATATATATATATATATATATATATATATATATATATATATCTATATATAAATATATATACATATATACTCTACCTATACAATTGACTTATTATACATAATATAATATTGTTCTAACTATGCAACCAGAAATACCACAGAAATACTCAGCAAATGGATTAAATACTCCACAATGCGTGTGTTAAATGCTCCAATTGCCTGTCCTTAAAAGATTTAATAGCTTACCAGCAGCTGAAATACCTGTTAATGTTCATGTTAGTTGCTTAGAAGTTAAATAATATTTATTTGTCAAGTTTTCTAGACTAGGCTGGAAGGCTGCTTCGTTTGTTAACTGACAGCTAAATCTGCTTGTCAGACCTAACTGTTAAAGTACCTGGCTTATTTGCTAGGAACATTTATTAATTAGTTTGTGCGGCTTCTTCACTTGTTAAATTCCAGTTAAATTCTAAATGGCAAAACTAAATGCTAAAGTGACTGCTAAGTTTGCCAGGCACATTAATTGATTACAGAGTCTATTGCTAGTTAAACTGTCTAACAAGACTGACAAGCAATCTAAACCAAATGTTAAACTGTCTGGTAAGTTTGCCAGGCATATTTGCTCGAATTCCGATTGATTTTCGATAGATAGTTTAAAAGCCGATTAATTCTTAGCTTACTTGGAATGTGCAAACGTTCTCTGAATACCCCTAACACGTGCTCATAGTATACCTGCTCTAGACCTAAATAGATATACATCTGAATATATATACATATATATATATATAGATATATATCTGTGCTATATATACCAAACTTTTAATGCAGTCCGTTCGGTTGCTGGCATCTCAAATAAATACTAAGTATCTGTCTGTTTGTTCAAATACAATACCATAAACGTGCTGTCATATATATGTGTGTATACAAATATATATGTATATATATACAATATATATATATATATATATATATATATATATATATATATATATATATGTATATCTTATAAATGAAATAACAAAATTGACATAACGTAACGGCAGCATTTTCAAAAAGGGTTTCACTTAACGGTTCAAATGTGTATATCAAAATTAAAGACATGCATACCTACGACAACAACATTTTTTATAGTATATGTATACATACGTACTTATTATATATATATATATATATATATACATACATACATACATACATACATATACATATATATATATACATGTCTGCCAGCACACCGCTGGGCATATGCTTAAAAGCACTTAGCCATAAGCCAACAACAGTAATAGCAGAAGACGAGGAAGATAAAGTTGAAAAAGTAGCAGAAGTAAGCGCTTTAAGTGTGCAAAACTTGTTGAAAAATTATGCTAAAACCTTATCAAATCAGTGTGCAACTTAATCTTGAGCTAAGCAAATAGTAAACAATATCTGAGACAAATGGCAATGGAACTGTTCAAAATGCAATTCAAATCAAAATTAGTTTGCCGATGCTAAAAATAGCGAGGCTAGCGGAACATAGGAAAACGAAACAAAACAAAACCACAACAACAACAACTTGAATAGAACATATGAGAAATGTAATTTAGCTAGACACAAAATGGAATGGAACAGTTCAAAAGGACAGTCCGCCAAGTAAACAGGCAACGGAACGCAGTGGCATGAGACAGTCTCAAACAGTATTTTAAACTTGGAAATCAATGTGAAATAGAACTTAAGAATCGTAGTTAAAATTGGAATAAAACCAATAAATAGAAAAATACATGGAACAGCTGGGGGAAACTTTATTAGTTCTTTTCTTGTCAGGCGATACAAAGCGGAATGGAACATATTTGTAAGCCAAACACATATTAGCTAGTTAAGATATACGAAATAAAACCAAACCACTTGAGGTTGGCCAGAAAAGCTAACTTAATAAATAAATATACTCATAGATAAGCCCAATCAATACGTTGATAGAAACTTATTCACTTACATTACAACTAACTAACTAACTAACTTACTAACTTACTAACTGGATTCAAAACCAAAGAAAATAACCATATTTTGCATAATTGCAACAAAGTGTTTCTAAGTGTTTGTGCCGTGCTGTGTTACAACCAAAACAAACATAAAACCAACGTATAAACATATTCAAACCATAGTACATACTTTAAAGAAGCTTTTGACATCCAGTTGAAAGCCACAAAGGAAAGACGGAGAAAAAGAAATTAGAAAAACTTTGGATTTGTTCTATTCCCGAATGTTTACGAGCAAAAGAAACAAAAAATGCAAAGGGAACAGAATGGTGTGAAAAGAAAGAGAGACTGGAGAGTAATGGGAAAGGGAAACACGAAAAGGGCAGAAAAGGAATAGGAACAGAAACAGGAAACAGGAACATAAACGGAAATGGGAACAGGAACATAAACAGGTGACGGAACAGAACTAGGTTCACGAACATAGCTAGGAACAATTGACTATGAATAGGTTCAGAAATAGAATAGGAACAGGAAAAGAGACAGAAACAACAATAGGAACAAGACAAGCATAAGAAACAGATGAATAAGAATCAGAAACTGGCTTAGAAACAGGGACAGGACATGCACTTGACGACTTTCTTCGTACACCATAAACCCAACCACAAAATATAAACAAAATAATCCGAAAAATAGATTTTTGAAGCACACGCCGAATACTCTACTAAAAACTAAGTGAATGTTGTAATTGCCAGAAAATAAACAAACATTGCAAAAGCTCAGACGACTTTACCTATATATAAATATCTATATATGTATATATATATATATATATATATATATATATATATATATATATATATATATATATATATATATATATATATATTTATGCATATACACGATTACATTCCATATATACATGTCTTATTAAAACCAAAAATAATTACTGTCTGGGAAATTATATATGTATAATTTAGAAGCTTAAGCTGACACATATACATCAAAAAATGCTCTATATATATATATATATATATATATATATATATATATATCCATACATATATATACATATATGCATATATATCTATATATATATATATATATATATATATATATATATATATATCTTTATATTTGCATACGCATATTATCAATATACACAATAAGCCAGAATCTAAATTGATATAACCTATATGTAACTATATATGTGTATATGTGTGCTATATTTATATTATATATATATATGTATATATATGTGAAATTAAACTGATTTGAAAAAATAAAAAAAAAATAAAAAAAAATGTGTTTTTCAATTGGGATTGGAATTGTATAGCAATTGGAGCGCTTGGAATTGAAACACAACACGCAAATGCTTCTGTTAAAGTCACGTCGAAATATCAAGCTAAAATATTCAATGGGATCTAATCATATAAATGAAAGAAATCAAATTGGTACGGTTGGAATTGAAACACTACTCCCAAATGCTTATGCCAAAGCTTACATATTTAATTTGCTTTAATCATATAAATAATACGAATTCGTCTTGGAACACTTGGAACTGAAACACTATTCACAAAAGCTATAAAGTAACATCAAATATATATTTGATTTGAATATATTTAAATATTCCATATTCCATAACATATTCAATGCTGGAACGATTGAATCTGATGGAATACAATTGAAACAAGTGCACTTTAGTATTGCTGCATATTAAACAATTGGCAATGAAACACGAATAACAACTGTTCAATATATATTTGGAATTAGTTAAGTTAAATGATAGTAATTGAAATATCGAAAATTGAACAAGCGGAACTATTGGAATTTAAATTGGAGTGGGCGCTTATAGGCCATTGCGTCGATATATAACAAAGAAAATATATATAATAAGTATTTAATGTTTTTCATTATGGAGGTTTTTTAGATCCGTTTTCATTTTATTTAACTTTTGAATTATATACTTTAATTATTACATTTCTTATTGTTGTTATTATCATTATCATTATCATTACTGTTATTAGTATTATTGGTATTCATAAGAGTTTACATTCATTTGATTTTGTTGATTTACTTAACTTTTCGCAACTTTTCATCATTTTCATATATATTTTACAATATTAATACAGATATATATACATATACATATATTGTGTACATACCATACACTATATATCTTTATATATATACACATGTATTGGTTAAAACTAAAAAGTAGACCTACAGACCGATGCGCATATATGTACACATATACATACATAAGTATATAGTCCAAAAAGCTTAAACTTTAAACACATAAATCAGTCGAAATACATCATTTAATTATTTTATTTTTTACTTTTCTTTTTTTTTTATTTTAAATAAATTAACATACAAATAAATTTAACTGATTTTTTTTGTTTCGAAATATTGTTTACTTTTTTTTAAATTTTGTTGCTTTAATTTTACAAAGAGAAAAAAATTAAATTGGATTTTGATTACAAACAGCAAATGCAAAACATACACATTCGATATATATATATATATATATATATATATATATATATATATATATATATATATATATATATATATATATATATATATATATATATATATATATATATATATATATATATATATATATACATATATATGTGTGTGTGTTACATATATATACACATTTTTTTTCTTTTTCATTTATATACAATTTGAATTTTTGAATTTTGTTTTTAGTTTTTGGGTTAAAATTAAATAATTTACTCGATAATTTGTTATGAACGCACAGGAACAAAACATTGAGGTCGCTAAGCTGCACACACACACAAACACACACGCAAAGATACAAGTTATTAGAAATTTGTAGTATTATGTTGCTGCTCTATATATATATATATATGCATATATATGTATTACATATGGTAAGCTAAGGAACTTGGTTTGAAAGAATTCTATTTTGATAACAAAACAAATAATACATAATAATACAAATCAACTGAATATATACATACACACACATGTATACGTATTATATATATATATATATATATATATATATATATATATATATATATATATATATATATATATATATATATATATATATATATATATATATATATATATATATATATATATATATATATATATATATATATATATATATATATATATATATATATATATATATATATATGTACATATGGCAAGTCTTTTCTGCATATAGTACATAGTATACAACTGTTATGATCTTATTATAATGTCTATATAAGTTTGGTCAAAAATCAAATTTCAAAACTTTGCTCAAGAAATTTAACTATTGCACTATTATTGTTGTCTCAGCATTTGTATACAAATATGTGTGTCTATATTTTGCTGCATTTTAGTATTTCAATATATATATATATAAACAGATATATATATATATGTATATATGCTAGTTATATGGCGCTATTGCAGTTACAATTCGTTTCAGTTGACTAACAAAATTTCTATATATACACTCACACAAATACACATACACGCACACATGTATTATTCAAAAAAAAAAAAAAAATACAAACAAACATTTGTGTTACAAGTTAAAAGAAAACATTTTTTTGTTGTTGTGAACTAGTTTGAATTAATCATTAGAAGACTCAAGCCTTAGCTACGGCCTAAATATATATAAGCTATATATATACGACTTTTGAACACTTTCGTTTGCTGTTGTTGGTTGTTGGTTGTTCACATGTATTGCTTGTAATTGTTGTTTTTTTTTTGCTAGCTGATTAAAGGTCCAGCGAGTGTCTATACGTTGCTGCAGGCCCAACGTCCGCCGCTGCTGCTGCTGGAGTTGTTGTCGCTGTTGCTGTTGCTGCTGTGTTGCTAGCAGCAACAGTTGCTGTGGCTGCTGTTGCTGCTGCTGCCTCGTCGTCTGGCTCATCATCGAAGCCATACCAACATCACATGACCATTATTTGCAGCGCTACTCATTGATCTATGGTGCGGTAGATGCGTCGCTGCGGCTCGGGCGTGTAATGGATGCGCGTGCGAAAGTGCTGCGGCGAGCCGGGCACGCTCTCCGAGCCGCGACGTGGCGGCGGCAATGGCGGCGATGCCGAAACATATCTGAAAGACAAAAGTACACAAGTTAGAAGCCGTCAATAGGTTGAGTTTGTTGTTGTTGTTCAACTCTCACCGTCGCTGCAGCAGCGGTGAGCCCGCTGGCTGGCCGCTCAGCTCGAGCAGATTTTTGCGCAGCAACAGCGGCGACTGGCCGCGATTGTAGCGCGGCGGTGGATCCGGACTGCGATGCCGTCTATCCAGGCCCGCCAGCAAATGTGGACTGGGCGGTGTGCTGTTGCTGCCGCTGCTGTGATTGCCGGCGACAATGCCGCTGCTGGCGTAGCGACGCAAGAAGCCGCTCGTTGCCGTCGCCCCGCCAATGCTGTGCACCACTGCAGCGCTGCCCGTTAGTGGCTCCGTGGTGGGCGAGGTGCTTTGGCTGGTATTGTGACTGTGGCTGCTGCTGCTGCTGCTCGCCGCTGACAGCGTGCGATAATAATAGGTTTTGGCTGTTGTATTGTGGTTGTGGTTGTGGATGCTGTTGCTGCTGGTTGTGGCGGTGCCATTATTGCCTATGTTGCGATAGGCTGGCGGTGCTGGTGGCGGCGCCAGCGCCTGGGCCGGCTCCTGTTCGTTGCCGTTAGCCAACGTCTGAGCCGTCGCTGTGGAATTCAATTGGGTTTTAACATAGGTCGCAAATTGTCGCTTCATGGCGCCAGCGAGTGTATTGAACCAGCCTGATTGATTGATGGATTGATGATTGATGTGCAGTGTGCACGTGCGTGCGTGTGTGTGTGTGGTGCAAGCGTGCATGTGTGTGTGTGTAAACAAAGAGAAAGAGCATAAACAAAAAGCGCACAAGCGAGCCAAAGAATTAGTTGAGAGCCAACACAAAAACAGGTAAGAGTGCTCTAGTCGGCTGTGCCCGACTAGCAGATACCCTGCAACCCGCAAGCTGGTCCCTTCTGCAATTATTTCACACATACATACATACTCATGCATGCATGTATGACCTAAGGCTGAGACATTTTTGATTTTAAACTGACCAAAAAAGCAATTGAAATAAACAAAATTCCCGATATAAAAAGCTGTTGGTTTTCGATATCGATTCTACATCTATACGCCTCCCACTGCTCCAATTTACAGCCATTGCCAAATTATGGACCTACATCGATAACTTTAACAGCTGCAGACGTATTGCGATCGCAAATAGCATCACTCTTGCCTGGTCACCCTATAATAAGAACGAGTTCAATGGAAAACCATTTCAATTCTCTATATCTGTCACATGAATCCACAAAGTAAATCTAATTGAGGCAACTAGTTTTTTGGCTCTTTAAGTTATGCTTCAAAAACCAAGTTATAAAATCGATTTTTATCGAAAAGCAATTGATATGAAGATAAATATTATATACTTAAACTAGGCATACTAAAATATGGAATATATATCTATTCCCAGCTGCAGTCTCTAGCTTTTGTAGTTTACGAGTTCGTACGATCGGATAGACTAAGACCACAAGATCGATAGAGCTTATCGAACCAGACTTGCCATATTCAATGAGTTCATGATATATACAAAAACAAGCCGAACAGGAAAACAAATAAATTCAAGCGCAAACATCGTGGATGCATATCAAATGAGCGTAACATAGCTGACAGCTTTTTGTCTGCCACTCACCGGCATCCGTTTGAGTGCTGTAGACGTGCTGCTGCTCTCTGGCTTCGAGATTGTTGCTGCTGTTGCTCGGCTGCTGGCCCAGCAGCTGGCGCCGCGCATACAATTTGCTTAACTTGCTGCCGGCGACTTGAGCCGTGCCATAGTCCGGCTGCAGTTGCTCAGGCGATCTGCTGGGCAGGCTGCTGCTGTAGAACGCACTAATGTCGCTAGCTGTTGCTGCTGCTGCTGCTGGTGGTGTTGCTGCTGTTGTCGGTGTGAGCGGCAATGGCTGGTATTGCAACTGGGCCGCATTGCCCACACCAAAGTGTCCGGCGGCTGTGGCACATGGAGAGGCGGGCGCTGCGCTGGCTATTTGCGAGCACGTCGACTGCGTCGATGACTGACTAGAGGTGGAGTGCGATGAGGATGGCGCCACATAGTTGCTGTGAAACGGGTTCGTGCTGGTGCCCGTGGTGGTTGCCGGCGCAGCACGCAGCAGCGTTGGCGTCAGCGGCGGCACCGGCGGCGGCGACTGAAGAAAGTGATAAAGTTGCGGTGATGACTGTGGCTGTTGCTGCTGCTGCATCTGATAATATTGTGGCAACTGCTGTTGTTGCTGTAGATGATGTTGTTGTTGCAGATGTTGTTGCTGTTGCCGCTCGGCTGCCTCCTTTTCACGCAACTGATTCTGTTGATGGTAGAAGCGCTGCAACACTGCATAGACAGAGACAGAGAGAGAGAGAGAGAGAGACATATAATTTTATTAACATGGACTAAAACACTGGTATAATAATCTTTGTGTTTATCTTAAGTTGAGTTAATAAATCTATGTTTAGCAGTAAACATGCTGAGCATTTCCTAAACTATGTTGTGTAGTTAAATACAAAGAAAACTCAACTCAACTTTCAAGTCAACAAACAGCCCACTTAAAGACATGATATGGATGGATAATACATTTTTGATTGGACTTAAATACTCTAACTTTAGAGAGTTATAAAGTGTTCTGAAGTTATGCATAGTTACATAAATACATAAACATGATTGCTACTAATTAACAAATGTGAACAAGTCATCTATAGGGGCGTTACAAATGCCTGCTAATATCATCGCTAGACCTTGCTATCTTCGTCTTACAACTCCTGCTGTATTTGAGAATTGCATGATTGCAACAGAGAACAAAAGCGAGTGTCTAGTGAGAGCGCGGCGCTCTCCAGGCAGTCAACAGCAACAAAGTGTTCTGCGATACAACAGTTGATGCTTGTGGTTAATAGTTTCAAAAAATATATAGTAAGATTTATGCATCTAAAAAACTTATTATCAACATTAAGCTAAAGCAGAGCTACTGTTATAACAGACAGGAAACTAAGCGCTTGTTCAATTGATTTAACCTGCTCTACAGATTCTTGTTATGTTGTGCAACATTAACACACATATATATATATATATATATACATATTTCTTAACTGATATATTTTCTATGCTAAATGTCCCTCACCTATGGGACTTTGATTGCCTGGCTGCAATCGCTGCTGCTGCAATTGCTGCTGCTGTTGTTGCTGATTGTTGAGCTGCAATGTTGTTGGCATTGTTGTTGCTGTTGCTGTTGTTGTTGTTGCTGTTGCAGTTGCTGTTGCTATCGTTTGCTCCATTATCAGATGCTTGCGCTGCATTGTGGGCGAGCTGAGTGCCAAATTGACATTATCAATTCTACTATCACAGGTGTCGTAGGGCAGACGCCATTTGGGCGTGGCCAACAGCTCCGTGGGCGTTTTCACTTTCTTATTATGATGCGGCAGTGTTGTTGGTATTGTTGTTGCTGTTGTTGCCGTTGGTGTGGCTGCCGTTGGTGTTGTAGCTGTAACAATTGGCTGATGTTTCTTCTGACTGAACGGCGATGTGGTTAAATTGCGTAAAATCGATTGACCTGCAACAGACAAAGGGCGTTAGTCAGTGGGCGTGAGTGTGGGCATGGCCGTGGTATGCACATACCTATGCTGCTAAAAACAGACTCCTTCTTGGGACTCTCATCGTTGTACTTGTAGTGAGAGCCATTGCTCAGCTTGCGCTGCATGAAAGGCGATTTCCGATAGAGTTTGCCAATGTCATTGTTACCGCCGCCGGCAGCAGCTGCTGCAGCTACGCCAGCCGGTGGCGACATGGGACTGGCGCCGCTGCTGCTGCTGCCGCTACCACCGCTGCTAAAGTAGTTCAATGTGTTTGACGTTGCTGCTGGTGTGGCTGTTGCTGCTGTTGTTTGTTGAGGTAGTTGTGTGGCTGATTGTATGAAATACTGCGTAACCGGCAACTGCTGCTGCTGCTGCTGCTGCTGCTGCTGCTGATAGCTTGGAATCTGTGTGGGTTTTATTGTCTTCAGCGTTTGCGTTTGTGTTTGCGTTGGACTGCGCGTTGCTCCTGCTGCTGCCGCAGTTTCAGTTGTTGCAGTTCTTCCATACAATGTGGCAGCTTCCTTGGCGCGTGTTGCTGCTGCTGCTGCAGCTGCTGTTGTCGTTGTTCCTATTGCTGTTGCTCTGCAAGTAACGCGTGAGTGTTAATTGTTGCCAACATAAGGAAAGGAGAACACACACACACACACACACAAAATGTACGCCAGCATGGCAGCGAAAGAGTGAAAGACAGAAAGACACAAAGACAGAGACAGAGAGAGAGGGATATAGAGTTTGTGTGTAATGCGAGCGAGTGAAAGCGGGAGGCATGTGTGTATATACGTATTTATATGTGTGTGTGCGTGTAATGGGCATATGTTTAGATACAGCGAGATGTCATATAGGACATGTATGTATATATACATATATATATATATATATATATATAAATATGAAAGCTAAATGAGATCAGTGAGACAATGAAGCGTATGAGTGAGAAAGGGAGCAATATACTAAACAGAGAAAGCAATAAAAAGAGATGTAGAGAAAGAGGGAGAGAGAGAGACTGCAATAACCATTGATACCAAATATCAATAGGTGTGTAGTTTGAAAAATCGATAACGATCGATGTTTGAACAATTAAAAACCACTTGAATTATTGCACTATAGTGAACATTTGGTGGAAGCTGATTTCTTAAGGATATTTAACGTAATTTCGATAATCCAAAATTATATACGAAACATGTAAGTCCAAATCGATCATGACCGGCCATTTTCGATATCATTTTATATCGATAAGTTTCGAAGATAACGTACAAATGCCCAGATTGAGCATAAGCAGTTACTAGTAATGAGCATATGTAATCATAAATGGTTTATCGATCATTATCGATAAGCAGCCATAGTTGGCAATCGTAAAAACTGCAAGTTTCTCCCTCTCTCTCTCTCTGTTTTTGCCGCTATTTTGTTCACATTTGGATTATAAGTATAAGTTATAAGTAAGCTTATTAAAAATGATTAATCGATAATAATTGTTATCGATGTATGCCTCATGTCTGCTTATGCTCTTTTACTTTCTCTGTCACTCTCGCTTTTGTGGTACTCTTTTAAGCGTTACCAAAGTAATTGCCTAAAAGTGTTCCATTTGCCAAAACGTTTCCCTACACATATGCAATGGACAACATCATTTTGAGACGCTAGATGGCGCTGTAAGAAACTGAAAAAAACAAACTACGAATGGCCATCGAATTGTGCAATGAGTCAATTCACCCAAATAACCAAATGAGAACGATTGAAATGGAACAAGCGAAAAGCTGCAACGTGATATATACATAAAGAACACTTACATACATAGATATTAAGTATATATACAATTTTATATATACAAAAGCGGTATGTGCAATGTGTGATGGCATTGAAACGAAACGGAATGAAACAGAACGAAACAATTGCGCTGCAAACATTTATGAAGCGAAACAAAAGCTACAAATTTATGGAAATAAAACAACAAAAATAAAGCAAGAAAATTTCAAAGCCAAAAATTTACCTCGTTCGCTGTGTGAAGTCTATTTATTTATTTATTTAACCACTTTTATTGTTGTAATATTAATAATAATGAAAAGGTGTTAAGCAACAGGCAACATGCAGCGGAATTACAGTATAAGTACATCAATTAATTAGTAACAAAATGAAGATAAAATGTAGTAGTTAAAAAATACGAGAAGAAACAATTAGAAATTAATTAAATCATGCGCATCAAATATCAATAATAATAATAACAATAATAATAATAATCATAATAATAATAACAATAATAAAACTCGGTCGTACTTACTGAATATTACTTTTGATAGATATTTTATTATTTTATATTTTTGGGACGATTTTTGCTTAATGGTTTTTGATTTATCTTGATTATATATCGTGGTAAGGGCATATAAATTAATATTATATATTTATATATATACGCTCATACATATATATATATAGTTATATAATGGTTGATTGCTTGCATTATTGGTTATAATTAATTAGGTTTTTGTTGTTGTTGTAGTTGTTGTTGTTTTTTGTTTTGATTTTTTAATGTTTTCATGTTTTGGTTTTAATCGGTTTTACAGTTTGTCTGGCATTATCTTTGCTTGTATCATATATAGTAAATATATATATATATATATATATATATATATATATACACGTATATATGCATATACACATACATATATATATATATATATATATATTAGGAATTAGGTAACCTACAAAAAATTGTAATAAAAAAGATGAAAATAGAAAATCAAAATAGGAACACACAAATTAAATAGTCAATAAAACGCAAAATATTCGAATTATATTTGTTTCTCTATTGTTTCTGGTTTCTACGTAATACCTATTTGGGGGAAAAGGGGTTTTGGGTGTGGTTTACTAGAGGGGATTGGGCACGTCGATGCTAAAAATGTATAGGGTATTTACATGGCATATGCACTGCTCATTCTGTACGGACAGTCCATTGGATGAGCTTCGAATTTGGTTGTGGAACGAAACGGAATGAAACATATTTGACTGTTCCAGTGAGCATGGCTATATTTTGCTTTAAAACGAAACATAATGAAATCGAAAGCTTGAATATTTTGAACTGACTATGTCATGAAAACAAAACGGAATGAAACAAATTGGAATGATTAACGTAAGACGGTTTAGATAATAAACGAAATGAAACTGTATTAAATGGATTCGAATACATTTCTTAGGGATGAGTTTCTTTTCTTAAAAGAACGAAACGGAATGAGACAGTTTTGAATGTTCGTCTGCCACTGGCTTTATTTTACTTTCAAACGAAACATAATGCAATAGAAAACTTGAATGCTTTTCTTGGAAACAAAACGGAATAAAACAAAATGAAACGTAGCACGATTCAGATGCATAAATTAGATAAATCAATTCGACTCCACTGAACTTTCGTTTTTTCCCCAGAAACGAAACGGAATGAAACAGACTTTAATGCTCGTCAATACGCCCGCAGCCAGTGCATCTTTTTAGCATAAATGTAAGTGTTACGAATGAAGGAAAACAAATAAAAAAAAAAGCTAAAAAGGTAGTAGCAAAAGGTAGTAGAAATGTGCTCAAATCGTAGTAAAATAGAATAAGAAAAATCATAAAAAAACAGTGAAGTAGAAGAGTGTGTGCATAATAGGAGAGAAGGAAGAGAGGCATGCCAACTTTTTGCTAAGTTTAGGAAAGAGTTAAAAGTGAAGTTTAATTTTAATCTTTTTTTTGTGTTTTTTTTTTTTTTTATTTTTTAGTTTACAAACTCAGCTAACACCCTGAAATTAGGTACGATTTTTAGTTATAGTTCATTATTTTAGTTTTTTTTTTTGACAATTTTTTTTGGCCTACCTGTTAGGAAATTGTTTTTGTTTTTTTTTTTTTTTGTTGTCAGAGTTAGGCTGAAGAGAAATCAAAATAGAAAACGCAACGTAACGGAATGAAACAAAAGCGGAAACGGAAACAAACAATTGAAACGAAGCGTTGTTGTGTTCATGACGCCCACACACATACAAACACACACACGCACACGCACACACACACACGGACACACAGGCACACAGACAGCAGGCAAATGGCTAAAGGCAAATTGTTCTCATATTTGTTTGCTGGCTCGGGACGTGGGTCGGGAATGTTGGCTTATATCGAGAAGTCGGCTTTAACTTGTGGAGCTCGTAAAACTCACCTCGTCAGGGTGGCATCACCATTGGCGCGCAAACGCTTTCCGGCAGCTGAGTCCATCACATTTTGAAACCAGCCTGGCACGTCGACCTTGGCCTGCTCATACATCTTGATAAATGGCTGGGCCAGCAGCTCCGGATACTTGGGTCGATCCTGATGGTTCTTAGTGAGGCTAAGGCCACATGCAAACAGAGCGAGAGAGCGTGAGGCAATATGTATAGATATGCGTACTTCAATCACTTTACCACTTGATAACAAAGTCACGAAACTGTTGACTGAAATTGTAGCCCTCGCCACTGGGCAAACAGGGCGGCTCTGAGTCGAGTACCTTGGTCAGCACCTCAAAGTCCGTGTTACAGCCCTCGTATGGGGAGCGTGCAGTTGCCAACTCCACAAGCGTTATGCCCAACGACCAGACATCCGCTCTTATATCGTACTTTGGTTTCTTCGGATCGATGCGTTCCGGCTGCAATAGACACAATTTTGGTAATTCGATATCGATATATATATATTTATATATTTATTTATTTGGTATTATCCCGACTTACCGCCATATAGGCTGCACAGCCAGCGGAACGTGTGTTCGCTTTAGAGTCCACTAAGCGTCCACTAATCCCAAAATCGCATAGCTTTATATTGCCGCGCTCATCAATCAAAATGTTCGATGGCTTCACGTCGCGATGGATGACGCCGTGTTTGTCCTTCAGATAGGACAACGCATTAACCGTCTGCAAAGCAGAAGATAGAAAACTTTAAGTAACTAAGGATAAGGTTTGGGTTCAGTGTTGTATAACAGCAACAGTTATTCGACAAATCCACTACTATTTAACAACACTGACTAAGAGTTGAAGCTTCTCCTAGTTTCTTTAACTATTTATTAAAAACAGTGTTGTTAAGTACCCCACAACACTAAAAAATATCACTTAAAATTCAAGTTCTGTAGTTTGCACTCTGTATATAAGAATTGAGTGTTGTAAAGCACAAAATGTGTATAACTTTAGTCATTTATCAACACTACATGCACCTACTGCTTTGTATCTATGCATTTCAAAATAAGTGTTTTCCAACTATCAATACCTTAGTTTTGGGCAGGAACAGGAAGGACTCTCATTTTTGTACGCATAACGCAACCCTATTAATTTATCTATTACTTTAAAGAAACAGTGTTGCATAACGACACTTCTACACTTCACTCACGAAACTTACCGCCACAGTGACCTTGCCTAGAATTGGCTCCGGCACCGGTTTCTTGGTCAATTTAAGCAACTTATCGAAGCACATGGACATCAGCTCCATGCAGATCCAGACATCGGGATCGCGTACAAAACAGCCCAAGCACTTGACTATATATTTGCAGTCGTGCGACTTAAGCACAACATCCAGATCCATGAGAATGCGTTTGTTCTCCTCGGCGTTGCCGGTGCGTCGCATCTGTTTAACGGCAATGATCGTGTTGCTGGAGACGTGCAGCATTTTGACCACATTACCGCTAGTTCCGTTGCCCAAGTCACCCAGATGCTGTAGATCACGGATATCTGTCGGATAGTGGCGGCCATTGATTTTCAGCTTGCCCGTCTGGCCCATTATCATCTTCAGCTTTTTATCCGTTTCCGATTCAGAAGGATGCGAATGTGTTGGCAGCGGCAACATCATGCGAGGTCGAGTCGATCCTCCAGTTTCACCTAGATACATAGAAAGGCAGAGTGAGATCAGTTTTCATTTAAATGTGCATAAATAAGGCTTGAATTCTTATCAATATGTGGATAAATCATAAATAGCGCAGCAAATTATGTTGCCCTTTTACATTTTTCCCGCTAAATCTGAACATAGTTTTCTTTAAGATATTTAAAAGGAGCGAATCCAGCTTGAATAACTTAACACAGTTAAAGTTCCGTTAACATCAAAATTTCATCAAGTTGAATTCATTTAGCGTTTGCAGCTATTTTCCTTAAAAAGCTTTTAGCTTTGTTTTGATTTTCACTGATTTTACGTTTTGTTGTTCTCTAAAAACGGCAACACTGACCAATAACCGTTAGACAAAAACAAAGCGAATATACGTGCGCGTATATATGTAATGTGTGTGTGTGTGTGTATGCACACTGACACAAAGCTCATCTACTTCAAGCACATTCGCTACTCAAGGCCAATTTTATCAATTTCGTGGATTTGGAAACGTGGGAATTTGCTTGGCCAAACATTTTAATCTATATCTATAAATAGTTTCATAAACAGGGCGCAAAAAATGTCAATAGAAGTGGAAGTATTTCATATTTATTTTTTTATTCGCCAAAAAAAGAAAAATAGATGTTTATATATAAATTATTTTTTTTTTCAACATGTGGTACCCAATCAGTTCCAGTTCCAGTTCGCCATTTCGAGCCTAATTTGTTCTCAGGACATATAAAGTGAACAACAGTAAAATAATATTTAATATACTAATATTTTCATATGTATACAAGTAGACCTAAATCAAATCTAGCTTGCCCCACTGTGCCTTACATTACAAACTGCGAGACGCACTTTATGCGTTGTTATTGTTAAAATTATGTTACAATTGTTGTTATTGTAAGCGTTAAATAGTTATTACTTATCAGTTGCCTCAAATGAAATATTACTACTTATAGCTACAACAATGGCAACAATAAAACGCAAGACGAAGACAAATTTCGCCGCAATCCTCACGCGAGTCACGCTGTCTCCGCTGTCTTCGCCGCAGCCGTCGTCACTGTCTTACTGTAGCTTACGTGTGTGTGCATGTGTGCGGGTGAAGAAACGCGAAACCAAAAGCGAATACAAAAACAAACAACAATGTGAGCGAGCGACGGCGACAACGGTGAAGGCGGCAGTGGTGGCGACGAAGTGCGCGTATCAAGACATTTACTCCGGAAATGCCAAAAAAATGCCAACAAACATACCAAATGAAATCGGCAACAAAAGCAGCGACGAGGACACACACATGCACAAATATAAACGCACCAAATGGGAGAGCATCTGTAGACCGAGTGGGAAAGATAAAACCGAGCTGCAAAGTGCATTTCCCGTTAATTTGCAATGAACCTCACGTGTGCAAAGCGTGCACAAGTCTAATTGAAATTGGACCAATACTGCAGAAGAAAGGGAGTTGCAAAACCAATTGGACTTGATATTGTACTGTTTTAATTAATAGGTTACCGACCTAGTTGGAATTGTCTGTGGGTAGATTATGATTTCAAATTGGAAACATTTTAAGACAGTTCAATTGCATTTGCTAATTGGAATACACATATAATATAAGTTTAACTATTTCGTATTTTATATAATATAATAGTTATAATATAATAGTTAAAAACCAATTGCATCATATATGCTGAAGGTATTTTTTATCATATAAATAGATGTATTAGATATTATATTTACATTTAAAGATTTTCTCATTCAAACATAAAATTTCCTATTTGAATTCCCATTGATGTCTATTTATCGATAACATTTGCAAGCCGACAGTTAAAAGGACACATCTAATAGGAAACAATGCGAATCTGATACAAACTTACACCCACCCGCACACAGCCAATCACAAAGCAAGCGATGCTGCAGCGACGCGGACAAGTGTATGTGTTGATGCTGCCGCGTCGCTGCATTTAGCGAAAACAAGTTTTCGTGTTGTTTTTGGTTTGTTTTGCTCACAGCGTGCGCTTATCTATGCAATCGAAACGCAGAGATCGATAACGTGTGCCCTTTGTTGAGGGTATTACATGCAAGTACATGTCCACTCACACACACAGACACACATACAAACGTATATACGTATATACAAACGTATATGTGCAGCTGAATTCATAAGTAAATGACTATTTATCATATCTATTGAATCGCCAATTTCTTATCAACACCAACACCAACACACACACATGCACATGCACATATATATGTATGTATTTTGGAATTAACTTACGTATAGGCAAACTGGGCGTTGGGCGCATACTCCTGGTGGGCAGGACAAAGATACCAGACGACAGAGACGTTGACGTCGACGTCGGCACCGGCAGCGCTGTCGCTGGTCTGGTTGGTGAGGCTGCGACATTGTTGGCGGAAGAGGCATCGGCAGCGGCGGCTGCTGCTGCTGTTTCTGCTGCTGCTGCCGCCGCTGCGGCGCTAACGGCCGCTGCACTGTTTGGTGTTGCTGTTGCTGTTATTGCGCCTGTGTGTGTTGTTGTCGTCGATATTGTTGTTGGCCGAACACGCTTTGATAAGACGATTTGTTCATGTGATTCGTTTTGCGCCTGCAGCGCCACCTCCAGCGACTGCAGCCGACTGCCAATTGTTTCAAATTCGATTGTGCTGGACATTGTTGCAGTTGCAGTTGTTGTTATTATTGTTATTGTTATTATTGTTATTATTATTATTATTATTGTTGTTGTTGCTGTTGTATTCTTTCTCCTCCCCTTCTGCTGCTTCTCTTCTAGTTCAGTTGTTTCAAATTCGATTTTCCCAGCGTTTTGTATTTATGGCTGCTGCTGCTGCTGCCGACGCACACATGCACACACACACGGACACACACACACAAGTGTGCGTGTGTGTGTCTCTTTTAGTACTGCACTTGTATGCGTGCGCGTGAACTTTCCACTTGCAGAGGCCGCAAAACAACAACAAAAAACTTTACGAACAGAAAAACAAAAAACAAAAAAACAAAAACAGACACGAAATACAACGGAGACGCACGAACGAACGCACGCACTCACGCACGACACAGCAGAGCACAACAACAACAAAAATACAGCTCGCGATTCTTTTCCTTCCTTTTTTTATGCAGCAGCAGCACTCGTTAGTTTTTGTAGGCGTTCGCTTTAAGCTATTGAGCGTTTTACGCGGCGTTTGTTTAGAATTGTGGTTGGCTGGCGCGCAAACACTTGCACTTTTGCAATACACATTAAAAATTTGCTGTATTTACTGCTTAATTCGCATTGCACATCTATTAAACAATGTGAAACAGTCCACCACCAACAAGAAGATAGTGTGTCAGTGTGACCATATGTCAATAGTGTGTAAATACACTGAGCTGCTTTGTAACCAGCTGGCCACGATGAATCAATATATCGATATATTTACCATTTTTTTGGGGTGAAATAGTTAAATATATGCACACACGCTCACCTTGTACTTTGTATAGGATAAAAGAAAACACTTAATAGAAACTAATTTTACTGATTTCCACGGATTGGCAGGTATTTATTTTTGGCTACAATCATATAAAACGATTTTCCGCTGTTATCTCAAGGATTTACACATAATCTAGTGTGACCAAAGAAAATACCAAAATTTCATTTGTGATTAAAAAACGTACAGGAAACGGCTGAGTTGGCAACACTGCGAATATCCCACTGTATTGTTTTCAACGAGGACGAGTTCTACGCGAGTGTTGGGTGAAAAAAAAAAAAGAAAACGAAAAATTAAATATCAAAGAAAAGTTAAGCGACAAACACAGTCAGAGCCGCAGCGAGCGCGGCATTTGATCTGCATTTTTTTCTCAACACACACAAGTGAACGCGTAGCAGGCAAACATTTCCACAACACGATTTGACCAAATGTGGTAAAAATAGCAAAAAGCAGCAGCAGCCGCAGCCGCCGTCGCCGCCGCTCTATCGACGTCGACGTCGCCGTCGCTGTCGACGGCCCAATAAAAACCCACACAGCACCAGCAGCAACAGCAATAAAAGTATCAAAAAAGTGGAGCAAATAATTTCAGTTACCAGGCGAAACGTGCAGCGCAACACGCGTGAACAGATCCAAAAAGTGCAAGTGCAGGCCGCCAAAGACGCACACGCACACGCACATACACCCACCTATCTAAACATATATACATACGCTCATATACACTTACATCCGCACACATATATATAAACGACAGAGCGCAATGTCACGACCACGTCCGCGCCTCACACCCATTGGCATTCCGCGTGAGCCGGAACCGGCATTGTAAGTGCATTGGGGGTTATGACATTATGACACTTGTTCGTTTTGCTTTTGCCTATGCTTCTGCGTGTCTCTGTGCCTGTGTGTGTCTATGCAAAGTTTAGCTAATGTGTGCGAAGAGTGCGCAAGATAATCTATGTTTTTTTTTTGGCATTTTGTTTTCGTGAGTGTGTTTGTGTGCGTATGCATGTGAATACTTGCAGATTGAACTGGTTCGATGAACTAGAAAAACCCCACAACTGTATGTGCTTGATCGAATATTGTATACCCCGGGCAAATTAAAAGTTCAAATACTCAAAAAATTTTGTTATTGATAAAAGTTCAATTGATATTCAGTTAGCTTAATGTTGTAGTCCCGCTCCAACCAATGCCAATTAACCAAAGCAAAACGAATAAGCCGCAAATGTCATATAGCCATAGCAATAAGTAGTCCGTTAATATACTGTTAATTACATACTGTTAACATTTCGCCAACAAAAAATGATTCTGTTACGATACTGTGAATATTTGACTGTTGACCATAAGTATTCTGTTAACATACTGTTAAATTACATGCCGTTCACAGCGTGCCACCTCGTAATTTGGACTCCCGGGCGACCATACAAATTGACGAACAAACATTTGACATCGATGCGGACAGCTTGGAGAAGATTTGCGATTTGGGCCGCGGCGCCTACGGCATCGTGGAGAAGATGCGACACAGGCAGACGGGCACAGTGCTGGCCGTCAAGCGCATCCCAATGACAGTAAACTTTCGTGAACAGCAACGTCTGATCATGGATCTGGATATATCGATGCGATCCAGCGATTGCCCCTATACGGTTCATTTCTATGGAGCCATGTATCGCGAGGGCGACGTCTGGATATGCATGGAGGTGATGAACACCAGCTTGGACAAATTCTATCCGAAGGTCTTCAAAAACCAGCTGACCATGGAGGAGACGGTGCTGGGCAAAGTAAGCCATACCCTATACCCCACTATCTCTATCTCTCTCGCTCTCACTAAATACATACTTTTCTCAGATCGCGATGAGCGTGGTTAGCGCCTTGCATTATCTGCATGCCCAGCTGCAGGTCATCCATCGCGATGTGAAACCCTCAAATATATTGATCAATCGAAGCGGCCAGGTGAAAATATGCGATTTCGGCATCTCAGGTAAACGCTGTGTTCTCCTTCCATTTCGTCTCACACGATTCATAATTATAGACCGTCGATGAATAAAGGTATAAAGCATAGGCTATGGATGGAACACCTCAATTCAGCTCACCCATATTAGGCATTTGTTCTAATGTAAGGAAACAAATGGAAAAGGAAATGGAAGTGGAACTAAACTAAGCAGTTAACAGGCTTAAATATCAACAACTTCTTTGCACTATCTCTAAGCTAAAAAATGAAATAGAAATGGAACAGTGAAAACTAAAGTCCAACAATCTCATTCCATTTTGTTTCAACTCATTCGGATTCCCTATGCAAGCCATTAGTTAAGAAATCTAATGGAAATAGAACAGCGAAAAGTGAATTGTTTAATTTCGGCTGATAATTTCAATCCGTTTTGTTCCTTATAGCTTCAAGAGTCAATTGTCTTAGATATAGAAAGCGACGTAGATATATAACGTAAGGAATCAAATGGAAAAGGAACAGTTAGACGTAATTCCAACTGCCAGGATTCAAAATTAAATTTAAGGAATCAAACGCCAATCGAACGGTACTAACATATCGATCATCGATTAGCAACATATCGATACGCAATTTCATTCCACTTCATTCAAAACAAGTCTTAATTCCCATTTAATAGACTTCCTTATATAATCGTACTACTCTTGGCAGGCTATCTGGTTGATTCGGTGGCAAAGACTATAGATGCTGGTTGCAAGCCATATATGGCACCGGAACGTATCGATCCGCAAGGTAATCCAGCCCAATACGATATACGTTCCGATGTCTGGTCGCTGGGCATAAGCATGATCGAAATGGCAACCGGGCAATATCCCTATAACAAATGGCGAACGCCCTTCGAACAGCTGCGTCAGGTGAGAGCCACCACGTGGAGACGTGTAGCCAAAGCTAATGTTCGTCTTCTTGTGACGGCGTTTTAGGTAGTTGAGGATGATCCGCCACGACTGCCAGCTGACAAATTCTCCACAGAGTTTGAGGACTTCATAGCGACCTGCTTGAAAAAGGATTATACGGCGAGGCCCAATTACGAGCAGCTGCTGCGGCATAGCTTTATTGTGGAGCATTTACAGCGCAACACGGATATCTCGGAGTTTGTGGCCAGAATATTGGATCTGCCCGATGAACAGGCGTCGCAGTAGAGCGGCTGCAGTAGAAGCTGAATTAGGAGTAGATCGCGCGGAGTCAATCAAGGATCAACATGTCTTCTCTACTCAATGTGAAACTATTCAGAAACAAATTGTAAATTGCCGCCGTCTTCTACATGCATTTTGTGTGTCTGTGTCTGTGTGTGTGTGTGTTTGTTTGTGTGAGTGTGCATGTGTGTATGAGTGTCAATTTGTCTCTCTCTCACTATGTGTGCAAGTCTCTGCATACATGAGTTGTAATCGTCTATCTCTCTCTCTCTCCCTGTCTATGCTTGTGTGTGTGTGTATTTCTTCCTTTTCCTCTCTATCTCGTTTACTTCCTCCTTTTCTATCTGTGTGCGTGTTTGTGTGTGACTGTATGTGTAGCAAGACACTTGCAAATCTTATTAGCTTAAGTACAAAACAAATGAAATCAATTATAAGGCACACACATACACCCATACACACACACACAAATATATATATATATATATATATATATATATATATATATATATTTATATATATATATATATATATTTATATTAAATAAACTGCAAAATTGAAATTTCGACATTTGCAGCGCTCAAAAGATTGAAACGTGAAAATTGAAACAACAACAAAAAAAAAACAAAAATATATAATATATACATTATATTTATATATATATATAAAAACGAGAAAAGAAAACCAAACTGTGCCTCAGCCCAGCAGTCCAGTTGCTGTCAAACTGTAAAATGTAAAACTAAATTTAAAAGAAGAAAAGAAAACAAAGCAAACTATTAAAAGCCGTGCAACATGCACCCAGCAACATGCAACATGCAACACGAAGGAATTCAAAAAAAGCCAAGCAAAATGTGTAAATTGTTTAACAAATATACGTGAAATAGCTAATTAATGTTGAAAGCAAACAACAATTTGTGTAATTATTTGTTGATTTATATATCTATATAAATATTATTTTTGTTTCTAATAATAATAATTAACTTATACGCATATACCTTAATATAAACTCACTGTAAAATGAAGCGAAAACAAACTAAATTTTAATAAGTGAAATGCTTTATTAATACATACATAATTATGTCTGCCCAAATACTTACACACACACATATGCATCATGTATAATATGTACAAAAGCAACAGCCAAATTCATTTGTTGTTAATACTATAAAAAGAAGTTGCAATAATTCAAGTTAGTTAATTATGAGATGCTTGAATTTGGAATCGTGGAATCGAGACACGGCAGTCAATTACGTACACATATACATATACACATACATATACATATACATACGTATACATATATAATTCATTTTAAGCAATAAAATTGAACAGAATAAATTGCAAGCATGTCAACACAAATGCCTGAAAATCGTTTCCATTCTGTGCTAAAATAAAAATTATAAAAAAATTATTTAAATCTGTTTAATAAAATTGTTTGTAATTGTGGTTCGATTAAATTAATGCTCTTAAATTCAAATACGTTGCGCTTAAGATTAATAAATTAAAATGCCCGCCACAATAAACGATCTAAGGAAAATATATCGATACTTTAAGCTCATTGTGTGAATTTCCAAATAAAATTTTATTAATCGTTAAATATCGAACGTAAACTTGTTGATATATCGATATGCTTCAATTATATTAAATACCAACAAATATCGGCACTCGATGCATCGTTGCAGGCACAGCTTGTTAAATACCAACAAATACCGGCCAATTGACGATAAGGCACCCGTTGCACGTTCCGTGTACTCAACTGTTGACTTTTTGCTGAACGCAAGAAATCTGAACTTTTATTTATATTGTTTTTACTTATCGCCTACCGCAAATGCGACCATAAAACAAAGATAATTCGAAGTGCTGATTAAATACCCAATTCACAACACGAATTGAAAGTGTAAGGAACATACGAATATGAACAGCGGAGCGCGTAATTTGTTGTTGCTCTCATCGTCCCGTCTGCATGGCTATGGCTACTTGGAGCATGCGCGCGCCCAACTGGAGGATCTGTTCAAGGCGTAAGCATAACTAGCTACACTTATCGCTCGCTTATTACACCGTTTCATTGACCTAGTAAGAACGTGAAGACTGTGCTCTTTGTTCCCTATGCACTGCGGGATCATGACAAATATACGGCAACTGTTAGAGCTGCACTGCAGCCCTGGGGCTATGCGGTAGAGGGGCTGCACACAAAGTCCGATCCGGGCAGGGCGCTGCGCGAGGCGCAGGCAATTTTCGTGGGCGGCGGCAACACTTTCGTGCTGCTAAAGCAGCTGTACGAACTGCAGCTAATCGAACTGATACGCCAGCTTGTGCTGGAGCAGGGCATCACCTATGTGGGCAGCAGTGCCGGCACCAATGTGGCCACACGCTCCATACACACCACCAACGATATGCCGGTCATGCAGCCGCCCAGCTTTGAGGCACTGGCGCTGGTGCCGTTCAACATCAATCCGCACTACTTGGACGCAGATGTGAACAGCCAGCACAAGGGCGAGACGAGAGACGAACGAATCGAGGAGTTTGTGAGCTACCATGCACGACCTGTGCTCGGACTGCGCGAGGGTACCAGTCTGCGTGTCCAAGGCGATCAGGCCGTGCTGCTAGGAGAACGCAATGCCAAGCTCTTCAAATCGTAAATCCCTCAACCGCTATACATGCCGTTGTGTTCATAAAAATAGTAGTGCTCCCGACGCAAAATAACAAAAAGTATCTCAACTCAACTCAACAATATATTGTGTTTATCACTAAATTTTGTTTCAGTCGCACTACTATTTTTGTGAACACAGCTGTTATATCGTTTTGTGCTTCATTAACAACTGTTATACTTACAGCGACGGCAGCACTGTGGAATATGCACCACAGTCGGATCTTAGCTTCCTGCTGAAGGCCTAGGCATCGTAGCGCAGATACGAGCTGAACATATAGCCATCAATCCAACAAAGATTTTATTTTACATACATTTATTTGATATATATAACAACTAGTATATAATCGGCATGTTCATAATAGATCTTATACACATTATATTTACATTATGTATCGGCTGTATATATATATATTTATATATCATGCTAAAAACTATGACTACACATCAAAAAAATCAGGCAAAAGAATCCTTTTCTTTATTGCCAATGTTAAAAACTATTTACAGACAATTTGCCTTTTGCTAGCCGTATAACAAAGTATGTTGATTGTGTTATAATAAATTAAATACAAAAATCTTTTATATGAAATTATGTAAAAAAAAAATAATAATGCAAAATGCTTTAAAACATATAACTGGCAGGCGCTACTTATTCGAACTCTAAATACGTAGTTGGTATGCTTTTCCTTACGATTGTATAACAGTTGGCACTTGTATAACAGTGACAGTAGCATGCATGTTTTCAATTTAGTTTCAGCGCGTTTCGTGGCCTTGGTATAACAGTCGTTATTATGATTTTTTTACATGATTAGAGCAGTATAACAGTTGGCTATATATTGTATAACATGCATATTCTTATGCATTTTATTTCAACTCTCCTAGTTGTTTATATAAAACTACTTCGTTTGTATAACAGTATTTTTAGTTGTATAACAATGGCTGTTTTGCTGTATAACTGTTGATCATTATTGAGCTAATTACTGTGTATAATAGTATAATAGGGATTATTTGTATAACAGTTAACTGGCAATTGTTGGCATTTCGACACAGTACCGTTTACATCTGTGTGTATAACAGTTTACAAAATGTTATACAACGCTATAGAAATCTTAAATCTGAAACTAAATAGGGCACGTATAACAGTTGCCACAATGTGGTCTAGTTAGGCAAGATTTGAGCCACAGTCAGTTTGGCTAAGCAGGCACAAATTACGTACAGATTGTTATACACATTCTCCATATACGTCTAGAATAACACTTAGCGTTAGATATATGCTAAATATATATAGGAATTTGCAGGACAAGTTACGATTATGTTAGATTAAATTACAAGAGCGGCTAAGGAGGACACGCAAGATGCTGGCAACTGTTATACACAACACGTGTTATAATATATATTGAATGTTATTGAATGCTTAGGCAAGCTTAGTTAGTTGGCAGCTACAAGTTTCCTGAACCCCACCCCATCCCATGCTAGCTCCTGCTCCGATTCCCCGTCTAACCCAACCCCTTGAGCACTAATTGTATAACAGTTCTTGTCTACCATTCTGAGCATTACAAGTTTCAGTTTAAAGCAAGACAGGCACACACACGCACACAAGCACACAAAAAAAGCAACAAAAATTAACTAAGGCTAAGAGCAAACACACACGCACACACACACACGCACACACTTGGCAATATATATGTTTAGCAAGGAACTGATGATATTACTATAATATATATATAAAAGTTAGCATTGGCCAGTCGCTGGGACAGCAGCTACTTTTGCAAAATACTTTTATCCTCGTAGCGGATGATGGCATCGCCGATTTGCTTGCGCGATGCCAAGTGTATGCAGCTGCCGCCCGGCGGGGGCAGCGTGGGCGGCAGTGAGCCGCCTCTGGCCAAATGATTTCGCACATCGAGGCCGAAGCGCAGCTGTGGCTCGACGGCGCGCAATATGTGCACCGTATGCTGTGCGGCGACAAACATGTCCAAAATGTTTTCAATCTTTGTGGCACGCGGCTGGGATGCGGCCAGCAGCAGCTGCTCAATGTCCAGATCGCTGCGCATTATGGGCAGTCCCAACGGATCCAAAAGTTTACGAGCTGCAAGTGAAGACAAGGTCAATAAAGGACAGAGAGAGAGAGAGAGAGATCTGTTGTTACCCTGCACGTAGTCGCGACTGTAGAAGGCAATCACATCCTGATTTTGGCGATCGAAGTAGCCGGTGCTTTGGCTAATGTCACAGGTGTCGCACTCCTTGCAGAAATGCGCCCAGCTGCAGGGATAGAGCTGGAAGCCAATCGGCGCGTACACCTGAAAGCCTTGGATGGTATTCATGCGCACACGATTTAGGAAATCCGTACGGAACAGCATGCTGGGCGTGGCCAGCAGCACCAGCGATTCGAGTCCCAGCTTGGGCAGCGCCAGATCGGCGACAGCCAGGCTGAGCAACTGCCTCGGGCCATACATGGACGCGTGCAGCAGCCAATCCTCCGGCTGCAGTGGCTCACTGCTCAGCTGCTCCGGCAGCCGTATGGACACCCAGGCGATGCGTGAGCCATCTGTCTTGTATTTCGATGACAAGTCGAGGGCCAATTTCTTTAAGCTCTTGAAGGGATCTTCGTCGCCCTTGCTGGGCGAGTCGAGGCGATACAGGAAGATCTGAAAGGCAAGCACGTTCAGCAGGCACAGCCACAGCCACAGCCACAGTCATACTCCGATATACTCACCAGCAGCAGGAATGTATTGTCCTGATTGCGCATGCAGACGCGTTCGTACTGTGCCACAAAGTCGAGCGCATCGGGCACCTGGTGCTCGAATGATGGCACCAGTATGGCGATACGTGTACTCTCCGTCACGTAGGGCGATGGCACCACCTCGACGCGACCCAGCGGCTTGACCACCTCAAAGCTTTTGAGCAACAGCCGCCGCTTAGCAACGTCGCTTCCGCTCTCGTACAGATTCAGATGCAGCTGATAGTCCATGCCGCGCGTCGCATCGAACTTGCGGTAGGCGCTGTGCAAGCCCTGGTAGCGCAGCTTCGGATACTTCTGGGCGGCATATTGCAATGCGATCTCCAGGACCTTGGCGAAGTCCAATGCTTCGATGCGACTGAGCGGCGCCACGGCGTGATCGGAGTTCGCATTCGGCAGCAAGGAGTGCGTTTCGTTCAGCAGCTGCCACGTGAGCATGTCGTGACGCGTCTCCGGCGCACTGGGCGGCGGCACGCCCAGCGGCCAACGGATTTCGAGTATCTTATTGGAGATGCTGCCATTGGCAATGCGGTACGATTTCTGTTCCAGTTCATAGCCGCGCTGCTGCACCAACTCCAGATGATGCTGGGGAATTGAGAAGAGGAAAGAAAATATATTTAACAGACTCGAATTTAGTTTCGTTAAGTTCGTGACAATTGAATTCTGTTTCGTTAAGCTGCGCACGTACAGTGTTCTCTGTGAATAGTTGAATTCAGCTTCGTTAAATTTATAATATGCATTATTTTCTTTGTTTTTAGTTTCGTTAAGTTTCAGGTAGTGTAATCTCTGATAACAGTCGAATTAAGTTTCGTTAAGTTGTTAACGTACAGCGTTCTCTCTGTTAGCAATTGAATTCCGTTTCGTTAAGTTTAGAAGAGATGGTATTTCCACTGTTATCTGCTGATTCTCATTTTGTAGTGTTCCATCGAAGTTCGTTAAGTTTTAAACTAATTATATTCCCTCTTAACTGTTATTTTCATTAAGTTTTTAGCGGCTAGCATTCTCTTTTCCAATCGTTGACCTTAGTTTGTTTCGTTAAGTTCGTAACGGAAAAAGTTCTTTTTTAACAGTTGTGCCGCTGCTCAAGTTAACATTGCTATTTTATTTGCATTATATGCGAAATGTTAGCAACTTTCAATATTAACATAAAAGTCCTTTAACAGTCGCTTTCTTTACAGCTCAATGTAAATGATAACAGTCATGCATTGCATAAGCCACGTGACTCACCTTTGAGTAGTAGGCGTGCAGGCGATAGAAATCCTCCGGTGACTGTACGGGATAAACGGTTGTTGCATTGAGGAATGCTGCCTCCTTGGCCAATATGCTGAGATCCTTATGCTGGCGCGACTTTGTATTCAGGGCATAGCTGTACTGACGCATACCCTGTACAAAAAACAAAAAAAAAAGCAAACAATGAAAGAGAATAAAAAAAAATAATTAGTTAGGCGCCAACAAATGCTGCATAAAATTAATTTCTAAGAAAAAAGGCAGAGCAAACAAATAAACGACAACCCCAACCCAGACCCGAATCCATGATCCAGTTATGAACATGTGTTCTGCAGATAACAAAACAATCAACTTCCTTTATGGCCGCGTCGCTTTAACGATCTCATTAGGTCCAACTAACAGTTGCATTCCAGTGCCCATGCGCGTTCCCTGTTCCCATTTCAATTCCATTTACATTGACATTGCCATTGCCAATTCCGTTACTCTATTTGGGGGTTGAAGAGAGTCTGTCGCATAATTTAATTAACATTGCGCTGCCAACTGTTGGCGATGGCAAACGCAATTGCAAGCGCGTTAGTTTCCACGAAGCGCATCCAGCTTATTACTGTAAAGCTTCTCGACAGCTAAATACCCTATATATACATATATACATACACGTACACATGTGCGTATGCAAAGCTCTTTAACTTGTTTAAACTGCAGCAAATGTTAAACATTTTTGATCAAATACGCACGCACACATATAACATCATTCCACGGTACCTGCCAGCCGCGTATGTAAATAAACCCAAAATCCAAACAAATGAAATTCTAGTGAAAGGCGTGCGTCAAGTTCTTGGCCCTGTTTCACTATATCTTCATAAATACATACATATGTACATTAAAGGAAAAGAAGAAGAACTAACATTTTCTTGATAAATTGCGTGCGCAAAAACTAATTTTGTGTTATAAATAAACAGCAGCTACTTTAATTAAACCCAATACATACATACATACATACATATGTACATATATTTATGCTAAGTATTGAGAGCGCACTTCCACTTACAGCCGTTGCCCACTTTTCTACTCTCCTTACATGCACACAAATGTATGTATACATATGTATATATATTTACATGCTTAACATCATTACGTCCCTCTCTCTCTCTCCCACTGCTAAATGCCACCCAGAGCTAAAGCTAAGCAACAGTGCTTGTCCAACTTTTTTGGAGAGTGCATTTCCAATTGCAAACCGTGTCTCCTCAGTTTATTGCCTCTTATTTCGGTTCTTCATCTTCTCCAGCACTTCCCCTTGACATACTCCGTTAAAGAAATTCTTTGCTCTGTTGCTGTTGCTTGGAAATTAAATAAACCGTCCATCAAGTGCTGCTGCTGCTGTTTGTTGATTGCCTGACACAAACTCGCAAACAGCTCTAAAATATTTTCTTCTTTATCAAGATGTATGTAGAAGTGGTTGTTGTTGCTTCAGCTTCTATTTCTTTCCTTTTCTCATTTGTATTCTCCGCTTTCCGCATCACATTTCGCTCGGCCGCTGCTCCGCTGAGATGCTCTTTTCAGGGTCACTTTCATGTATCAATGAACTGATTTTTTTTCTCTTCTTTTTTTGTTTTTATGTTCTTTTCTGAGGTTCTGCTTGCATATGATTGTGTGCGTGTGTGTGTGCTCTTTGTGCGTCTTTTTAGTAAACGGCAAATTGTTTAAATAAATAAAACGGCGTGTAGGAAGCAACAAAGATCACACGACAAGCAAACGGCAAATTAACTCGTACACAAACACGCACACACGCACACAAACATGTAAGCAAAACGTACATGGCAACGTTTGCTTACGCGACTTGTGGTTCATTTGACAGCAGTGCTACTAAAACTGTTAACAGCTGCTGCAGCAGCTGCTGTTAATTGGTTTTGTCTGTTAAGCTAGTTGCTAATTGAAGTAAATGAACTTTACACTTGTCCCAATACATGTCAAACCGCAAATATATGAAATGTGGAAGGTTTTTAACTCACCTGAAAACTTTCCTGACAGCCAGCTACACGACTCGCATACTTCACACAGCGTCCAATGTTAACGCTATGGTCATTCGTAATGCCAATCCGAACACAACGATCCAAATTGTTGCGCATCTTCCGAATGACGCTGCTGCTCAGCAAGATGCCCGCCTCCAGGTCACAATAGTTGCGATCACTCACACCCGCCGCACCCGAATCATTCATCGATTCATCGCGGCCGACAGATGCAGCCTTCCCCTCCTTCCCCACGCCAGCCTCGCCCTGGGCAACACGTGTCCCGCCCATATACAGATCAAAGGTGATGCTCATATGATAAAGCAGCGCATTCAGCTTCCGTGCATCCACATAGGCATTGTCCGGCACCAGCAGAAAGTAATCGTAGTCATCCAAATAATTGTCCGCTATATACTTGATCACGTAGAACGGACGACGACTCTCCCGCGTGTCCGTGAACCCGACAATGTTCTTCAACTGATAGTTCGTCTTCTCGCTGTCCGCATTGATGAAGAACTTGATCTTGTTCACCAGGTGGGCGGTGGTGCGATTGAATGCCGTGGCATAGCTGTTGACATTCTCCTGCGATGTCATCACACCAATAAAGATCTTCTCACGTATGCCCAGCTCCGAGGAGTAGTAACGAGGCCGCAACACATTTTTTACCTTCAAGAAAGAGAGACCGAGAGAGAGAGAGATATTAGAGATTTTGGAGTAATGAAAGAAATACATGAGATATTAGCGAAAAGAGGCAGATAAAGGGAGAGAGATAGAGAGAGAAAGACATATTAGAGATCTTAAGATTCTTCCATAATCCGTATTCCATCTTCTATCTTCAATCTTCAAACGTCAATCTTCTATCTTCAATCTTCAATCTTCAAACTTCAATCTTCAATCTACCTTCTATCTTCTATATTTTATCTTCTTTCTTCTTTCTTCTACCCTTCCCATCATCATTTTCATTATCATTATCATTATTGTTTCTATTGGTATTGATAATATTATGGTCATAGTAATGATCAATGTTTTGAATGGGAATATCATAAGTAGTTTGTACCCAATACAATAATCTAGTCCGTCTATATGGACTGCACGTTTGGGTACTTAATACATCAAGACCACAAAGTCAGGTCAAGTCAAGTGCTGATTAGATGACTATGTTTTATTCTTTTATATATATATATATATATAATGCTGGAGAATTATATGTTTCCATCAATTTGTGTTTGGGTTTTTATAATGTATCTAAAGGGTTCAACGTTCTCTATAAAATGTTTATGATTATGTATATGAGTTGTGGTTTTTCCAAGTAACAAATTCTTCAGTTGCTAGAGCAAGAGTTCGACTAGCAGATACCCTGTACTTCGTACCTTTTGATCAAATTTAGGTGGTCGAAGCAGACACCTTCCAAATAGGGCCACAGGGTATCTAAATATAATACACTGAGCGACTATTGTAATAATAACAATCGAATTATCGTTAACTACCACGACACTCCATGATGTAGAACAATAGAAGAAAAAGAAAAAAAATAGAAAATATGATATTACGATATTTGATCGAAAGTATTTTCATTGGAATTGTTGCTAAATATGGAATCATAGATGTATATAAGAGCTGCGGATAGGAACTTCTATGGAATGAAATGAAATAACAAGACAAGTGGGACTGCTCGACTAGAAGATACCTCAATAAGGGGAAACTGTTTAATAAGTGACGTAGTCAATAGCTGCTCGTAATGTATTATTATTATTATTATTATTATTATTATTATATAAATATTAAGTTGTTTACGCCTAAAAACTTAAGTTTGATATCGGTTTGAATCGATTTCATGCAAAACTAGCAACTGTTCAAAGCAAAAACTTGATTCGTGTAAGCTCTAAGTTTTCTAGTTATTATGGAGAGCTATGTAGGGCCAGATCGTTTGGGCTGTTTCGCCATATATATATATATATATATATATATATATATATATATATATATATATATATATATATATATATATATATATATATATATATATGCTTTTCACATACCTTTATAACAACATCTGTTTAATGATTCTAGAGCATAGAATGTTGGTTTTACTTATTCGAATATATCTGATAATAACTCAACTATCTTATAAAACCTAACTGATAAGAGCGAGAGAGAGAGAGAGAGAGACTAGCAATAATAGACTTCTAAATATTTATAACTCTAAGCTATCGATCTAACTGCACATATATATTAATATATATTAAGTAATATATAAGAATATATAGACACTTATAAGGCAGATAGATAAGTAGATAGGTTTATAATAAAGCAATATAACTATTTGTCTGTTTGATAATCTATTGTTAATTCTATGTATCGGCTTTCTATATCTCTCTGCCTATCTATCTACCTGTCTACCCACCTCTATCTTTTCTTATAAATATATATATATATATATATATATATATATATATATATATATATATATATATATATATAATATATGTATTTCCACCTATATCCCACTTTATTCTATGAGAGTTCTCTGATTGTTCATGACTTCTTCCTTGATGTCAATTCAGTTTTCAGTTTTCAGTGTTGCTGCGCGTTTCTTTGCTTTTGGAGGCCTTTTGTCGGCAGTTGAATGAAATTATATGGCCAATTACAAATATCTTTTAATTGGCCACTGTTTATGGGCTCATAAAGCGCTGGCCTTCGCTCGCCTTCGCTGCCATACGGCGGGTATTATAATTTTTCTGAAGAAGTGAAGATATCTCCAGGCCATTCACGTAAATTCCAGATCGTAAATGAGAACTTTTCATTGTCCGTATTTTTTTTCTTCTGTTGGCTTGGGCTTAGCTTTATGAATTCTAAGACTGATCAACTGATCAAGTTTATATATTTAGAATAAAGCTTCTTTTTAACTCATTTAGTTTATTCTAACTATGCTTATATATATCGATCTATCATGTCTACATTTATCTAACTATTCTATATAATTTCATTTACACGTTTTTTCGAAATTCCAAGGGTATTCCAATGCCTTTATCATTTCTTATCAATTGCTTTGGCAATTGATTTTCCCTCCGCGTTTCTTTTATGGCTCGCTTATCGAGGCTGACGTCAGGTAAACCTGTTTGACCCTTGAACTATGTGCACAGGTACTTAGTTTGTGGCTATGG
Source organism: Drosophila eohydei (assembly GCA_035045825.1). Taxonomy (NCBI): domain Eukaryota; kingdom Metazoa; phylum Arthropoda; class Insecta; order Diptera; family Drosophilidae; genus Drosophila; species Drosophila eohydei. The sequence continues at coordinate 1,770,481 of JAWNOT010000120.1, forward strand.
CGGTGGGCGTGGCGCATAAACAGCTTTGTATTGCATCATAGCAAGCAGCAATTAGCGCTAATAACAATTACAAATACAGGTTGTCTAGTTAGTTAGTTGCAGTAAGTCCAGCATGAACGACTGCAAGATACGCTGTAAGCAAGAAAACAACATTTCACTGCTCGACTGACATATACCCTGCATGTGAATTGATTTGTAATTAATAGGTCATATGTTCGGCTAGCGAATACCCTATATGCATATAAATTTCTATTTATATTTGTTTCTCTAATCGAATCATCAATATCTATGTGCTTCGGCTCTAAGCCCCACCTCAATCAATATGCCCCATTTCTTCATAGCTCGTTTTTATTGCTTTGCCCCGCTTGCAATTAACAAATCAATTCAATCAATTTAAGTTTTATATATTTCTAATTAACGTTTCGTAATTGTCAGCTACGTGGCTGGAGTGTCCTAGCAGCGAGCTAACGAGCCAACCCCCTGGCGACGGCGCTGTGGCCGCATGCAAAAGCAAGATGACCTTGTGCTTAAATTACGGCACCTTATGCCACAGGCAGAGGCAGAGGCACAGCCGCAGTCAGAGCAATATCTCTGTACGCAATTAATTGTGTAAATATCTAAGCACAACTAACGCACACACACACACAGACACACACACGTATAGCTGCGCAACAGGTAAACATTTTCCTAGCTGCCACACAGACTAAACCCCTCTGCAGCACTTTTTTATAGTTTTCGTTTTTTGTGGGGTCCATGAAAATACTTTCCAAAATATATATTTATATATATATATATATATATATATATATATATATATATATATATATATATATATATATATTTACTTGTGTGCAAATTCCATAAAGTTCACAAAATGAAAATTGAAAATCGCATAAGCAAACATTGAGTGTTTCTTCGATTCGAATTTACTAATTCGGCTGCGCGATTCATCCAAAAATTGCTTTGTCCAGTCAATTTATTTGCTTTTGCCATTTAACGATTTCATCTGAATTATGAATGACTAATGGAACGTAGCGAAAACAGCCAAACAATTGCAGACTTTGGCATTCGGAATCAACAACAAAACTCATTTCGACCAAGGTGTGGTTCCTTATGCCATTAGCGCACTAAAATTTCGCTTTAGACTTTAGAATCGGTATTGAGCACGTTGCTATCTGGGAATATTATTGATTTCTAGACTCTATGCTACATCATCTATATTCCAAACTTAATTTTAATTCAATTAATTTGTAGTATATATTCTGCATTGCACATTATATGTTCCATTGTATAAGTTCCATGTTTTTTCACTCCACATTCTATGTTCTATGTTTTATATATTCTATATTTTATTTTCTATAATCCGTGTTTTAGATTCCATATTCTACGTTCTATGTTTTAGATAAGTTTTTCTACGTTTTATATTTTGTGTTTTAAATTCTATTTGCTATGTTATGTATTCTATGTTTTATATTCTATATTCTATGTTTTAAATTCTAGATTCTATGTCTAGTATTCCAAATTCTATATACTTTTTACATTGTATATTTTATATTTTATATTTTACATTTTACATTTTACATTTTATATTTTATATTTTATATTTTATATTTTATATTTTATATTTTATATTTTATATTTTATATTTTATATTTTATATTTTATATTTTATATTTTACATTTTATATTTTATATTTTATATTTTATATTTTATATTTTATATTTTATATTTTATATTTTATATTTTATATTTTATATTTTATATTTTATATTTTATATTTTATATTTTATATTTTATATTTTATATTTTATATTTTATATTTTACATTTTACATTTTATATTTTATATTTTATATTTTATATTTTATATTTTATATTTTATATTTTATATTTTATATTTTATATTTTATATTTTATATTTTATATTTTATATTTTATATTTTATATTTTATATTTTATATTTTATATTTTATATTTTATATTTTATATTTTATATTTTATATTTTATATTTTATATTTTATATTTTATATTTTATATTTTATATTTTATATTTTATATTTTATATTTTATATTTTATATTTTATATTTTATATTTTATATTTTATATTTTATATTTTATATTTTATATTTTATATTTTATATTTTGTATTTTATATTTTATATTTTATATTTTATATTTTATATTTTATATTTTATATTTTATATTTTATATTTTATATTTTATATTTTATATTTTATATTTTATATTTTATATTTTATATTTTATATTTTATATTTTACATTTTATATTTTATATTTTATATTTTATATTTTAATATAGATATATAGCATTTAACTGCTTGTCAACGCTGATTCAGTTGGGAATTATTAGCGAATTGCTAAATGAATCAGCTGAGTTAACTGCATTTGTCGCACTGTCAAAGTGCTAGTTGGCTTTCGGGAGCACGTGGCTGTTAAAAATGCGCAGCCTATTTGAACATTCAACAATCGATAAGCGTTAGACATGATAACCGATAATAGCACAGCCTTGTGACGTAACAGCAGCCAACGGAAGTAAAAACAACAAACTGTTCGCATGTCTCTGATTATTTCTGGCTACTCGTTCAACAGGTGAAAAGAGTATATTGGTTGTCACGTGGCAAAGCCCACATCTACCCACAGCCTTAAGGCCAGAGTGCACCGAGGCGCAGTCAATGCCGTTAAGCCATATCTTTCTCGTATCGAAATTTGTCAAATTTCTTACTTTTGATCTCATCTACAAGTCCAGCATAAGTTCATGTTGAGCTTTAGCAGAAGTAGATCTTTAGGTTATATGATCGCAATCAGTTCAGCTCTCTCTGGGCGAGTACTATGCCCACGCATAAACTCTTGCCGCAGCTCAACAGGCGTTATCAACGGAGTTTGCCTTATCGCCAAGGCGAACAACGTCACCAATTACAAAAAAAAATAATATAAAAATGTGGAATGAATGAAAAAATCAAAGAAATATTTCAATTTCCATGGCAGAAAACTTAATTAGACTTAGATATCGAATTATGTCTATGCGAGCTGTTGGCCTCCATTGCCCTCCGCCCTCCATTTACAATCTACGATTCAGTTGCAGCGTGATACTCGCCCCTGACAATGTCAACGGGTATATCGGTTGTTAGCTTGTCCAGTGACTATCGATAGCCATGTGTTGCTCAGTCTATGTTTCTCTGCCTATGACAAGCACTTGCTATACTCTCCACAGCCATTGGATCTTTCCGTTGGGTATGTCAATTATCTGCAGTCGGGTATGCTCGTATTTGCTGAACAAATGTCTGGGCAATAAAGAGCAGTTTAAGAGTTAAGAGTTATATTAGAGGATGCTATTTAGCTATGGCTTATATAGCTTTCTAAACATACAGCTTCGACAGAGAAAGTTTCGAGAGCCACGTTGAGGTATAAATTTGACTAGCTTGGGTCACTTTTTGAACTGTTCTACAGATATATATATATATATATATATATATATATATATATATATATATATATATATATATATATATATATATATATATATATATATATATATATTAAACGACATATCTATATATGCATATTTATCGATGTATCTATATATCTATTCATCTATGCGTCTATATATCTATCGATATACCTATATATATATATCTATTATCGATACATAATATATATATATATATATATATATATATATATATATATATATATATATATATATATATATATATATATATATATATATATATATATATATATATCTATATGAAGACAATTCATCAGTTCTGAAAAGTTCTTATCGATTAGAGCACAATGATGAGCAAGTATTATGTAGTCAGTCAGGCTCGATAACAACGTGCTTGTGACTCAGTCCAAATATGAGTTTAATATGACAAACTATATATCTATATATATATTTATATATATATATAAATATATATCTACATATATATATATATTTACAGTATGGTCTGGTTATATGGCTTTAGGGTCCGGGGTACGATTTCTGTCCGCCTGCTCGGCATTGGGTGTAATAAATAAATGTTAAGATTACTTTTGTCACATTTACTACAAACACAGATATACTTATACCTATATCTACATATATATATATATATATATATTCGTATTTGTTTGCTTTGCGTATTGATTCATGCAGATGCAATTTCAATATTTGATTTGCTTTGAGCTTAATTTGTTTGTAATGAGATCTTCGGTTCGTGAATAACATTTGATGAGACTGAAATGCCATTTGTTTCCCTTTACGACTCATTCATAAAGTGAGCAATTGACTTCGTCAAATTGTAATTAAGCATTTGTCCTTTCATATTGGCCAATGGATTTGAGCTATTCGAATGAATCATTCATCTCTGCATTGAGCTTTGTTAAGCTCTATGAATGAAATGAATATATTAATTTGTAAGTGCTGCACGCATTCAGCTTAAGCTCCTCATCATTCACTATTCATTCAGTTGAATTACTTGAATCAAATTTATTCACTTTAAAGTGTGAATCATCTCAATATTCTTTTTTTATTTTTATTCACTATTCATTCATTTAATTTAACTGAAACAAATGAATGTATTCACTTATACACACTTTCTTCAGCTTAAAGCTGCTCGAATCAAATGCTTGTATTCACTTAAATATTGCTATATTCAGTATTCATTCGCTATTGGCAGCTGTATTCGATCATTCAGCTTATGCTTAACTCCATGAGCTAATCAAATACTCAAATAAATGAATCAAGTTAGGCGACGATACTCAAATGTTTCAAGTGATTCACATATGAATATGATGAGTGTTGATGATCTGAAATAGCTCTATGTCCATCTGGCATATAAGCCAGTTATATAGACATATATATGGATATATATATAGTGCATGGATCTGCCTCAATCTCAGCTCAGCTTCAATCGGGCACAGCGATCCAAGTGGGCAAATGTGAATTGCATTGGATTTGACAAATCTTAATTGAAAGAAGTGCGCAGGCGGTGCTAGAATTGTTACAGATCAGCTAGATGAGATGATATTTGTTGTTGCTATTGTTGTTGTTGTTGTTGTTGTTGTTGTTGCTGAGTCTAGCTGTAAATGCTGGCATCGCTGGGTCGACGCTGTCTCGCGCTTATGACAATTAATTGAGCGCGTTATTGTGCACTATATAGATGCAAATACACTCACCCACACACGCACACACGCACACACACACATATATATATATATAGACATATATATATATATATATATATATGTCTAGGTATATGTTATATGGCAGCATGTGAGCGCCTTAAGCCGGAAATGCGACGCGCTTTTCAATTAAGGCAAATAACAAGAGTGCTCTAAGCGGGCTTGCCCGACTAGCAGTTACCCTGTTAGTTCAGTTTTCAATAGCTCAGCTCAGCTTACAGCCAAATTTCAATAACTCACTTCATATCTCGACTCTGGCTCACAAACTAATATTGAATAAAGCCTAATATAAAGAAAGTTATACGAATTATAGAGAAATACAAGGCGATTCCTGGTACTCTATTACTTAGGCGCATATATAATGTATATTTTAGCGCTTTAGCTTTTAAAGTTCTCGAATAACGATCCATTCTAGGGCAACAACAGCCTGAAATGGAGCTGCAGTTGATTTCGTCTCATATTTCAGTTTCTCAGATCACAGATCTCCGATTTTTAGAGATCTTCTTTAAGCTTAATATACGAATTTCAGATATAAAACAAGTCAAAGGGCTACAATAGTAAGTGCTCGACTAGCAGATACCTTGCAGAGCTGTTTCTATGAATTGTGGAAGTTTCTTAATAAAAATATCGAAATGTTATCGATAACCAGAATATGAGTTGAGTTATCGAAAGGTGAAATAAATTCGTAGTTGTTATGAACTAGGCTACATCGACTCATGCAGTTTATGGGGTCTACCATGCCGCCTACAGAGCATAAGAAGCTTTCGTAAAATTGAAACGACTTTCATGATTTCGGTTCAGAATCAGTTATCAGATGGATGAAGCCTTTAGACAACTTCGACAACTATCAAATGACTCTACAGATTCATTAGCTAATGATCTACTGTCGTCCATCAGCTGTTTGCGTTTGTGACTAGCTGAACTCGTCGCCTAGCCCTGGGGCTGCTCTCATTGATAAGCGATATTTTTTGTATTATTATTATTTATAGACATATACTGGGCTACCGGGACGCTGATAAGTCCCACAATCTATTGCCATTGAACTGATACAAAAGCAAACAAAGAAGCAGTAACAGAACGAGAGATATAAGAGCTCTCAATTTTCGCGCTTCTTGACCTGATGCATGCCCGCCGAGATGAGATACCTGTCGAACAGATAGTCCCCGGTATCGCTCTTGGCACGCTCCAATTGGCGTATGAAGTCGGCCAATATCTTCTGGCCGTCGACCTGCTCCTGCAGAAAGTTGGCCTCAATGAAATCGCACAGGTTCGGATCGTTCTCCTTGCTGGCCAGCGCATGCACATCCAGCAGATGCTGATTCACCTCCAATTCCATTTCTAGCGCATGCCTCAGAGCATCCATCGCATCCCTGAACTCGGCCACCGGCTCGGGCACAGTTCCCAAACGTATTAAGCCGCCGCGCTTATTCATATACTTCATGATCAGCTCGGCATGGTCGCGCTCCTCCAGGCTGGCCTTCAGAAAGAAGCCATGTATGCCCGGCGAGCTGACGTCTGCTCGATCGAAATGATAGGCCTGCGATGTGACTGGATTATTATCTGCTTAGATATACTCAACGATCTATATACTCCATATAACTAACTTTATCCAGACTGTAGCATTGCCTGTGTCTATATACATGACTCTACCCATTCAGTTGCTCAATTTATCTACCAATCTTTCTATATATCTATAGCAATAACCTAGCTTCTCATCCAGTAAGTAGCATCATCTGATCATTCAGTTCCTCTATAAGCTCCACGTCGTATATACCATTTAGTCAGCTATCTATATATAGATCAATCTGTCTTATATCTATATCTTAGCTTCACCTATCTATGTATATATATCTCATATAAACTCATCTTTATCTATGACATCATCTCATATATTCAGATTTAACTATCATTTTTATGCATATCTTAACTTTATCTATATGTCTGCCTATCTATATCTACCTTAGCCAATATAAGGCTATATCTAGAATATTTTGCTGACTTTTTTATATCTTTCTCTCCATCTTCTTATCTCTCGAACTCTCTATCCATCTATATATATATATATATATCTCTATGCATATCTACTTATTTATCTACCAATATATATCTATATATCCATATATCTCTCTCTCTCTCTCTACCTCTACCTCTATCTCTAAATCTATTCATCTCACTATCGCTCTCTATCTGTATGTGCTTCTATATCTAGATCTAAGCCGAAAAAACTTACCATATCTTGTGCTCATCTATCTGTTTATCCCTCCATCTCTATTTATAGCACTATCTCGCCCTATATACCTCTAACTTTCCATCTCATCCCATGTCTATCTCTCGCATTATCTACATCTATATGGCTCGGTCTATCTACCCAGCTCTATCTCTATAACACTTTCTAGCTCTACCGATCATCTCCATCTGTTTTGTACTCCTACCATCGCCAAATATTGATGGCAGGCCTTTAGCTCCATATTGATCTGGTCATTCAATTTGTCTTCGCAGCTTTTGGCAAAATTTTGTCGCATTATCATGCAATATCGTCGCCGCAGCATCGTGGCACATCTAGTCGCCATATCTGTATGGTTCACAACTCTTTCGATACGCGGCGAAAAACCCAAAACTAAATATTTCCAAGATCTAAACCGAAATTTTATACAAATTTTCTTTTTTTTTTTTGAATTTCTGATTTTTTCCAAATGAATTTTGGCTGACAAGCAACTGGACTGCTTAACTATTTCGAACTCGTTGTGAATAGAGCTAGAGGCGTTATATAGCGAAAGATGTGTATAAGACTCTAAGAGCTAACGGAATGTTATATATAGCGCTTGCATAAGGCGCAGCATGGCAGAACAGAGTCAATTTTTTGTTTATATCTCAAAGATTATGAAAGCAAAATACATAAAATATGCGTAAAAGTTTACTTTATACACTAAATAATATCAAGAATATGTTTTTCTTAAAAATATCAAAAACAATTTGAAATGGAAGAGCTTTCGCATGAAATGTTCCGAAGATTTTGACATGTTATTTGCCAACTTCTCATAGGAAATCAAAATCTAAATTTATAATATCTAAAGACTTAAGATATTTGTTATAGGACAAAGTTGGTAAATTAATTTATACTGTATACAGTTATTGTCTTATAAATTATGAAGAGTTGTTTATATTGTATAGCCTAGGCACTGCTTGATAATATCAAAATCATGCAACAACTTCTCAGTTTGATCCTTGAGCTTCTCTGAAGAAAGAGCTATGAGCATAGCCTATATAAAGCGAACTGTTTCTATATATTATCTTAACTATATCTCTATTCCACTTCTCGTGTTTCAAGCAAAACTAAACTACAAATTGCAATCATACGAACGATTCATTTGGTTGAGACATGTTCGCTGGGTCACAGGTTCAAAGTGCGCATGTGATTTCACTTCTTCTCTTTTTTTTTGTTTTGTTTTTCGTGTCAATGGAGCACTTAGGCAAAGCACACACGCACACACAGAGGCAGTCCATGCTATATGTTTGCTTTGGCAACAACAACAAACAGACATGATGTTAAGTAAACTCGAGTTATTGTCATTTACTTGTATTAAGTGAATGGAAAACGACATTTTGCTCGAGCTTTTTCTTGAATACCCTGCAGACAAGTGCAAATTATTGAATGGGGTATATACATATATGAGTTTATAAGGCTGAATAAAGACAGCTATTGAGCATATATTAAAGATCATTTCTATAGAACCATTGATTATATTAACGATCTTTAACAGTTCTTAAAGAACTATTAACAGTATATTAAAGATTCTTATTTCTATAGATCCATAGATTATATATTAAAGATCTTTAGTCCCATAGAACGAGAGTAAGTTAGGTACGTTTCGAGAGATTGTGAAATCGATCCGAAAGCTCAGAAATAGATAGTTATAGTAATAGTATTACTAAATCAAATAAAATGTTAACTCTATATGGAATATAATTTGCTTAATCTATGTAAAGTTAGGGTATCTGCTAGTGCTGCATGTTTCATTTTGCTTTTCTTTTCTTTTGCCTTATGCGAACGAGTTTCGAATATTATCTTTCGCTCGTGTCATATCCACTAAGTAACTTACGCACATTAAACAAAAAATAATATTAATAAACGAACAGAGAGGGAAAGGAAGAGAGAGAGAGCGAAAAAAAAAACATTATTTCGGGGCACATAAAGCGCAAATCATCGTTAAAAATCACGCCAAAAAAGAGCTCAAGATTGACTAAGCTAACACTAAACTAGTTTCGTGTTATACAACACTGCATATATATATATATAAAAGGGAAACGGCAAAAAGTTCGTTCCATTCCATTGTAACAGCTAATAAAGTGTATTTTTGTTTACAGCATAAATTAAATAAGTTCTGGCTATAAATAACGGAGTTTACGGGTTAAAAATGGAAACTTGAACTTTAGTTTGTTTTTTTTTTTTTGTAAGTAAAATAATTGAGCTATGTTTTGCTGTTACCATGATGGATCACATGTTCGGCTTGTATTATTTTCATTTATAAACAAATTGTATAAGGCAATATATCTATAGATTATATCATTTGGTCTTTATTGTTTATGATTTTTAAGAAGGGTGCGAGAAATATTTTTGCCCAGTTCATAAATTATCGCTGATTGATTCCCCAAAAATATATTAGTTTTTTTCTCTCTTTTTATCAAGTTTTTTTTTCACATCGATCGCTTAATTAAAACGCAAACGTTTGCATTTTCAACTAAATATAAATGTATATGTATGGCATATGAATGGCTGGCAGACATATCAGCACCATAAATATCTTTTACATCTTTTAAAATTGAAATTAATGAAATTTTTAAAGCAAATAGCTAACTTTTAAAATTACTCCAATTACAATTCCAATTCAAACTGATTTCACATTCACTTCAATTGGTATGTGCAGCTCAATGCTAGTCCAATTACATTTCCAAATCCCTTCATACGAATATGCATATAAACGGAACATCCAATTGGAATGAATAGTATCATGCCATGTTATTCCAATTCCAGTTCGAATTCCCTTTTCTCACATGTAAACTAACATAATTTTAAATGGAAACATATAGTGCCATGCTATACCAACTCCAATTCCAATTACTTCAAACTCAATTAGAATTGGTCACTTCATGTTAACGTGCTATATTAACAGTAACAACATTTGATTTCAACTCGAGCATTAAACAAAAGTTGAAATCGATTTTCATTTGGTTATTTATTGTTTTTTTTTTTGTTGCCATGTTGCTCGTATTTAATTCAATAAATATTGCTGTGTTCGATTTACATACATACATGTGTATATACATAAATTGGCAACTGTATGTGCTGAACATATATGTAGCTACATTGTATGTTTGTATGTATGCATGTTGTTATGGCATGATGCACGTATCAGCTATCGGTTATTTACTTGGCTCTGGTTTATAAGTGAAATGCGTTTATTTTTCTAAATGTAATTTATGCGCGCGCCAGTGGAATTTTTGGCGATCGCATGTTCTTTTTGAATTTTTTTTTTAATTTGTTGCTGATCAAATTTTTTTGCAAACAATGCAGATATTTGCACTCATTATAATTACCAAAAAATAACTGTTATCGTGTAAAATTTCAGTAAGATAGATGAAGAGTGTGCACATTAACAGTGCAATATCCATTAAGCCGGCAAAGTGAACATCAAACTGTTGCTGCAGCTACACACACACAAGGGTGTTAATTGTCGAGAAATGTTTTTTTCTTCCCTTTTTCATTCTAAAATTAAACTGAGCGGCTGCAAAGTGGTTGCTGGCTTCTTGGACTTGTTGATCTTGTCTTCTTCACACAGCGAATGCCGCATAGAGCAAAGGCGTATGATAACGGCAATTGAACCCCGAAATAATGAAAAGTGACGTCTGCGACGTATACACATGCATATAGTCATACACATATAAGCATATGTGTGCATACACATGTATGTGTATGTGTGCATATGCCTGCCCGAAATGAGGTGGTAGGCGAATTACGAAAGCGAATGCGATAAGCAAGAAGGTCAATAAATTGCTTGCCATGTGCACAAATACGAGCAAACAAACAGACACGCACGCACACTAAAACGCGCGCGCATATGCATATACATAGGACTAGAGATGGACACGTGTTTTATTTTCCAACAGGCACAATTCCAGACTTTTAAATACGAGAACAGCTTCAAGTACAGCAAAGCTTTCACATTTAAATTATATTGTTAAAGATAATATGTGATTCTCATTAAATTATTTTTTTTTATTAAGTTTTATTGTTAATTAAGTTTTTTCTTTACGTGCTTAGTAATATGTTCGATTCGTGCTCAAGTCACGAAAAAAAGCACGACACGCGCTCAGTTCTGGGTAGGACTCGAATGGCTTTCTTTACTTGCCACGCTTTGATTGGCGCGTGTACCACGTGCAGAAACACTCTTCATATTAAGAAGAGAGAGTAACAGAGAGGGAGATAGAGCGTGAGAATATGGAGCGCAAGCGAGCGAAGAAGAATGAAAGATTGATCTTAATGATATTTTTGTTTGAGACTTACCGGCTTTTTGGCCTCCAGCGGCTTATTGATCAAGTTTAAATGTGGCTCAAAGTCCTGGCCAAAGCGTTCGATGAGCAAATTTTCGGCAACCTCCTGCGGACATTCCTCTTGCTGCACCAGCTCCCAAATGTCCTGCGGTATATAACAGCTGAGCACCAGGCCCAGCAGCAGCCCGATCACAAAATAATGATTGCGACTCAACGCGGACGGTCTACGCATCTTTCAGGCGTATCACAAATTGAATTCACACATACATACATACATGCATATGTACATATAGGATGCTGATCCACAATGGCACTGTTGTCATGTGTTCATCGTGCTGTTGTTGGTGTTGTTGTTGTTATACGCACAATTGCTTCTCCTGCTCTTGTTTCGTTTCGATTGATTTGGTTTGCTTTCTTTTTCGTTCGTTTTTTTTTTGTTTTTGGCGGAAGCGATAAGCAGAGAACTCAAACAAGTGCGCTGACTATGCCGGCTAATTTTGGCATTAGTTGTGTGTTGTTGTTGTTATAGTTGGACGCACTTGTGTTTCGTTGCTGTCGCTGTTGTTACTATAGCCGTTGGTTGGCGCACTTTTAAAACAAATTCACAGGTATACAAGCCATCATTACATATATACACACTTAACACCAGGCACTGCACACATTGATTCGTATCGAGACGTTAATGGTACGAAATGCTTTTCAAAAAAAAAGAAGTTGAACAAGCGCAAACAAGCGCCGCCTGGCCGCCGCACACCGCGTAATGTAAAAAAATGAGATCTTTCTATCTTCAGTCGTTTTGCACATTTAGCAGCGACTCGATTGCTGTTAGCTTACTGTTACAATTACCTGCTAACTACGGCCGCTCGAGTAAAGCCCTAGCATTTGCTAACTGGCTGTTCTGTTAAGGTGATCTGTTTTAAATTGGTATGCTGCGCACAGCTGATGGAAGTCAGGCTAAATATGCTCACAGATAACTTAAAATTTAACCGCATGTCAACTAAGCCTAACAAATTAAATACCAATTAATAATTTAAATATCAATTAACAATTGAGCATGTATTTATCTGTATTCATTCTGATAATGAAGGAAAATATAATTCGTGTTAATAATAAAACACGCAGCGTACTTGCCTAATCGCTTATAACATAGCCGCGTATGTTAACATTGTGCTCATTTTTGCGTTAACATCGCTGTTGTCACCTGGCGCTGCTGTTAGCTCAATTTTGCGCTATTAAGTTTTCTTTGCGTTTGCGTTTGCATTGTTGACATTGCCAAAAAAAAAAAGAAAATTAAAAAAATTAATAAACTGGCCGACATGGCTGTGGTTGTGCTGGATAATGGCGCGTACACAGCCAAAGTGGGACTCGCCACGCAGGACGAGCCCCAGGTGGTGCCCAATTGTATAATGAAGGCAAAAAGTGAGAGGCGTCGCGCATTTGTGGGCAACCAAATCGACGAATGCCGCGACACCTCAGCCCTGTTTTACATCCTAGCCTTTCAGCGTGGCTATTTACTTAATTGGGACACCCAGAAAACAGTGTGGGACTATATATTCAGCAAGGATGGCATTGGCTGTACACTGGAGCATCGCAACATTGTCATCACCGAACCGCAAATGAATTTCCAGAGCGTTCAGGAGGCAATGCTCGAGATGCTCTTCGAAGAATATCGTGTTGCTGGGATGTACAAAACAACAGCTGCGGATTTGGCTGCATTTAACTACGTAGCAGACAGCGAAGAGCGGACCACAATGCAAACGCTCAATTGCATCATCATCGATGTTGGATACAGCTTCACGCATATTGTGCCTTTTGTGCTGGGTCGACGTGTCCTGGAGGCAATTCGACGTATTGATGTTGGTGGCAAAGCGTTAACGAATCATCTCAAAGAGCTCATCTCGTATCGTCATTTGAATGTTATGGATGAGAGCCATGTGGTGAATCAGATCAAAGAGGATGTTTGCTTTGTGGCCGAAGATTTCAAGGATGCGATGACCGTGCATCAGAGCGAGAAACGTCGCAAGGAAGTTGCCGTCGAATATGTTCTGCCCGATTTTACGACCGTGAAACGTGGCTACATTCGTGTGCCGGGCCACCCACGTGTCGATGAGGATCAACAGCAAATGGTGCCGCTCTGCAATGAGCGTTTCACTGTACCGGAGCTGCTCTTCAATCCCTCAGACATTGGCATCACACAAGTGGGCATACCGGAGGCTGTGGCCGACGCCCTACGTGCATGTCCCTGGCAGGCCCATCGCGAACTCTTACTCAACATTCTAATTGTAGGTGGTAGTGCACAGTTTCCTGGCTTCTTGCCACGCCTCAAACGCGATTTGCGCGCTCTCGTCCCAGACGACTTGGAGGTCTCGCTCATTTGTCCAGAGGATCCAGTGCGCTATGCTTGGTATGGCGGACGCGAAGTGGCCACAAGCCCAAATTTTGATGAATTCATCTATACGCGGGATGATTATGAAGAATTTGGCATTCATGGACTGCATCATCGTTAATCATTATGCAATACCCAACTCCCATTGATTAGGTTTAAAGCAATTGTACAGCTCAATAAGTGTATCTCGTTCTTCTGCATGTGTGTGTGTGCCATGAAATGAATGTATTATATACATAGGTCCCTGTATGCATCGTGTTTAATATACATACATATATAATACCAACAATATTAATTTTTTGTCCAGAGGCTTCGACGCCCATCCCCCACAAATTTTCTCGATGCGCTCTCAACAAGCAACGACAGCTGACTGCCTTAAGGCCTCGTGTGATCGAGCGGGATGTATGCTGTTTGCCTAATATACCGTTCTTTTTTGTTTTCTTGCTCTCGCTGCTCTCTCAAATGCATGCATGTATTTGTATGTGCATATACGTATGCATAGGCAGCAGGATTTTTGCTCTTCTATGCGGAAAGTATTGCAATATTGTAAAAGAGTTTGCCACGCTTATTTCTTTTGGCGACATAGTGCTTTTGGAAAGAGTAACAAGACGCAACTTTAAAATTCACAACTAGAAGATCAGCTTGCACGTTCACGCACTAAGCAGCCAGACGCTTCTACATACATGTATATTGACATTTATGTGACTGTGTTCGTAAGTCTAGTTGCCTTGAATAAAAAATATACAAAATTCAATTACTTCCGAATGCTCATTGAGAGGTAGAAAGAGAGAGGGAGACTATTGTACTATTTAGCTGCTTAGTTAAGGTCATTAAAATTGTCAGTAGGATTTCGTTTGCCTTTTTTTTTTAATTTTATATTTGAGCTACATACATGCTATGTACATAAGAATATGTTGATTTAATGTATAATCTAAAAACAATGTCCGTTTTTAATGGTTACAACTAAATTTTCGTAGCTACAGAAAACAAACTTAAGCATATTTGCAACAATTTCTCGCTTGCGTATCAAGCTGCAACAATATTTGAGTGTGGCAGCTTAAATATATTGCAGACGATTGCTATTTGAATTAACAAGCTCTAAACTCTACATAAACTTAGATAATTTAGGTTTTTTGCGAGGCGGGTTGCGATTCCGTAGTTAGAGAAAAAATGAGTTCAAAACGCTTTACATGCTAAACGATTCGCCGCAGCCACACGTGCCCTTAATATTTGGATTATTGAAGACGAATTCACTGGACAGCTTCGATTCGACAAAGTCCATTTCGGTACCTGTAACAAAAATCAAAAAACATTTGCATTACATCTGTTAAATTGATTATATAATGTACTTGACTTACCTAGCAGAGAGAGTTGAGCCTTCTTATCAATAAAGACCTTAACGCCATCCTGTACAACTTCCTCATCTAATTTATCTGTATGAAAAATCAATTCGAGTTAGTCATATGACATGTATAGAAAATAATTAATATTAACAACCTTTGGTGCTGGCATAATCGAGGGTATAGGATAGGCCATTGCAGCCTCGCTGTCGCACGCCAACCTTGAGGCCGATCTGTGTAGGGAAATTAATGGAAAACATGTTCATATTGGCAATAGAAAACATGACTTATTGACTTACCACCTCTGGCTTGTCTTGCAGCAGCGATTTGATTCGATTCACTGCAGCGGGCGTCTGTTAAATTTGACATCACAACAAAAAAATAAACAAATATTGATAAGTGCAATTCCGACTGTTACTTCATCAGTTTTGCATTTCATCAGCACTTACCAGCGTTAATGCGGCACGCGTTGGTATTAATTTGCGTCCCTTAACAGCTCGAACCGTCGCCGTTGCCACAACACGTGTTGCCATTTTTGTTCTAGATTTATATAATTTGTTTTTTTTTTTGCTTACAATTTCAACAATTTCAGTGCTTTACGAAAAGTGTTAATAAGTTCTTGAAACTATGTTTTCTGTAGTGTTGTCAAACACCAAGCGAACTATCGAACGATGACCGTTACACAAGTATCGGTTTGTGTGGCTGCATTTCGTTACAAATTTTTAAATATCTTCAATTGTTTTTGCTTAAGCTGCCGTAGGTAAAGACTCGAGGATGGTGACATTTTTGTTTATTTTGTCTAATATTAACAATATAAAGTTGCTGACTTCACACTCGCGGTACAATATGAAATGTTATGCAGACGTTCAATTGCCAACTTTTCGATATGAGAAAATAACAGCTGTGCAAAATCGATAAGAATTCGTATCTAGAATATCATGCGTGGCGCACTTAGTATTTTTTTTTAAAGCGTTAAAAAATACATTGTACAAATTGAATTATGCTCAACAATGTAATGGCTTTATAGTTTTCAGTATTTTTAAATATTAATTGTAAGATATACGAAATGAAAATCAAAGTTTCAAAAGGATTAGCTTTGCTTATTTTCCACGCGTTCGCTTACAAAATACTAAATAATTTTTTTGGGTTATCATTTTAGATACCGATAGCAATATCGTGTTCCTTCGATTATTTGTGCAGCGCTCAGCCACTTGACTCGCATTTCAAATTCTTAAATTATCTCTCCAAAAAGAAAATCCATTTTATATTTATTTGTCTTTATTATACAGAGAAGGAAAAAAAGTATAGCATACGATTGCAATAGAAAGCGAGACAAAAAAAAAAGTTGTTGCGAGCTGCATTGCAGGGCTCAAATCTCAGGATAGGCGCTGCCAATGAGGCTCTTGCCTCTGTAGCGCCATGAATAGGTGACAATGCCGAACTTGCTGTTGCCCAGCGACACGGGACAGGTGCGATCCGGGCGCAACTGGAAGCAGACAGTATACAGGGCCAGCTCTAGCTCCGGCGAGGTGCCAATGAACATGGTATCCACGGGTTTATTAAAACCCTGATGCGTGAATCGAACTTTCAGAATTTTGCCCTTCTGCAAAGGAAATAAGAGAAAATGGCAACACAGTTGACGGTGGAATGGGCAACGTTATCACATACCGTGCCTATGTCCTGCTCCTTCATATAACCCTTGTAGTCGAAGCGACCGGCCTGCTCCTCCTCGTTAACATAGACCCAGTTGTGAAAGCCGATGATGGTGCCGTTCTTCACCTCATGGACGAACACATGCTCAAAGCCGGAGCTACCAATTTTGCCCTGACCGCGTGAATACTGCGTGAACCACAGCTCCTTGACGAGATCCCGATGCGTTTTCGGATCGGGCGTCACCAGACCCTTCTGCTGCAAGAACAACATGGCCTGGCGCATCACACTGGTGGCCATAACCGCATCGAGGAACTCATTCTCCTCCTTGCGCTCGTTGGCCGTCACATGCTCGTTGACCAGCGTATCCTGCTCATAGTTGTTGAACAGCAAACGCATCTTGGCTATGGTCGAAGGCTCCAAGGCTTTGGCATTTACGCTCAACAGACTGTCAAGGAATAGGGAAATTAAAAAATGAGCTAAGCTGAGCTGATTTTCAACTTACGGCTGTGGCGCCTCGTCGCCGCTATCAATGGAACGTGTGCGTCCTTGTATGTTAACCGTAATCTCACTCAGCTGACTGTTCGACTCCTTGGCATAGAGCTGTTCGGTTAGCTGACGTATCTCATCGTCGGTGGCCAGCGAGTTGCCGGCGGATTGGAAGCCCGGACGCACGGTTGTCGTCGAGCCAGGCGTGTGTGGCACAAAGGAGACACCAGAGGAGCCATGAGTCGAGCTGCCACCAGCTGTGGTGCTGCTGCCACTGCCAGCTGGTGTCGTGGGCGTAACGCCAGCACCTGGCTTGACAGCTGGCACAGCTGGATGCACAGGCGTCGGCAACGGCACCTGCCAGGCTGAGGGAGAGGTTGGTGTACCTGGAGTCGGTGAGCCTGGCGCACGTGGCGTGGGCAATGCTGGAAAATCCTCCTTAATCGAGGGACGTCGTGGCCCAGGCAAACTCGGATACTCATCCTTATGCTGGCCAGGTCTCACGGTGGTTGTCGTTGAGCTGCCAAAGCGCAAATCAATGCCACCTGGTTGCACATTGGTGCGTGGTCGCGCCGTGGTGGTTGTTGTTGTTGTCGTGGTTGTTGTAGTGGTGCTGCTGGTTAACGGCGCCAAGCCAAAGCCGGGATGTGGCGCAGGACCGCCACCGGCAGCGGCACCACCCGCACCACCGCCCGAGTAGCTCAAATCGAAGCCGCTGGGCTGCGGCTTCTGTGGGCGATACGGCGCAAAGCCGGGCGGCAAATTGGCAGCTGTTGAGGCGCCTCCACCACCCAAGCGGCCAGCTGGTACGCTTGCCGGCGTTGTGCCAGCCACATTATGCTGCTGCTGCTGCCCGCCATTGGCCGCTGGCCACTGTGGCCCATGAGCTGATGAGGCACCAAATGGCGATGAGCTGGGCGTATCGGGACGTGGCCCCAGCGGCATTAGCGGTGCATGTGAGATGACCAATGGCGGCGGCTTCTGCGCTGGTGTCACCGCAACAGCTGCTCTGGCGGTGCTCGTTGTGGGTCGCACTGTGGTCGTTGTTGTCGTTGTTTCACTGTTGCTGCCGCTGCCAAAGAACTTTTTGAAGCCGCCAAACCAGCCAGACTTCTTGGTAGTCACCTCCACATCGGGCTCCGGAGTTATCTCAATCTCGCTCTTATAGCCAGCTGCTCGATGGACAAAGGACGGTAAATTGGGAAATTCGTCGGCCACA
This sequence comes from Drosophila eohydei, assembly GCA_035045825.1. Taxonomy (NCBI): domain Eukaryota; kingdom Metazoa; phylum Arthropoda; class Insecta; order Diptera; family Drosophilidae; genus Drosophila; species Drosophila eohydei. The sequence goes on from JAWNOT010000120.1 coordinate 1,789,305, forward strand.
TATGGCCTACATCTTGAGTCTTGGCGATTTACCTACCTGCAATTTGGCTTTGGCTGGCGATCACAGCGCAAACAAACAGCGCGCTCAATGCCAGGTAACGCATTTTGTTGCTGCTTCTTGTTTTTATTGTTTTCTTTTACTTGTTGCTCGATTTTTTATCACCTTGCTTTGCGAACACAACCAACTGGTCAGAGATTCAGCGCACGACTGAGACCTAACACCAGAGACACGACTTCCAGCGGCTCAGCGCTGCGGAACACACACACACACACACACACACACACACACACACACGCACGGGCATCCGCCTCATCTCGGCTGTGTTGTTGTTGTTTTTATTTTTACTTTAACTTTCTGAATACCCTGTAATTATTGCGCTGTCTGGCTTATAGGCTTTTTGGCTTCGCTTGCAACAGTCGATCCATCGAGCTATTTTTCTATATGCTAGTTCAAACTCAGTAAAAACAACTTCTTTGTCTCTATCTATATGTGTGCATTCATCTGTTATATCTAGTATTTTGTCTGGGTTTCTCTCTCTCTCTGTTTGCCTTTTTGTCTCTTTCCCTTTCTGCAGTTCCCTTCATCAGTATATCTTTCAATTTACCCATCTATTTCTCTCCCTCTCTCTCTCTTTCTGTCTACCTCTCTAAATTTCTCGCTCTTTTTACCGCTACATTTCACCGCTACTTTTTCACCATCCTGCACTATTTCCTCTCTCTCTGGCTCTCTATTTTTAGCTTTCTATCCATTTCTCCGTCATTCTCTGTCTGTCTATTTGCCTTTTTACCATGTCAGTTCTTTCATCCGTCAGTTTATAGATCTGTTCATCCTTCACCTATGCTTTGCATCCATTTAGCTTGACGCCTGCTCGCCCTTCGGCTTGTCATACTCTACCAAGCCATCCATCTGATCGTTGAGCTATCGCCTCGGCTGTCTAGTTCTAGGGCATCTGCTAGTCAGGCACACTTAACTAGTGCACTCTTACTTATATTAATGAGCTGATGTAGCTGCTGTCGCACAACATTTAGCGTGGGTTTAAGCCGCTGCGCTACCTCGATTCGCTTAAGGTGTTTCAGTTAAAGTGCTTCGGCTGCATATTATGCATAGCAAACAGCTTTTGTCTGGCGCTTGCAAATTTTGCGTTTGCCTTCAAAAGCTGAAGGCTTTACCACTCACACGTAACTAGAGCCCAAAGCCCTTCAATTCTTGGCAGAGTAGCTAAAGGGCTTTGGCCTGGGCATAGTCTGTGCCTCTAGAGAGCAAAGACAACTTATAAATATATATAAATATATATACTTATAAATATATATGTGTACATATTTGCATTTATATATAATAGCTATAAAGCTGATTAGCGCTTTGCTCTATTTGCAGATCGAAACAGGTTTCTTGACCACATTGAAACCTGTAACTCAAAGCAAGCTCCGAACGCGCTTTAAGCACTGCAATTTTGTATAATTTTGTAGAAAATATAATATTTATTAATGATACAAATAAGTTATGTTATGCCAAGTCTAAAACGCGTTCAACAGGGCTGTTTGGAATAACCGATTTCAACCGTTTCAATAATTTCAAACCGATTCAAATTGTTTCTTTATATTTTATATAATTACACATGATTACAAAATAACCGATTCAATTTTCAAAAATTACCGTTTCCTTTTCCAGTTCGACTTTTCAAAATAACCGATTCACAGCGTTGCTCTAAGTATACGTGTATACTAAAGTGCGATGCGCTTGTCAAAAATAACCGATTCGAACCAATGCCAAGGCCTACTTTTCTAGCTCATTTTCAATTGATTTGAAAATAACCGTTTCGAATATGACGTAGATGTTCGTTCCGATTTTCATAAATAACCGATACGCACCGTTTCGACGAATAGGCATGTTTACGGTTCACTTCTGATTCAACTGCAGCGCATTGTCAAGTCGTTGCAGTTGACGGTTTGCCGATGCCTAAATTCATTTGAACTTGTGAGAGTTGTGGACCGTCAGTCAAGGGGGTTGAGAACTGTGGATTCATTTAGCTTTTTTTTATTTTGAGAATGTGCCGCAATTATGCTATATGCAGAGCTTAATAATGCGCTTTAATTGTAGCCGGGGAAAAATGTTGAAAAACGAAAATAGAATTTGTAGATTTGATTTGATTTGATTGCATTTGATTTGATTTGATTGCTTACATAAAACGCTAATAAACAAAATGCTGCCTCTTAGAGCTTAGCTAACACTTTGGCTCCCTGCCTCCCTCTCTCTCCCACCCTCTCTCGCTCGCTCGCACAATCCAGCCAGACTCTTGGGGAATCGGGGCAACTCGCAGGGGCAGGCGGACGACCCCAATTCCGTTTCGAGTCGTCACAACTATAAATTGCACTCTCGATGTTTGTTGTCGATTCTGAAAGCGAGGTATATCGATTAGGCATAGCATCTTCGATATCATCGATCATATATTGATATATATATATATATATATATATATATATATATATATATATATATATATATATATATATATATATATATATATATATATATATATATATATGTTCAGCATGAAGAGCTGAGTCGACTTATGTAGGTCGGCCACTGCAGCAGCTATAAACTTGATACTGCTAATATGAGAGGGAGTTAATCATTTCGTACAGTCATCTTCCTTTCGATAAATATCGATTTCGAATCTTGATTTTCTTGAGTCTAACTCGACGATTGCGAAAGCTTTAACTTCATGCACATACGTCTTCATACTGCTTCTGTCAAGGGTATCGCCTCGTCGTGCTCCTTCCATTAGATCACTTTTACTTCAAGCGTTTCAGATGTTGTTTGCTTTGAGCTCATTTCTAACAAATAACAAAAACTGAAAACTTGAAACTGTGGAACGCTTATCAATTTTAAATAGAAAAAAGGCCATTGGGAAAGGTTAAGCATACATTATATATGTATTCTATATACATATATATATGTGAACGTATCTATATAGGCACTCTCATTACGTACACATCCGTTGGGTAAGGTAATTGGATAGATAATGCCTGTACGTATTTAGAGCTTGGTATTTATGGCTTTATCAAGTTTTCATTTGCTTTCGAGAATTGTTAATTCTTCAATTCCTTAATTCTTTCTCTTCTCTTTACGTTTCTTCTCTTCGCCTTCTCGTTTAATCTTTTCTCTTTTTTTTCATTTCTTATCTTTTCATTTACTTATTTTCTGCTTCTCTTTCTCTTTCTCTTTCTCTTTCTTCTTCTTCTCCTCCTTCTCCTTTTCCTTCTCCTTCTACTTCTCCTTCTCCTTCTTCTTCTCCTTCTTCTTCTTCTCCTTTTTCTTCTTCTCCTTCTTCTTCCCCTTCTTCTCCTTCTCCTTCTTCTTCGCCTTCGCCTTTTCCTTCTACTCCTTCTCCTTCTTCTCCTTCTCCTGCTTCTTCTTTTTCTTTCTCTTCTTCTTCTCCTCCTTCTCCTTCTCCTTCTCCTTCTCTTTCTGCTTGTCCTTCTCCTTCTCCTTCTCCTTCTCCTTCTCCCTCTCCTTCTCCTTCTTCTTGTTCTTCTCCTTCTCCTTCATCCTCCTTTCTACTTCCTTCTTCTTGTTTTTGCATCTGATCTTGCTAGTGCTTCTCAATTCTTCTCTAGTCTTCTCTCTTCTCGCCTCTTCAAACTAGCTTCAAGAGTGTTGCATACATTTAGACTTGTATTTATAATCACATCTGATCTATGTATATATATATATATATATATATATATATATATATCTGAGTATAGCTAATTGTATAAATGTTTTGCACTCTAGAACTTTATGTCGATTTTTCTTTCTTCCCTGAAGATATGTCGGATGCAGAAAAAATAGATAATGAATGCTCTAAAAAAAATATCACAAAACATTTGAATTTATTCTAATTTTTTATTATTGTTAGACTGATCATGCACAGAACTCAGGTAAGAAAAAAATAGAAGCAAGGCTCTTCAGACACTTTTATGGATGAGCTTTTTGCGTATTGTTTCGTCCAGAGGGGGAATTGCCTCGCGTGGTATTAGGAACGTAGACAAGTTGAACAGATCCAGGAATACTTTGTACCGGTCGCTGAAAGTAAAACGAGCAGACGATCAATGATCGTGGATCAGGTGACAGCTACCTGGGAATGCGCACCTGAGTGTGGAGCGTAGATATTGATAGCCGGATGAGCCGCCAGTGCCCAGCTGCTGGGATCCGATCATGCGTTGCACCATGATAACATGATTATCTAAGTGAAGAAAGTAAAAGTGAAATACGATCAATCCAGAGCGAAAGAGACGGGGAATGACAGTGAGAGTGAGAGGCAGCTAGCATTCACTTACAGCGCCATTTCGTGATCAGCGAGTCAATGTCCATGAGCAGAGTCAACAGCTGATGGGGCTGACTGAAGCGTGGCTCGTCCCTGTAGAATGTGATCATGATGGCGCCCTGAAGCGCACGATGGCTGAAGCGACGATCGCCGCGCTTCACCAGCGCCTCGTGCACCGCCGGATCGAAGATGGAGCGATAGACTTCACGTCTCTTCTCAATATCCATGAGGCGATAGTTTTTCGCCCGCTCCACCGGCTCCTGCATAGCGCTGTGCACCTGGGCGGCCAGAAACTGATCGACACTTTGCTGGAACTTGGCCCAAAAGTTAAAGCCATCCTCCTCCAGGCCCGGCGTCCGCTCCAGCCAACGCTGCACCAGCGTCAACAGCGATGGTGCATCCTCTGACTGGCGTATGGCATGCAATGCCTGCTTATCATTCCCAAACACATCCGTGTACTTCTGATTATATTTCACACGCTGCTCGGTCAGCACGCCCAACTTGTTCTCGATCAGTCGAAATTGCAGCGATTGAAAGCCAGAGGCGGGCGCCAGATACTTGCGAAAGTCCATGAAATCCAAGGGCGTCATTGTCTCCAATATGGGCACCTGATCGACCAGCAGCTGCCAGGGCATGAAACGAATATCAAGAAAATATTATAAGATCTGTACGAAGCCAAAAGCGTGATTAGAATTTAAGGAAACATTTTAGGAACTACAGCAATTGGTCTTTGAGATGGCTCATTGATCTATGTGAACACTAAAGATCGTAAAGGAATACTACATAGAACTGTGATATGACAGTAGTGAAGTCGCTTGTAAAGATCGCCACGGAAACAACAGCAAAGGAAGATCATAGGATCAATGAGAAGTGTAATTTGATCTTACGATGATCTAAGTGAATGGTTAGAATCAATGTCGAAAAATGGGTTCATTATATAATGGGATATCATGACAGATTTAATACTCAATAGTAGCTGCTTATGATCTTCGGCTATATATCTTATATGAAAATATGAAGATGAATAAGGATGAAGTCTGAAGACTGTAGATTGAAGAATGAAAAATGAATAGAGAATAATGAACAATGAAAAAAGATATCGAACAATGAATTATAAGCAATGAAATATGAACAATGAACAATGAACAATGAACAATAAGCAATGAAATATGAACAATGAACAATGAACAATGAACAATGAACAATGAACAATGAACAATGAGCAATGAACAATGAACAATGAACAATGAACAATGAACAATGAACAATGAACAATGAACAATGAACAATGAACAATGAACAATGAACAATGAACAATGAACAATGAACAATGAACAATGAACAATGAACAATGAACAATGAACAATGAACAATGAACAATGAACAATGAACAATGAACAATGAACAATAAACAATGAACAATGAACAATGAACAATGAACAATGAACAATAAACAATGAACAATGAGCAATGAACAATGAACAATGAACAATGATAATAAACGATGAGTAATAGACGGTGAGTAATAAACAATGAAAAGAGATAATGAAAAATGAGCAATGAACAATGAACATTAAGTAATGAAAAAAGATAATGAACAATGAAAAATGATCAGTAAACAATGAAGAATGACAAACATCACTAGCAAAGTGTGAGATCTATATACAGATAGATTAGTATAACTATAGCAATTTTAGTATCAATTGTAGCAATCCTTTGAACATACATAGGCAAACTCCTTAAGACTTAATGACGTACGTAGTGTCGAGTAGCTCATCAATGCAAGTTATATTTGTTTGCCAGATATGATTTAACAAAAGAGCGTTGATATGATCTTCGAGATGGATTGACGAAAGAAAAATTGAAGAAACTGTTGAAGTACTGCAGATAGATAGAGATAATTTTGCAGGTGACTAAGTGAAAGCTTTAGTAGAAGTGAAGAAGGAGTGAAGATCAAATAGAAATGGAAATTGATTTCATAAAATGAATATCAATTTGATATTAGAAAGAATTGTTAAGGAGACTTCAGCGAGCAAGTGAAATCCAATCAAGATCTGTGAGAAACTGCTCGCTATGCATCTCTTAATGATAGATCATCTCACATCCCATACATATACATATCACAATATCAAGCTAAGATCACTTACCTTAAGTATGAGTACGATGCGATTTAAGCGTTTAACAATTTCCAATGTTTTGGTCTCATCGATGACCTCTGCGTCGAGCATGTCGCGTATGGAATCGAACTCAAAAATGATTTGCTTAAACCACAGCTCATAGGCTGCAACCAAGATCAGAGATAGAGATACCAACAAATAGGCAGAGTGAGCGGGAGAGAGAGAGAGATAGACAGTTCTACTCACCCTGATGCGTTATGATAAAGAGATGCTCATCGTGCACCGGCCTCTTATCCTCCATGGAGAGCATACACTGTGCATCGAGCAGCTTGTCCAGCATCAGATATTCTCCATAGATCTTGCCCACCTCATTGGACAGTGGTACGGCGGCATCGTCATGCTCGTTGCTGTGGGTGAGCTCAGAGTGTGTTTGAGTGATGCTTGCCTCTTGTTGGCTATGGAAAGAGTTTGATGCTCACCCGTTGCCAGCATAGGGGCAGCTCATGGTTGGATTTCAAATGGATCGATGCGACTCGCTGTACGTCGAGCGACAGACTAAATCGCAACCTAAATCAAATATATATCTCTACTCGATGTCCGTATCAATCGACAGACAACAAGTTGGCAGTTCCAGCCCAGTGCACAGCTGCCAACTCTTGCTTAGCTTTGGGGTATGACTGGCTTGTCGTATACCCTGTAAAATGTGATTTTTTGGTTTTTGCGCTTCACGTTAATGTAAGACTAATCAATATATCGATAATAATCGATGCATACCAATCAATACTTATCGAAATATGAAATTGAGTATTATCGCACATTGGATATCGATAAATATAGCAAGATGCAAATCGATAGATCGAAGACCGATAATTACACCTCAAAGTTCCATAATGCAACATTACAGTCTAAGAACTAAACGATAACTAATAGCTAATATTTATCGATATATAGTGAATCGATAAAAATAGAAATTTTAATTTGTTTGTACTAAAATTGTACATGCAAATCGATAGTAATCGAATTGCGATCAATATCGAAAAACAAAAAATCGATAACTCTTAAAATAAAAATGATATATACTCCATAATCAATGACAAACTTAAAATATAAGAATCGATAACATTTGTAATTCACTTAATAGGAGAAATGGAATACAAATCATGAATAGATAATTATAAATATATTAAACCGATACATTTTAAATCATTTTAAATCGATAAGGCTAGAGAAGAACAATCGATAATCAACTCAACCCGGGAGAACTGCTAGTCGCATACCCTTCACCCTCTGCCTTATCTCTATTTCCCATTGAGCCGTGTCTTATCACTGAAGGGCTTGCAGCCAGCCGCAGCTAAAATCAACTTTCTCGCTGTCATCTACGGAACACGTCTCTGTTTGTAAATAAAAACGAATTTTTGTAATTTATTTTTTTCTTTTCTTGTTTTTTTTTTGTTCTGTAATATAATTTTGTTTGTGTTTAAAATTTATTTTTGAGTCCTTGGCTCAGTCATATTTTTAAATTTATTTTTTATTTTTCGTTTTTGTTTCTGTTTTTGTTTTGTATATATAACTTGTTAATGTTATCTTTGTATTACTATATATATATATATATATATATATATATATATATATATATATATATATATATATATATATATATATATATATATATATATATATATATATATATATATATATATATATATATATATATATATATATATATATATATATATATTAATATATTTGTTGCTTAATTTATTAATGAATACATATTTTGTTCTCTTGTTGCATGCCACAAAAAAAAGTCATTCAATATTTTAATGTATATATATATACGTTATATACATACATACATACATACATATATATATATATATATATATATATATATATATATATATATATTTTATAATGTAATCATGTAATTTGTCAACTACGTTTTGCATAGAAAAAATTTAGTTATAGCTGATATTCAGACAATTCAAAAAACACAAACATATATATATATATATATATATATATATATATACATATATATATATATATATATATATATATATATATATATATATATATATACCTTATATATATATATATGCAAATATGCAAATCGCGCTGCTTTCATCAATTCAAAATTTGTTTTTTTTTTACTATTTTTATCGACTGTATATATGTTTTTTTTTTTAATTTTCAATATATATATATATATTTTTTTTTATAATTTTTTTTTTTGCTTTGGTATATTTTGTTATATTATTTAAACACTAATACATGTGCATAGCTATGTTATATACACATGCATACACATAAATATATGTATATACATATATATCCGATATATGCGACTAAGTTCGTTTAGCGTTCGAGCTCTAAGTCTAAATTTATATATATATTTATATATATATATATATATATATATATATATATATTATTTTTTTTTTTTTTTTTTTTTTATATATATATTATTTTTTATATATTTATATTCATAGCTCTAACTAACGTTGTCTCTGTGCTGCTTTGTAGTAAGTATCATATATATAAATATATATATATATATATATATATATATATATATATATATATATATATATATATATATATATATATATATATATATGTATATATACATACATATAGACATGAACGCAATTTGTGATTTCTTTTAAAAATAATATTCGACTCGTTTACTGTTTTATAATTAATTTTTTCGTTTCGTGAATAGTTATATATATATACTATATATAGAGTTACATTTATTGTATACTTTCAATACAATCAATTTTCATTATATTCCTTTATACCTGTTTCAAGTCATTCCAACAAGCAAAATATTTGGTTTTCGTGCTGCTTTGGCACTTGTTCTCGTTCCCTTAGAAGTAAATGATTTATACGAATGATACAATAGATCGCAACACATACACAGACACACACACCTGTACGTGTGTGTGTGTGTGCGTGTGCATATGTATGCATTCCTTATGAAACCCAAACAAACTGTAGCTCACAAAATATATACGCATCCGAATGCATTTTCATCTGCACTTGGAATGTAGCGAATGAAAAAAGGCTTCAAGTTCGAATCAAACGAAAAGCAGTTTTATACGACTAGTCGAACTACAAATACCCTTGCAAAACTGATACAAAACTTGAACAGCATATATATATATATATATATATATATATATATATATATATATATATATATATATATATATATATGTGCATATAATATATATAGACATACACATATATCAGTAATCTGTAGCATTATCTTAGCAAAAAGAAGTGAAATTAGTTATATGAACTGAATATTTCGTTGTTCTAGTATATCAAATGCTTTTACTGATTTATAAAGACCTGTGTGCATAAACATAAATATGTATATATATATATATATATATATATATATATATATATATATAGAGATTGCATACTTTTATTATACAGTAAAAAAAAAAATATACAAAAAATTATATTTAAATTATAATTGATACACTTTAATCGAGAATATATATATATATATATATATATATATATATATATATATATATATATATATATATATATATATATATATATAATTAATATGTAAATGCTTAAATGTATAGTTGCTAGTTATTAAGTTTTTTTCCCATTTTAAGTTATTTAATAGCTCGAAAAAAAACACAACTTTCATACATATATTTTTTTAAATATAATTTTGTTTTTTTTTTTTAATGCTGGTTCACTTGGCAAAAGGCGCGTATATTAGCTTTGTCTGTGTGTGGGATATATAGCAGCTAGACAACGGAGTCTAAGGTCTTGTACAGCTCAGCTAATTTAGGCTTTAGCTATGCCCATTTGTGGGCGTGGCATATGCAAGTCTACTGTATAGCTAGCGCAGCTTTAGAGCTAGAACTCTGTTGAGCTGCAGACTTCTATATGCCAGAGGGCAAATCGGAAAAATGAAGTTTTAAGTATATATAGCTTTCCTTAATTATTTTTTTTTGCAGCATGAACGAGCATTAGGCAGTCGGCTCTGCCTGACTGCTAGGCTTGCATAATTTGCATTTTTGTTTTTTTTTTTTTTTTGGGTGAGAGAAAAGTTGGCTATAGCACCAAAATTGCACTACATTCAAATATATATATAATATATATAATTTAATATAATATTTAATATAATGTAATTTAATTTAATTTATATATATATTTTTATATTTCTTACTTAAAATCAAATGCATTGAGCAAATATGTTTTTTGATAAAGCGCACAAAAGTTAAACAAAAAGTTTAATATTAAAAAAAAATTAAAAAAATGTAAAAAAAAATTAAAATAATTCTAATAAAGTTTTTAACATTTTGGTATTTTTTTGTGTGTTGTTCTTAATTAGTTTTTGTTTTTGTTTCTTGTTGCATTTGTAGCACCCAGCACGATGTCATAAATAAATTCATAAATTTAATTTGGTTTTTTCTTCTTACACTTTTGGTTGCTGCGTTTTTAACTTAAGAGCAAATTCTTATTTTTGTAGTATTTTTTTTTAGTATTTTTGTTTATAGCATATTTAAATTCCATTCATTTTTATTCATATTCATTCGGAGTATCTTTACTTCGCTGCAAATACTAGTTTTTAGTGTTGTTAGCGTTACTAAATGTGCAGTGTTGTTCAGGCAACTTCACACACACACACACACAGAGTGACAGTAAGAGAGTGGGTGGCTGAGGGGGAGGGGCTGCGGGAGACAGGGGAAGAGCTAGTGAAACGCTCGCAGGGATCAACGCGTTAACAACGATTCCAAAACTAGAAACGCAAAACAATTTTCACATTTTGATTGAGTGCCCCTACTAACTTCTTTTTTTTTGACAGTGGGCGTGGCTCAACCCAGGCCGCCAGCACCACCGCCCAAATGCACTGAAGTCGCTGACAACTCGACACGTTGACATTGGCGGCGCTCAACAATCACCGCCGCTGGCAGCGACTATTCCAGCCCGGGTCATACGTTCATCGCATAGTAAACGGATCCCTGCTGCTGCTGCTGCTGTTGCTGCTGCTGTTGCTGCTGCTGTTGCTGCTGAGCTGCTGCACCTGTGGGCGAGACCATGGCACTGCAATCGCTGTGCGAGACGGCAGCTGCGCCCTCGGGCACGCCTCGCTCGCTGAAGCCCGGCATGCCGCCCTCCGCTCCGAATTGATAATGCTGCGACATGAGACGCTGCTGCTGCTGCTGTTGCTGCTGCTGCTGCTGATGTTGCTGCTGCTGCTGATGCTGGTGCTGGTGCTGCTGCGGATGCTGTGCGTAGTGGGCGGCATGACCACGCCCACTTACCACATGCAACTGCATGCCGGGCAGTGCATAGCCAATGGGCACGCGAATCGTTTGCTGTGTTACCTGTGGGAAAAGACAGAACAAAAATGTGCTTCAATTGGAGTGGGTATACTAGACTAGGAACTACCCTGCTACAACATAACTCGACTGCTTAATATCATAGGCTAGGCTCTTTGGAACTTAACGCTAACTGTCTTCAAGTCTAACTAAGCTAAGTATTTCCCAGCTCTAATCTATAATCTAATCTAATCTAGACTCTAATTTACGCCCACTTCAAAGTGAACTAAACTAACTTTTCAGTAAAGCTTCAATCTTAATCTGACTATCCTATACATGGCCATAGTATCCACAGGCTAACTGTATCTGTAGCCAGCTCTCAGGCTACTTTTCATATACTATAACCAAATCGGTTACCCTATATAACTATATCACATCAACTATATCATATCAATATATCATATAGAGTGTACTATGATCTTGTGCCTTTTCGTATATCTTTATTCGCCTATGTCAGCTTATCTTGTCCAGCTGTCTTTTTTCTCTGTCTATCTCTGTATTTTCTATTATTATCTCTATCTTCTATGCTTGTGTTTGCAGCATCTCTGTTACATGCTCGCTCTCTGTATCGTTCACTCTATGCCTTATAATGTCTCTCAGTCCTTCTCTCTTTTCCTCTTTAATCTCTCTTTCCTTCTCTAAATCTTTCTTTCTCTAAGTCTAAATATTTTTATTTTCCTTCTGTCTTTCCCTTTCTCACGCTCCTTTCTCTTTCTCTCTCTCTCTCTTTCTTTGTCTCTTTCTATATCTTTCTATTTCACTATCTCTCTCTTTCCCCATCTCTCTCTCTCTCTCAGTTCCTTGTCCTCTCCATTTGTATCCTTTTTCTCTTTTATTTCTCTCTGCATCTTTGCATTTTTCCATTTCCCTTATTGTCTTCCTTTCTCTCTCTCTCTCTTTCTCTCTCTCTCTCTCTCTCTCTCTCGTTCTCTCCCATTCTCTCTCTCTCTCTCTCTCTCTCTCTCTCTCTCTCTCTCTCTGTGTGTCTCTCTCTCGCTCTCTGTTTTTCTCTCCTCTCTCTCTCTCTCTCTCTGTGTCTCTCCCTCTCTGTCTCTCTCTCTCTCTGTGTCTCTCCCTCTCTGTCTCTCTCTCTCTCTCTCGCTCTCTCCCTCTGTCTCTCTCTCCCCCTCTCTCACTCTGCCTCTCCATCATACTCTCTCTCCATCTCTCATTCTTTCTCACACTGTCTACATTTTTTTCTCTCTCTCTCCCTCTCTCGTTCTCTCCTCTTTCGCCCCCTTTCACCATTCTCACCTGCTGATACTCGAGTATATTCTGGCGCTGGATGTGTGCCAGCTTAGGATCGACACTGCTGCTGGTGGCAAATTGGGAATAGGTCTCTGCATTGTAGGGTATCAACACCATCGTCTGATGATAGTTGCGCAACGGCGGCGGCGACTCTGGCCGTCGTGTGGGGCTGCGTGCGAAGTGGCTGCTGTAGCTGCTGTGCTTGCTCTGCTCGATGGCCGTTGCCGTTGCGGTTGCCGTCGCCGTGACGCTCTGGCAGTTCTGTGCCGCTGCGTACAGCAGCGAGGCGTCATCTGTGGCGCCCTGCTGTATCATGGTCTGGCGGAACATGGCGCCAGCTGGCAGCGTCTGATAGTAGGTCTGCTGTATGGCGGCCGCCGCAGCGGCATCCACTGGAAAGCGTTGCTGCTCCCCGCTCTCGCTGTAGAAGCTCCAGGTGCGCTGCTCCGTCTTCTGCTGCGCAATGGTGTTTGCCTGCAGCGCTGCGGCCATTTGCTGCTGCAGCTGTGCCGCCTGCTGCTGCTGTTGTTGCTGCTGCTGCTGTTGCTGCTGCTGCTGTTGCTGTTGCTGCTGCTGTGACACGTTTTGCGGCGAGGGATTCTGCTTGGGCTGATTGGGCATGGCATAGCCCTTGATGGCCTGCGGCACCGGCTGGCTGCTGATCACCGTTGTGGGTATCTGCTGTGTGAGCTGCTCCTGCATCTGGGCCAGGATCTCGTTGGTGGAGCTAAACTTGGGCTTGATGCCGCGCACCGAGGGTCGCTTATTGAAGCCATAGTCGTTCTGCTCATCGTCGTCGCTGCTCGCCTGCGACTGGCATTGCGATGCGCTCTCGACGCCCGTGTAGCGTTTCTTTAGCTGTTCGGTGCGCTTGGCTTCCGCCTGGGCAAAGGCGGCCAGTTCGTCCTGTTGCGTCGTCTCCTGGCCGGGCGTGCCGGCAATTACATCCGGCGCCACTTTGCGTGCCTCGTCCCCACCAGCGGCGCCGCCGCCTACTCCACCAGCTCCACCTGCTCCGCCTCCACCGCCCGCTCCGCCCAAGGCCAAGCCCTGCGCTGCCATCGCTGCAGCTGCCGCCTGCTGTGCTGCAGCATCGCCAACGCCCGCTGCCGCCGCCGCCCCCAGCAGCTGGCTCATGTTGTAGTCAGCTGCGGCAGCGGCTGCCGCATAGTGGGCGTGCGCATGCGCCGCGTGTCCATGCTGATGGGCTGCCGCTGCTGCGGCCAGCGTATAGTAGGAGGACAGATCGTCCTTGTTGCCAGCCACGCAGGCGGTCAGCGGCGCCAGGGTCGATAAGAATTGGCGCTTCGGCTCGTTTTGGCGCGGCGGCGTTCGATGGATTTGTGTGTGCACCACTGGCACCTGGATGCCCATACCCAAGTCCGGTGCGGCTGGGCAGCGGCATTCCTGTGAACCATGAAGAAGAAGATGTATTAATGGTCAAGCTCAACTTGAAAGAACTTTACTCTGATATTGTCTAACTGAAAATTTTCTACATTTGAGATATTTGTGTGCTGCCCTTCTGTGTGATTCTCATGAAAACCATCGTGCGTGTAAGAGTCAATGTTGTTGTATAACAGCCGTCTAACACTTGTATAACAGTCGTATAACAATTTTCTAACAGTTGTCAAGCACTTGTATAACACTTGTATAACAGTCGTCTAACACTTGTATAACAGTTGTCAAGCACTTGTATAACATTTGTATAACAGTCGTCTAACACTTGTATAACAGTTGTCAAGCACTTGTAGAACAGTTGTCAAGCACTTGTATAACAATCGTATAACACTTGTATAACAGTCGTCTAACACTTGTATAACAGTTGTCAAGCACTTGTATAACACTTGTATAACACTTGTATAACACTTGTATAACAGTCGTCTAACACTTGTATAACAAGTACACTTGTGTAACAATTTTATAGTAGTCGTATAACAGTTGTAAGATACTTGTATAACAGTTCTATTGAAACATTAACTGAATAATAGCCAATATAAAACATTTGAGCTATACAGTAACTGTATAACAGTTGTTTGCTTGTCCTTCTGCACGATGCTCATGAGCTCAATTAGGCTAGAAACTTTTAGGCGTCTTTTCGTATCTGTTTATATTAAAAATTTGTATATCGAATCTTATAACTAGACACTTTGATATTGTCAGCTGTATAACAGTTGTATAACAGTTATAAAATCGTTAAATAACAGCTTAGAAACAAGTGTAAAATATATATATAAAGAACATCGCCTTTATATGCATTTAGTAAGCTTGCCCTTCTCTGCAATTTTCATGAGAACAAGTAAATCTCCTTCTCTAGGTCTTAGTCCGCTTACCTGTGGTATGATAACAATAGGATTTTCCTCCAGCTCCATAATCTTCTCCTGCTTCTTGTCGCGACTGAAAATGTCAGCGATTTTCTTGTAAGCCGACGAGCCGCTGGACGAGCTGGAGACGGAGCTGCTGGGCGAGAAGCTTTTCTCGCCGTTCATGAATTTGGGCGCGAGCGTATTGGGATTCTCCTCGCCGGCGGGACTATCGCGCTGTGCCAGCTCCGAGCAGTCACGTTCGCTGGCCAAATCCTGATCCTGATCAGCATCGGCAACGCCGCGTGACAGCTCCTCCACCAGATCCTCATCAATGTCGCAGGTCAGCTGCTTGATGCGCTCCTCCAGCGAAATGTCCGACTTGACGGCCTTTTTCCTGCAATGACAACAATGAAAGATCATGAGAACTCCGATGGTCTGCGTTGAGGTTTGACTGCACTCACTTGATCAGGGAGCGTCGAAGTATGTTGCGCTCCATGCTGCGCCGCAAGGTGTCGGAATCGCCGCAGCTGCCAGGCAAATGGGTGACCAGGCAGCCGGCACGCTTCGACTCGTCAAAGGCACGCAATGCCTCCGAGGTGAGCACCGGCGCCTGCTGTGCCGAGACGCTGGGGAATAGCTGGCGTACCGCCGAATTGGGACGCAACGCATTGTTGAACAGCGTCGAATGCTTCTTAATGGGTATCAGCTCGTTGATCTGGTTCTCGCTATCGTCCAGCTCGCCGCACAGCGATTGACCATCGCCATCGGTGCCGGCATTCGCCTGATCCTCGGTAACAAAACGCACCGAACGCTTCGTGGCACCGCTTTCATCCTCTGAGGTGGTGTTATTCTGGTCATCCGATTGCTGTTGATTGAGACGTCGATACAAATGATTGATATCAATTATTATAGAAGAATGATTGACTAACTGATTGATTGACTGGCTATATCTCTACGTCTCTGACTGACGAGCTATCGGACTGACTGAATAATATTTTGATTGACTGGCTTTTTACCTGCCTCACTGACTGATAGATTGAATAACTCTGCGACTGATTGACTGATTGACTTACTGACTAACTATCGTCTGTCTTTCTCTGATTCTGCCTGTCTTCCTGCTGTATTTATTGATTAACTGACTGAAAGTCTTTGTATTTGTCTTTATCTAATTGACTTATTCGCTGCTTGATTGAATAATCAAACTGCTGCCTGATTGATTGAGCTGCTGATTAACTGATTAGTTTCCTGTCTTGAATTCATTGCCAATTGATTGAACTGATTGATTGACAGAGTTAATAACTGATCCCATTACTCTAATCAATTGTTTGGTTGATTGATTGATTGATTGACAGAGT
Organism: Drosophila eohydei; assembly: GCA_035045825.1. NCBI lineage: Eukaryota > Metazoa > Arthropoda > Insecta > Diptera > Drosophilidae > Drosophila > Drosophila eohydei. The sequence continues at coordinate 1,805,997 of JAWNOT010000120.1, forward strand.
TATTAACTGATCCCATTACTCTAATCAATTGATTGGTTGATTGATTGATTGATTGACAGAGTTATTAACTGATCCCATTACTCTAATCAATTGATTGGTTGACTGATTGATTGAGCTGCTGATTAACTGATTAGTTTCCTGTCTTGGATTCATTACCAATTGATTGAACTGATTGATTGACAGAGTTACTAACTGATCCCATTATTCTAATCAATTGATTGGTTGATTGATTGATTGATTGACAGAGTTATTAACTGATCCCAATACTCTAATCAATTGATTGGTTGATTGATTGATTGATTGATTGACAGAGTTACTAACTGATCCCATTACTCTAATCAATTGATTGGTTGATTGATTGATTGGCAGAGTTACTAGCAGATCGAATTACTCAAAATGATTGATTGATTGATTAATTATAGCTGCTAATGCAACTCACCTGCGAAATAGAGTCCTGCTTCCAGAGTTTGCCGCCCTTGAGTATGCCGCTGATCTGTGTGGTCGTTGTTAGCTCCTTGGGCGGTATGGGTGGCGGCTTCTCCTCGTCATATTGTTCCGAGCCAGTTGCTGAGCCTGCCGCAGCATTGGCTGCTGCCGCTGCCGCTGCCGCCGCCGCTGCAGCTGCAGCTGCTGTGGCACTTGCCTTGGCCGGCAGTGCCGGTGGCAGCATGTCCGATGCTGGCGCGGAGCCAGCTCCAGCGCCAGTGGCGTTGGCAGCGACTGTGGCGGCCAGATCCTCGGGCGCTTCGCGTATAATGCGTCGCTCGGTCACTGTGGTCATAGTGGTAATAGTTTCAACAACAAATCTTTTTTTCTTGGCTGTGCTAATGCCCGCTGCTGGCACCAGGCTGGTGCCATAGCCGGAACCGGTTACGGAAACGGAACCGGGACTAGAGCTTGTGACGGGCTTGCTGCTACTGCCCGAATCCTTTCTAACTTTGACTGTTATGCACACACGCACACACACACACACGCATACACACACGCAGTGCACGAAGTTCAGCATTCACATACGGAATAGTCATAGCGAGCGGCATATTGGGTTGTAATTGTTATACGAAATAGAGCATTGTACATATTTGCATTGACAGGTGGCAAAGAGACAAACGTGGTTAGTTGGGAGAGCAGTGAATGGGCGGACGAATGAGCGAGGTCGAACGATTGATTGAGAGCAGCCTACAGCTACAGCTTCAGTGTGCAGTGTTAATTGCACTCTTATCTTGAGTGGTGTATAACAGATGTATAACATTTGTAAATTAGCTATATAACAACGCAACAATTTAAAGCTGTTTCACATCTATGCAACAATCGTTTAACAGCTGCTGTCGCACGCCAATTGCTGTATACCAGCTGTATAACAGTCGTATAACAGTCGTATAACAGTCGTATAACAGTTGTATAACAGTCATAAACAGTCGTAAAACATTTGTATAACAGTCGCAAAAGTAATATAATAGCTATATTACAGTTGCATGGCAGTTGTATAACATTCGTATGACAGTTTTTGACAACTTATTTACGAACTGTACACTCTCTGTATAACAGTTGTATAACAGTTATTAAGCAATTATATAACATATTGTATAACACTGGAAGTTATACACCACCTCAATCTGTAAAGCTTTTGAAAAAGTCTTACATCTGTATAACAGTTGTATAACAGTTGCATAACATTTGCACAAATCGCTTTCAATGGCCCTAGAGAGCAATGGCAATGCATGATTGATCATTTTCTCTTTCTCTTTCGATCTGAGAATTGTCCAAATTGAATGAATGCTCCAGGCGAGGATTACAGCAGATTGACTGATGTAAGCCGTGTATACTAGATATATATATATAATATTGATGATAATTTGGAAAGTTGGCAACGCATGATGAATGTTATTGCTGCTCTGTGCTATGACCGCTGAATGCTGATTGAAGGAATATCGCAAAATGACAGTAAAAATGCTGGGCAAATTCTGTTTTGTTTTTTTTTTTTTTTTTGGGTGCTAGGCGATTAGCGTGAAGTGGATGCAGCAATGCATGTATATATAGCGAGCATATGCAGCTATATACAAAGCTAATGACGTATTTGTAGAGCTGAATCAAGAGGGAGAGCTTACCTGATGCTGCTGCTGCTGCCGCTGAGGGCTTGTATTGTGATTGAAGCACATATTTGGGCCGCTCCTCGCCGGCGATGATCTCCTTCTGCGTGATGCGACGCTCCGGTGAGCTGGTGTGCAATGGCAGCAGTGCCACAGCTGGCACGCCGATGGGCGTTAGCTCTTCGTTGCATTGTGCGGCGCTGCATTCTGTAGAGGAAGAGGAAGCGGAAGAGAGAACAGAAAATTATGTCATGATTGATTGACTGATTGATGAGCAGCGTCAATGCCAAGCCGCAAGAGCTGGGCAGCTATAGGAATGCTCTAAAGTGCTGTAAACTGAGTCCAGTTTGGGTATTTCACTAAATTTTATCAAAAATTCATAAGAAAACCTTTGTATAACAGTTATTAATACTACTTCTCGTCGTTCAATTTGTCGAAAGTAAATTTTTTTTTAGCTTATGTTGATTTATTTTATTTTTCTATTAATTGATTTAAAATATTCGACTGGGCAATACCCACTGTTATACGATATGGAGTATGCCAGTTGGCAGGCCTATTGCTGCAGCGGAAGCGCGCTTGAAGGATTGCTCTCGTGTGAGGGCGCGGCCGAAGCTCTGGGCTCATGCCCCGGTGCTTGACTTAACTTTGGTGGCTTAGTGGTTCAGTGGTTCTGGTGGTTCGATGGTTCGGTGGCTCTTTGACTGTTAACCGGGTGGGTCACATTCCGCTTCGCTAGGCGCAACAAATAATGTTCAAAAAGGGGCGACGACTCGGCTCAACACGAGTTCCGTTTTAGCTTGCCAATCAATAAAGCGTGACCAAAATTAATGTAAACATAGAGCCTCGCCCGTTCCCTACTTTTCCAACTCAGACCCCATTGCCTGCTACACAAAAAGTGTCGCTTCTCACATCCTTCTACGAACAGCCAAACAAAACCATAAACAACTACAAAACTTGCGCTTGTTTATCCATTAAGTTGAGTTTCCATAAATCAATCAATTGTTAACCAACTTCGATGTGTGCGGCAATGCGGGCTCACGATTTTCTTCCATTCATTCGTTTTTATGCCCCATAGCCATGAACTCACTGCAGATTGTTGCACAAAGCGTTGCAAATGCATTTCGCCAATAGAAATCTAGAAACTTTTACTCTGAAGTCAGCTGCTCTAACCTCAATATATGTTCCATATACGATGGAAGTCCGAGCTCTCTTCGATATTATGGCTCACATTCATATAACAGTTGTATGATAGTTCCATTCTATCAAATATTTATTACAATTATGTTTAACAGTTATAGCAGTAGTATAACAGTTAGCAAACAGTTCTAAAGGAGTTATGCAATGGTCGTATAACAGTTGTAGAACAGTTGTACAGTCGTACATAGCTCAAATAGCAACTATATAATAGTTTGTATAACAGTTGTGTAACAGAAATATAAATGGCAAATATATGGACTGTATAACAGTTATTTAACAACTGAAGAAGATATGTATAACAGTATTATAGTTGTGTTCTACAGCTATTTCAGGTGTATAACAGTTTAATTGTGAGTCTACTAGTTGTATAGCAGTTATATGGCAATAGTATAACAGACGTATGCCACATTTCATGTAAGGCAATTATATAGTAACCATATAACACTTGTATAGTAGTCGTATAGCAGTTATAACAGTTACACAGTTAGTGTATTCGCATAGCTATATAACAGTCGAATAGTAGGTATATATCAGACATATAAAAGCTCTAAGCCAGTCATAGAACAGTCATATAAAACTTGTATAACAGTTTTCTTAAGCCTTAAATCCCCAGTGGCCGCGATTGCCCCCTAGAACTTCTGGCAGTCGTATTAAATGAAATTTAATTAGCTATTAAATTTCATGGGCCTTCGCTGCGACGTAAAAAATCAAAATGGCGCCGCGTTTATGGCTCGCACCCAATTGGCACGGTCTAGACCCAGCTGATGGCCGGCCGAGGAGCCTGTTTGCATAAATAATTTATGATTAGATTGCACAAAGGCAAACGAAAAAGAACGTTGCTGAATAGAAGCAAAGCCCAAAAGGGCACAGACGCCTCACAGCCTCTCACCTCCCCCAGCCCCCGTCCGCCTAGCCACGCCCAAAGGGATGCCCGCTAATTGCATTGGAGCTAGCAAAACACAAACTAAAAGCCAAAGGACATTGGCGCAGTTACCTGCATCCTGTAGCTGCTTTGCGGCGCATTCGGCACACTCGGCGCACTCAGTGCAAACGCCCTGCAGGTCCTCATCGGCCTGCTGCTGCTGCTGCTGTGATGTGGCATGATGTTGTTGCTGCTGCTGTTGCTGCTGTTGTTGCTGCTGCTGCTGTTGTTGCTGAGCGCTGCCCACAGGCGGCGGCGGTGGCGGTACTTGACTGTTGCCATTGCTGTTGCGCGCCGCCAACATTGCGGCCCGCTGCTGCTGCAGACGCTGTATCACCTGCAACTGTTGCAGATGCTGCGCCCCAAAGATGTGGCCGCTGAGCGCGCCGCCCAACGTATTCTTCAAGCTGTTGTCCTTGTAACCATCCGGTGGACTAAGCGCCGCATCGTCCACAAAGTCGATTGGCGGCTGAAATTTGGGGCTCTGCAAAATAGTTCAAAATGTCAAATTACACTCAACGAAATTATCTATATAACAGTTATTCAGATTATGTATCTAGCTTCATTGCACTAAGTATAACAGTTGTATAACAGTTAAGTAAGTAAGTTAAGTATAATAGCTGTATTACACTTGTCTAATAGTTGTATTAGACTTGTATAACAGCAGTATGACAGTAGTATAACAGTTATGTAATAATTGCATAATAGCTGTATTACACTTAATTAATAGTTGTATTAACTTGTATAACAGTTGTATGACAGTAGTATAACAGTTGTATAATAGTTTTTTATTAATTATGTTACACTTGTCTAACAGTTGCATAACACTAGTATAACAGTCGTATAACAGTTGCTAACAGTTTTTGCCTACGCTTCATTTTCATCTCTTCATGTGCAAACTTAACTCTGCGTATAACACTTGAGTAATGCGCCATTCCTTTACCTTATAGCAACTAAAATGCATTTCAACAAAGCATTTTTCTAAGTGTAGCGTCAACTTAATGTTAGCTAACTAAGTAAGTTATAGGCAACTAGGCTTCTAGCTGCACGTAATTGTGCGCCCGTTCGCAAATTAAGCTAATTGAGTTTTATGGCCAGACGGAATGGGGGCGTTACATGCATATCTGTGTGTGTGTGTGTGTGTGTGCATGTGGTTGTCTGGCTGATGAACTGTGTGTGCTCATAAATCTGTGTTAAGTTTCCTCGGCGGCTGTGCAGGAAACTAATCATAAGGCAGCGACCGTTGTTTGAGCATAACACTCGTACGGCGGTGCGCTTAATTACTGTCATTACAGCTATATAATAATTGACATAGCATTTCAATGCTGTGGCAGCTGTATAACAGTTGCATAGCGCCTACAAAAAGGTGTACAATTGTTAGAAGATGTTGCTTCTTGTGTTGGCGACTTCTCAGCTGCACTGAAGGTATATAACAGTCATATAAAATATGTATAACAGTTTTATAGATGGCCAACAGTGGCTAACAGTTGCTTGACAGCTTTTTAAACATACAACTATGTTTTGTAGCTGCGTTAGCTTTTTTTATAACAGTTGTATAACAGTTTTTATTTCCGCAAACATATGGCTTAACTGCTAATTATCAATGTATTGTAGCTTAGCCAATTGAATTCTGCTGTAGCATGCGTATAACAGTCATATAACAGTTAGATAATTGATTCTGTAGTAGCAAATGTATACGTATAACAGTTATTTCCCTTCAGTTGCAACTTTTTAAGCCGTCTATTAGCTGATTATCTAGCGCTAAAACACAGCCGCAACCGCAAGACCAAGGACAAGACACACGCCGAACACATGCATTTGTAAGTGCAAATAGAAGTACATTTAACACAATGCATTTGCAGTGGCAAACAAAGTCTAGGCCAAAAGTTCGCTGTGGCTGCGGCAAGGCAACGCAATCAAGTTGCCAAGAAGTTTTTTCTCTCTTTTCTATTTTTTTACTGACTTCTTCAAGCAGTGCCTCATAAAGCAAAAAGCCGCGCACATAACGTTGAGGAAATGCTACAACTTGTGTGTGTGTGTGTGTGTGTGTGTGTGTGTGGGAAAAGTCATATGGAAAATGGAAAACGGCAAAGTCGTTGCGCAGCTTGGCCATAAAGATTGTCAAATTTTGTGCGGGTTTTTGGTTTTGCAATTTACCTGAGAGAATTTGACATTCGCTAGAAAATGTCTTGGGCATATATATATAGCTATCTATATATATGTATATATATATATATATATATATATATATATATATATATATATATATATATATCTATATATATGCTACTCTCTGCTATGTCTGCTATTTTGCCTGATTTTATGCCAAGCTGTAAAATGTTTGATTTCCAAATTTCCGTTTTATTTGCTATCGTACATCAAGTTGAAATTGAAATTATACAGAATATTTAGTTATATATATACCTATAATATAGTATATATATCTCATATCACCACTGTTATACACTTGAAAGAATATGCGATAAGCCGTATAACACTTTCTGCTCCATGTTTCTAACAGCTCTAGCTAGTTGCCAGTTTATGCCAGTATGTATCTTAACTGTTATACACCTAAAAAAGTATTCCATAAATTATATAACAGTTTCTAATCCATGTCTTCCTCTGCTGCTTTTAGCCAATATTGAAGCTCTGGCTAGTTGCTGTCTGCTCTTACATAAATATATATACGCAAACTGTCTGAAACTGTCATATACCTGTAAGATATGTGGTATAACAGTTTTTACACTACTTGCCTCTGCCTTTGTCTGCTACTTGAGTTCAGTTTGGGTTATGCAACGCGTTTTGCAAACTTGTTACATACACTAAATGCATATTAAACTCTTCAGAGCGACTGCCAGGCACACCTACACACAGAGGGAGAGAGAGAGGTGGTGGGAGTGAGAGAGAGAGAGAGAGAGAGAGTGTGGCGCACACAGACATGGATCTTAGGCGTTTGCCACATGCTTGAGCAGCGCCAAGTCAAGTGCATTGGGCGTCCACCCACTTGGCCAAAGCACTCAGACGGACGAAGGGATAGTGGGTGGGCGTATTGTGTGTGTGGGCGGTGCGGGACATGGCAGCAGGACATTTGCCATGGCAGATAAGCAAAAAAGAGGCGCACTCAAGTGACGCTCATGTGGCAGAAAATTGAAATTTAAACGCAGCTCGAGGGCCGCTTAGGATCGATGTAAAGGCAAAAAAGGAACTTAAAGAGTGCAAGGCGTATACGTAATGGCCCAAGAAAGGGAGGCAGAGAGAGGCAACGGAGTGGGGGGTGGGGCGAGAGCAAGCGAGCTGCTGCGACAGCAAACCTTGCGAATGTCCTTAGCAACATGAAACGCGTACATCACGATAAAAGGCACAATTTCATAAAACAATATATCAGTTATATATATATATACAACGTGCTGGAAGTCACTTGAGCTGCATTTTGTGTAAAAGTTTTTAAGTGATTTATACACCACTTGCACAAGGATAACGAAGTCGGGGGCTGGGGCAAGTGGCGGGCGTTACTCGAGCTAACTACAAACTTGCTGGCAGCATCTACAACAACAACTGCAGCTTGCAACTGGCAACTTGACTCGCCTTGACTGCCACTCGAGCTGCGAGCTGAGTGAGTGAAAACAGGATGCCAGGAAACAGGATATGAAATAGAAACAATATATAGATATGGATTATTAAAGCAGCTCAATGGAGTGCAACGCAAAATATGCCACGAAAAACTTTCTTCAATTGCATTTAACAATTGTTTTCTGCCCTGCACAGTGGGCCAAAAACTGCACTGCGAAGGTGAAAGTATGCATGGAACGAGGCTAAGCTAGAAGATAGAAGATAGCAGATAGAAGATAGAAGATAGAAGATAGAAGATAGAAGATAGAAGATAGAAGATAGAAGATAGAAGATAGAAGATAGAAGATAGAAGATAGAAGATAGAAGATAGAAAATAGAAGATAGAAGATAGAAGATAGAAGATAGCAGATAGCAGATAGAAGATAGCAGATAGCAGATAGAAGATAGCAGATAGAAGATAGAAGATAGAAGATAGAAGATAGAAGATAGAAGATAGAAGATAGAAGATAGAAGATAGAAGATAGAAGATAGAAGATAGAAGATAGAAGATAGAAGATAGAAGATAGAAGATAGAAGATAGAAGATAGAAGATAGAAGATAGAAGATAGAAGATAGAAGATAGAAGATAGAAGATAGAAGATAGAAGATAGAAGATAGAAGATAGAAGATAGAAGATAGAAGATAGAAGATAGAAGATAGAAGATAGAAGATAGAAGATAGAAGATAGAAGATAGAAGATAGAAGATAGAAGATAGAAGATAGAAGATAGAAGATAGAAGATAGAAGATAGAAGATAGAAGATAGAAGATAGAAGATAGAAGATAGAAGATAGAAGATAGAAGATAGAAGATAGAAGATAGAAGATAGAAGATAGAAGATAGAAGATAGAAGATAGAAGATAGAAGATAGAAGATAGAAGATAGAAAATAGAAGATAGAAGAAGGGGCAGCTACAAGATTTGAAGCTGATTGAGGAGCCATAAGACTAGAAGCATGACTAGCTAGTATGCTAAACTAAATGTTAAGTTTTTAACCATAAGTTAAACCAGAGTAAGCTGGAAAATAGCAAGACGTCTATAAAGTATTTGGAAATGAGCTAATTGAAACACAGCATACTTAAAATATGCTTAAGCAACTTGAAGGCAAAGACAAATTGCTAAATATTTAGCAGGAGGATACAAAAGATATAGCTAAAGCTGTTAAAAAATTGACAGCAAGAAAAGTACCCACGCGTAGGAGCATTGTTGTCTTGACAATGATTATATATTTATATATATATATATATATACATGAAATATAGAAAATTAATGAAAAGCTGTTAAATATTTGACAAGAGGTTAAGAGAGCTGGCTAAAAGTGTTAGAGATTTGACAGTTGGTATATAGTGAGACTGTCATAAGCTAAATATAAGCTAAGTAGAGCATAGTCAATAAATATTTGACAAGAGGCTGAGAAAACTAATAGATATTTTACAATCTGTTTGTAGCTTGACTTCTCTAAACTCAAGTCAAGTTAAGAGAACCATTTTTAATCTGTAAACACCATCTAGAGTCAAAGACAAAGACAAAGATATTTGACAAGAGGTTGAAAACTGCTAGATATTTGACAGAATGTTTATAGCTTGACTATCATAAGCTAAAATCAAGCTTACTGGAACATTTTTACGCTGCATAGACCATGTAGAGTCAAAGACAAGCTGTTAAATATTTGACAAGAGGTTGCGAAAACTGATAGATACTTGACAAGCTGTTTGTGGCTTGACTTCTCTAAACAAATGTCAAGTTAAATGATACATTTTTACTCTGCATAGAGCCAAAAAAGGCAAAAACAAGCTGTTAAATATTTGACAAGAGGTTGCGAAAACTGATAGGTACTTGACAAACTGTTTGTGGCTTGACTTCTCTAAGCTAATGCCAAGTTAAATGAAACATTTTTACGCTGCATAGACCATGTAGAGTCAAAGACAAGCTGTTAAATATTTGACAAGAGGTTGCGAAAACTGATAGATACTTGACAAGCTGTTTGTGGCTTGACTTCTCTAAACTAATGTCCAGTTAAATGAAACATTTTTACTCTGCATAGAGCCAAAAAAGGCAAAAACAAGCTGTTAAATATTTGACAGGAGGTTAAGCCAGCAGCTCAAAGAAAGCGAAGCTTACGGAATAATTGCCAGCAATAGATAGAAATAAGTAGCAATGCAATGTTGATGTTGTCTGACAGGCCGACAAGAAGTTTGGCAAAAGGAAAATAAATATAAAATGAAGGAAAATGGAGAGAAAATGGCAAATGTGTTTTAATACTCAACTATTAAGCTGGCTGTCAACGCCACTTGTGCAACTCTCTCTCTCTCTCTCTGTGTCTCTCTGTCTGTCTGCGTGAATGTTGCCTACTTTTGTGCTGTGGCACACGCACACACAGACATGCTTAAGCTGCCTTAAGCACTTCAACTTTGCTCACTTGTGCAACTCGTCGCTTAATCCGCTTAACGTAGGTGTGTGTGTGTGTGTGTGTGTGTGCCAAGCTACTTCTAAATGCCAGCCACTCTCTGTGCTTGCTTTCCTCTATTTACACTCACCTGTGGCGTTCGTCCATCGGCTGCGTCAGCGGCATTCACCGCATAGTTGCACTGACAGCCCTCCTCGCAGCAGAGACGCACCAGCTCGTGCTCGCCGCAGGTGCACGGCTCCTCGTCCTCCTCATCGTAGGCGCAGTCCTCGCGTATCAATATGATATAGTCCGCCTCGAAGAACTCGTTGCGCGTCTCATCGAAGACGACGCGATTCTTGCGCGCTGGCGGCGGCCGATTTGGCTTCTTAAGCAGACCGCGCAGCTGACCATTCATTTCGCGCATCTTGAATAGGTCTGCCGTGGCAATTGTTGCTGTTGTGTCAATTGTTGTTGCTGCCGCTGCCGTTGCTGCTGCTGCTGCTGCTGTTGTATTGTTAACGCTTGCACTCGCTGCTGTTGTATAATTTGCTGCTAGAACTGTTAGGCACTCATTGCATTGGCACACGCTTTCGCTCTCGCTCTCGCTCTCACTTTCGCTCTCGCTCTCGCTCTCGCTGTTGTCAACTCGCTCTGGCTGCCGCCGCTGCTGCTGCTGTTCGCTAACAAATTCAGCTAGCAACTCGTCGTAGCACTGATAGCCGCGTCGCTGCTTGCTGCACTCGGCCAGCTCACTCTGACCTGAGCTCGCCCTGATATCGAGCAGCTGCAATTGTCTCGCTGCCTTCAGATAGTCGCCAAAGCGCTGCACATCGAATTCGCTAAGCGAGCCCACAAAATTGCCTGCTGATGAGCTGCAATTGTTGCTGTTGTTGTTGCTGCTGCTGCTGTTGCCGTTCTCGTTGTCTGTGCTAGCTGTGGGCACGAAGGCGCTGCGTATTGTTGTTGTTGTTGTTGTTGGCGTCTCAATTTCAATCAGCACCTGGCTGCTGCTATCAGCCCAGCTCTCACAGCGCACGCGCTCTGCAAATTCCTGCTGCGTATTCAGCAATTGCTGCTGCTGCTGCTGCTGTCTGCTGTTTGCTTTGGCAATTTGTTCATTAGCAATGTCTTGTATACAATTTCGATTTAATTGTATTGCACTTGAGCCTTGGGCCACGGCCAATAGCGCGCTTTCAACTATTTTATTGTCCTGTATAGCGCTGCTGTTGGGTGTTGCTGCTGCTGCTGCTGCTGCTGCTGCTGCTGTTGGCTGCGGGGGTAGTTTCTTTGTTATGCTTATTGTCGCTGTGCTGGCATTTAGTTGTATTAGTTGCTGTTGCTGTTGCTGTCTCAAGGATGCCTTTACACAATCATCAACTACAACAGCTTCACTACAGCTGTTGTTGCTGCTGCCGTTGCCGTTGCCGTTGCCGTTGCTGTTAACGCGTCCCTGAAAATTATGCTGTAAGCGCTTCAGCCTTTGGCTGGCCACAAAATCATCAGCCAAATCGTGCTCAAAATCAATAAGATCCTTATCGTTGCAGCTTGTTGCGCTGCTCGGATTGTCGCTGCGAGTCGCTGGCTCCTTTAGATCATCGCCATCGATGAGCGTATAATTGTTAGATATTGTTCTGTTGTTGTCAGAGGCGTGCACTGGGCCAGCAGCAACGTACACTGGCAGTTGCTGCTGCCATCGGTTGTCTGGCTTCAAATATGGCAATGACAATGGCGTCGCCTCCTGCTGCTCCTCCTTCTCCTTCTCGTTCTCCTTCTCCTTCTCCTGCTGCTGTTCCTCCGCCAACAACAACAACAACGATTGCTCGTGCTCCCTTGAGTTGCCAAATGTTGTTGTTGCTGCTATGTCGTTTTGCACATTTTCACTTGAGTTGCTCAAAAAGTTGACATTTAAATTATTTTCACAGATTTTTTGCACAAATTTTTCTGTACGTCGCGCGTCGCTGTTAGCGTCGTCGCCAGCTGCGCTGCTCGCGTCGTTTTTGTTGGTACTAAAAAAAAATTCTTGCTGCTGCTGCTGCTGCTCGTTTTGGCCAATATCGTTGCTAACTTTTGTCTTTTCAATTTGCACAAAATTTTCAACAATTTTCAACAATTTTTGATTTTGGCCAAAATTTGTTATTGGCTGCTGCTGCTGCTGCTGCTGCTCAGCTGCGCTTGCTGCGACGACTGCTGCTGCGGTTGGTGGTGCTGCTGCTGCTGCCGCTGCTGCTGCTGCTGCTGCTACTGTGAGTTTGGCTTTGAAAAGCTCACTGTCAATTGTAGGTATTGAGCAGGCGCTGTTGTCGCTGTTGTCGCTCCCCATGCCTTTGGCATTGCTGCTGCTGGCTGCTGTTGTTGCTGCTGTCACATTGGGTGGTTGCTGGCCATGGCCAGCATGGTCTGCGTTTGCGCTCACGCTCTCACGCTCGACTTGCGCGCGCTCACAATTGCTGACAACTTCCGTTCCTGTGTTGCTGCTGCTGCTGTTGCTGCTGCTGCTGCTGTTGTTGTTGTCGCTGTATTCAGCACGCGCATGCGCCGGTGTTTGCATGTCGCTGCTATCCGCTGACTGGCACGCCTCCTGCCAGCCCCGCACTGCGCCCTGCTGCTGCTGCTGCTGGGTCTGGGGCTGCCACGCACAATGCGCCTTGTATTGCACGCCAGCAACATTAGCTCGTGAGCTGCGTGCCTCGCATGCCAAATCGACGTCATCAGTGCCATCATCAGCAGCAGCCCCAACAACAGCAGCAGCTACATTTAAACCTTGTACACCGTTAGACATGTTGCCCGCTGCAATGAGAGCTGCTGCTGCTGCGGCTGCGGCTGCCTCAATTGCAACAGCAATATGCTCATTATTGCTGCTGCTATTGCTGTTGCTGTTGCTCTTATAATTTGCATCTTCATTATGTTTGCTAAGCGTTTTGTTAGCCATCGTTGTTGCCGTCATTTTGCTGCGTTTCGCTGCTTCATCACATTGCTGCCGCTCCCGCTCCAGCACGCTCTGTCCGTTCGTTAAGGCCAACGTTAGCATGTCCACAATCAGCATAGTTGCTGCCGTGCCACCGCCAATATATACATATATATATATATATATATATATGTATATGTGTGTGTATGTATCGTCAATCGTCAATCGGCATTGAAGCTGCGAATTGCAATTCACAATTAGTTCAAGCAATAACTGAAGAAATTAGCACATCATCATAAAAGATAATCAATAATAATCATAATTATCGAACTATCGATACTTTCCACAGTGCCGTTAGCCGCGCTCGACGTTTTCTAGATCGTGCATTACCCATTCCACTTATAATTAGTATATCATGTCTCGACCTAACCTCATTTATACGTGCATTTTACTCAATGCCTAATCGAAGAAAATTGTTTTCGAACGAAATTTAAAAAAAAAAATTTTCAAAATATTTGTAGACATTTTTTCAATATAAAAAATTATATTGTATATATAAAGTAATCTGATGAATGAATTCTATATAGAAAACAATGTATTTAATTAATAAAATTATTTATTATAAAAACAATTTTGAAAATTTTTCTTTTTAAGTTTTGGTACATATTAATTAATATATATTTTCAGAATTTTAAATGTTAAATGTTTTCCAAATTTGTTCTATACAAAATTAATATAATAAAAAATTAGTTTTGAAAATTTATTTTATTATAAACTTTAATCAGTTTTCAATATTTAATTATTATTTTTAAGGCTTTTTTTATCTTTTTTTCACTATGAATTATTTAAAAACAGTTTAAGAAAATGCACTTATAAAAAGTATTTTTTTTTAAAAAATGAGTTCTGCTCAGAACATAATTTTGAGGCAAAATTTTGTTATTTATCCAAGTTTTTTATTCATATAAAAACATTCAGTAAAACTTTTTGATTATGACAATTATTCAAAAATTATTTTCCAAATATTTTCATATATTTCCATATATTTTCAAAATTTCATTTTTAAATCATTTTAAAAAAAATCCAAAAAAATTAATTTATTATAAGTATTTGATAAATTTTAGTATTAGTTGTTAAAAATATGGGACGTAATTTGTTTTTCTTTTTTAAATTTTTAAAAATATTGGAAAAAGGTGTTTCCGGTTACATTATCTAAAAAAAATGCCTTAAGAACATACAACATTTTTGCTAAGTATCTCAAATATTTTCAATTTGAAAATGATTTTGTAAATCTAAATTGAGCATAAAAAATATTACTTAAGATGTGTAATAATACCTTTAGATAATAAAAAATAAATAAATATATATATGTATATTTTTTTAAAAATTGTGTTTGGTTTAAAAGTCCGTAAAGAAAATAGTCACAAAAATTGTTCATGTTATGCCATCTTCTTCTTTTTGTAAACATAAAAACCCAATATATATATGTACATATAGATATGTGTAAGCATGTATGTATTTGTTGACAAGTTCCGGTTGTAAAGGTAGAAATTTGCATATTCAAATTGTTGGGCTGGTGCATTGATACGCTAACAAAATGTGGGAGTTTTTTTTATCGGAAACTCTCACAGAGAAATGAGGCGAAAGCATTTACCAACAGGTAACGCGGCCCATGGGCGAGCAACCAGTTGAATTTTCCACTTAACTAACCATATAACATAATCTTAAATGAAGTTTTTTTTTTGTATTTTTCTAATTTTTGCATAAATTATAAAATTTACCGGCTAACAAATTTCGACACAAAGTGTTGCTTGGGAATTGCTGTGGTTGCTTGGGCTGACACAGAAAAACAGGTGCGCGAGTGCAACGAAGCGCATCCTGTGCCCAGGATGTCGCCCCACAGCGCGTGTGTGCGACTGAGACGGGGGTTAGTTGTTAATAGCCGCTCGTTACGCGCGAATGCAGAGCGAAAGACACCACCGAAAAAAAAACACAAACAAAAACAAAAACACACACACGTACGCAACACGGAAATGTAAATAACAAAAATACTACGCGGTACGTAAAATTCTGTGAATTTTGACTGTGGGTTGGTTTTCAACGTTCACCGATCGCCGCTTAAGACGCACGTCCGAACGCGTTTCGTGGCGGAAGTTGACTGAGCAAACGCAAATGAAAAGGCAGCTCGCAACGCTTTCGGCTTCGGTAACAGCTCTCGGGCTGTCTTGAGGCTCGGCTTGAGCTTCGGCAACGGCTACGATCTAGGCGCAAGCGCAAAAAACTCAACGAGCGCCGAGCAAAAGAAACAACGCCAAGACATTTGAATTACTGTGATGGAAATGCTTGGCATGTAAGCAGAGCGAATCAGCAAACCGAAGAGAGTGGTAGGGAGAGGAAGAACAGACCAGCAGAAGGGCAGTGCACAACATTTAGTTGTTCAGTGAGCGCGACTAGCTAATACCTTAGAAGTCATAAAAGTACAGTGAAATGAAAAGTGATATATATATATATTTAATTACTTACCAAATATTTTTATGCCGTTCACTAGACTTAAGCAGTTTTTTTAAGCATGTTTAATTAGGTTTTGATTACTAGAAGTAATATTTACTTATCTATAACTGCAAAAGAATTAAAATACATCTATGAGTATTAATATACCGTATTAATACTATATTTTACAGACATTGTTTAGAGCTCTCTATATAAAAATAACAAGTTTGGTTTGCCTGTCACATGCTAAGTCTCTAGGTAGCATATTCGCTTGTTATGTTTATAGGGTATAATTACTGGCCCAGCCCAATGGGCTCGCCTATTGCTCGCATGCACGAGCTGTCCCAACGGCCAGCTGCTGCTGATGCTACTTGTGGATGGTGCGTGTTGTCGTTGGCAATTATGAACTGCACTTGCCAGTTGTTCTACTCGCTCACCTAGTGTAAAAAAGTATATTCGTTGTATGCAGTCATTGCAGTTAGATTTCATAAATATTCCGCTTATATTATTGTTTAGCTAAAATCAACCGCATTTTTAATTATTTTCAAGCACAAAGTCAAATTATCAAATGAATTTTACTGCAGTTTATATGTAGACGAGTATTAATCAGTCGACTGCACTTTACTGGGTATCTATTAGCAGCCCCTTCGCACTGCAGTGGCCCCACCAGAAGCGACAATTGGCTACGGTGACCGACGACAGTTTTTGTATACGTATGTGTGTGTGCGAGTGAGTGTCTATGTGCGTGGTTTGGTAAAACGTGCTCGTCTCGCGATCAACTGGTGTGCGCCTCTGTGCGTGTGTAGTGTCATGTATGTGTGTGCCTGTATGTGTTTTACATAGGAAGCAAAGCGGCGTTCGTCTCATAGAAAAAAAATGTATAGTTAAGATATCAGCGAGAAAGATAGACTGGGAAAGTTAGTTGAAGCGCTAGTATGGAGGTATATTGCATGAAGAAACTTTGTATAGATTAAAGAGATCAGATCGATTCTATCTAAAGTCGATAACTATATCTAAGAGTAGATGAATAAATACTTAAATAAATAAATAGTTGTATAACGATTCAAATCAGTTGCCTGGTTTGAGATTGTGGTTCATAGAAATAGTTCAACTAAGATCTTTGCTGATTTCATTTAAGGTTCGGTTGATAAATTATGAATATAAATATTTGACATATAATATTATTATATTATACATATATTTTATAACAAAGTTGAAGCATCACAACTTTGCGTCAAAACGCTGAAATCATAAAAAAATACTACTCAAAATCACGAAAAAAAAACTTTTAAACTACGTGAAATTTTCGAGAATAAAAAGTCAAGCAAAAAAATTAAGAAATTTTTTTAGATATTTCTAGATTTAGAACTGCAAAAGAAGGCTTTAAATATATTGTTTCCCAGATCAAGTAAATAGACTATGATATAATAACCCAAATATAACCATAGCTTAAACTATATAACCTACATTGCCTATATAAGTAACCATTCATATATTATAACTAAGTATAGAGATCTCTTGAAGATCTCTGCTTAGTTTAAGTAAAGTTTTTCAGAGAATTTTCAGTATTTTGCTACTGTTGTACCAGATCTTAAGCTGGCATTGAAATATAATACCAAGCACCTTGAAGATCAATTACTTAAGCTGCAGTAGCTCCCACGACAATGTGAAGTACGGACAGTTAGATATAGAAAGAGAGAGGGGGAACATTAAAATGGACTTAGTTACAAGATATTCATATAGAAAAAAGCAAAAAAAAGAGGGGGCTACGTATATGGGTAGGGGAGATAGCTAGGTAGTCAAGTAGTTACTTCTAAGTAACCCCATATAAACAACGCTCATTACGGAGGGCTCTAAGCATTGCATGCAGACGTTGGCTGTGAATGAAGAAGAAGAGAATGACAATGATAATGACAATGATGATGAGGATGATGATGAGTACAACGATGATAAGGCTGATGAGAATGAAAATGACTGCGAGGCGACTGAAGCTGATGATGATGATGAAGATGATGATGAAGATGATGATGAAGATGATGATGAAGATGATGATGAAGATGATGATGAAGATGATGATGAAGATGATGATAGCTAGTGGTTAAAATGACAAAAAAAAAAGCGCAGACAAAAGCAGCACAGATGCAAAAAGAGGCGTGGCAGGGCGGCAGAGAGAAGAGCACGAGTGTGTGTGTGTGTCTTGGGGGGATGGGGAGTGATTGGGTAGCAAAACTTATTACAAAGTAGGAACAGAAGTGAGCAAACTGAATGAATGAATGGAAAATTGTGGGAACAATGGAAGGCAGAGCGTGTGAAATAGCCAACTGCTGATGATGATAATGATGTTAATGACGATGATGATGCCGATGATGGCGCTCAAGATTCAGATTCAGACAGCGTCTTAAGGTCTGTTTACTGTTTAGCACACAATGGCACCATTAAAGGTCGAATCTCACAGGCAAACTCGGCAAACTTTATATCATCAACACTCGCACACGCTAGCTGTCTCTCTCTCTCCTTTGCTCCCTCCCTCACGCTCTCTCTCTTTCTCTCTCTCTCTCTAGAGTCCATCATAATTGCCATTTTGATATGAACTAAGAAAAACATAACTCTCAAATGGATTATGCACATATTTCTAAGCAATTTTCTTAAACGTATGTGCGAAATTTTCCTTAAGCTTTTCCATTTGAGTTCAAGGCAAAAGTCATGAAAATTGTTAAATGGAAATGGAAATGGTACGTGGTTCGTGCTTCGTGCAACAGTTATGACAATGCATTGCCCCAAATGAGTTGGCATTTTAAAGCGTCTGCACTTAGCCAGGTTCAATGCATCCAGGTGCCAGGTGAGGCACCCTTGAAATCATTATCCAACAATTACTTAGCTCAAATGACAAATTTGCCAACTTTCATACATACAAATTGATATTTTAATTATTGTATGATGAAGAAGAAACTCTTTTAATGCATTTTTCCACAAGAGAAAGCTCCAGTCGGGACTGCCCGACTAGCAGATACGCTGAAATACGATCACACTCCATAGCAACCGACTATGCATAGATGTACATGTATGTTTAGGTTTGTGCTCATTCATAAGTCGAAAAATGCATGATTCGAACTCGCATCTTTTTTAACAAATAGCAAATTTGTGACCGAAGCTGCGTCAGGAGTCGAACCTTCGCCTCTCTTCGGCCACACGCATATTACCTCCACCAACTGAATTGTTGGCAAGCTAAATGGCATCTTGAGTTCAATCCGAAAAGAAATGCACATGCTTGAATTTGTGTGTGGACACGTGCAGAGAAATTGCATATGCTTGGTGCTGCGTGCCACGTGCTCTTGCCAATTGACCAAGTTTATTGCAAGTCTCTAGTGAGAGACGGAGTCAGCCCGTCGTGCTGATCAAATATACATATATCTATATTTTATTTGCTATTTGTCACTAAATCAGTTAGCCATACTAACTTTTAGCTAAGCTATTGAACACTTCTTGAGGTTAGGTTTATATATTATTAATGGAAGGACGACCTCAGCAAGATCTATCCATGTTCGACCACAATTTTGAATTTATAATACATAACTGTATAGGAGTCTGTCGGAATAAGTTATCTATGATCGATAACTTATCTCGATAGTAGTTGATAATTCGATTTGGTTTCTTAAGCATGTCATAGAAGCTAAAGAGTTCCATTTTAGTGTGTGGATTACTGGGATGAATACACAAATGCCCCTTCCCTGCTGACAAAAAAAACTCATTTCCAAATCTGGCTTTCAGGCTACCTTCCAGTCGTGCACTCCCGACTAGCGCACACTTCCTTGTTGTACATAAGACTCTTCCTCAAACCTGCAGCAATCTTAAGTTACTATTTGTTATTTCACTTTAAAAAAAGGTGATCTCTATAATTAAAAGCAGGTAAAACTAACATTTCCTAAACATGTCTTCAAAAATCTAAAAATCTTAATAAATAAACCTCCCCAATTGAAGTTCTCTTTAAGTGGGGATCGTAAAACTCGTGTAATGTGCGCAGCAAAACATTTAGTTGTTAAAATTGTGCGATTAAAAGGAAATCGCTTACAACGCTTTATACGCGGCCACGCCCCTCTAGCCCCCTCACACACATACACAGTTAACACCTTACAACGACTAGGGACGGCTGTGTCTCAGTTTGTTCAACAACCTGCGGGCCTCAGTTGTATAGCTTATTAGTATACCCTGCACTGTAAAATGGGGCATGTTGACTTCCGAGAGTGTGTTTGTAACAGACTTAAGCACTCACCTTACATATATATATTTTACATACATATAAATATTTAATTTGCATTATACCATAGTTGGAAATATATATCTGGCATATCTAGATAATTGAAAGATGTACAAGCAAAAAATTTGTTAAATAGATAGTCGTAGGGCACAACATGACAAGTATTTGTGTATGAAAGATGAAAAGATGTGGTAACAGGATATCGTCTAGTATTTGTGATGATTACTATATGTTTAATTTAAAAAGTTGTGCATACAGGGTATCTTCTGGGTCTAGCAACTAGTGCATGCCAGTTTTACTTGAGCAGCTAACAGGGTATTTTCTAGTCTTTCAACGCAGCTGATGATTTTTATATGTTTGTTTTGAAAAGCTGTGCATAGAGGGTATCTTCAGGGTCTGTCAACGCGCAACTAGAGCGCGCCTGTTTAATTTTTCTTCTTCACTTTGGCTTTGTCCCATTGTCTTCTGTTTGTGTCATTTTGCTTTACTAACTTGTCCGTCGTATCAAATTCACCTAACTGACTTTTAATTGTGTGTGTGCGTGTGCGTGTGTGTGCCTGTGTGCGTGTGCGTATGTATACGTCTCTGCTGGAGCCACGCCCCGTCGCTAGCTCACCCGTCGCGATGTGACAAAAGCTATCCAAAACCGAAACTGAAACTGAAACCGAAATGGAGTCCCATTTAGTTTCGCGTGTAACTCAATTTATGGCTGTGAAGTGTGGCCGCAGTCGCTTCTTCATATGCCCTGGCCAAGCAGGGTATTATAAATTTGATCAGTTATTATGCGACAATAACATCAAGTATATATAAGTTTATATATATTGATATTCCTGATTAGTATGAAAAGACGAGACGCATACATAGAGTATATATTAGTATATAGTATATTCCTGATCCCCATCAATATGGAGTATGACTTACTAATGGACTTGATCACTTAGTATGTGATCTACAAGTATAGAAACGATAGTCGATTACTTCATACCTATATAGATATTCTACCTAAAATATTCCTAAAAGAATCGTTCCGAAACATAAACCAACTCAAGACATTGCATCTAGAGAGTAAGCCACTAAGAAATTTATATTAAACATTAACATCGTAGACCTGAAAACAAAAGTAAGCCACATAGAAGACAATTCAGTCTTCGGCCTTACACAGTTAAGAGTTAATTTCACCTTTAAGTCAACGTATGCCACGTGCAACCCGGAAAAGTCTAGATGTTTACCTGGCCCATGGCAAACGTGATATCTTCTGTTGTAGCGAAAACGCATCTGGTGCAAAAAATATTATGCAACACTGGATTTGTCGACTCAAATAACTATTTGCTGTCAAGCTCACCCTAACGTCCGTGTGTCCACGTATCTAAGACTCCTGACTCCCGGGCAGCTTTAAAGAGCTTTTCATGAATGAAAACTCTTGAATTTGCATTGATAGTGGGGGAAGGTATTAGAATTATGGCTAGCGGTTCGATTTCGATTTATTGCGCAACTATTTTCAAATACAAAAGTCATGATTATCGCATAGAACAGCAAAATGTATAAAATGCCATATATGAATTAGTGTTATATGAATTTAGTTTTATTTTATCTTTATATTGACAAGCACTGCAAGTGCACATGGCAAACGAGATGTAAGCTGCTTTAATGGTGATG
Organism: Drosophila eohydei; assembly: GCA_035045825.1. Taxonomy (NCBI): domain Eukaryota; kingdom Metazoa; phylum Arthropoda; class Insecta; order Diptera; family Drosophilidae; genus Drosophila; species Drosophila eohydei. The sequence continues at coordinate 1,827,502 of JAWNOT010000120.1, forward strand.
TTGCTGCATACGCCGCTAAGCGGATTTCCGTTGTGTAACAGTTACTTGATTCTTCCTGCGGCATTTGTTCACATAAATAGAGTTGACATTTACAAAGAAAGCCCGATACCTCCGCTCCCCGCCTTGCCATCTATCGATATTTCTTAATTACAATTCGATAGCTCTTTTGTATTTTGCCAGCTGCAGCTAAAAATAGCTGGCAACGCCTAAAAGGCTGCCACATCGCGTGCATAAGCCAATGGGCGGTATGCGTTATGTGCGACCTTCTATTATGGAACAAATACCCAACTAGTAACTGCATACATACACACCATCGTATACATATACACATACATATCTATTCACACACACAAACACGCACATTTCCTTCGCTCTTTGTGATCAGCTGTGGTGTGACTAATATACGCGCCTGGGCCGTACTTGCTGTGGGCGGCGTAACAGAGACGGCAACAGAATAGCCATTCGGACAACTACAACCCGACTATGAGCCAGCAGCAACGGCAGCAGCAGCAGCAGCAACAACAACAACAACAGCAATGCGAGCAAGTCACGTGGCTGCTATGCGTGACATCGTAGTGCACATTTTGAGGCACATTCGAATTCGCAGCAAATGCTCAATTTAGCATTGGATAAAGTCAACGTGCCGCCGTAGCCGATGCCGCCAACGAAGTGACCCCAACCCCTGGGCTGGACCCCCTGCGCGGCCAGACTGTCGCGGCGAAGCATTCACACTGACAGCAGGGGCTACCACGAGTCAAAGTCCCGTTTCCCGTCGACTATCCCAACAGTAGCTGCAGAAGCGACTTCAATTTTCTGTTGTTGCTTTGATTACGCGTACAAAGCTTAACCCTTAAGCGTGCAGAAGGGTCACAGGATCAAATTTTGCAAGTTTAGCTAAGGAAAAAACTAATAATAAAAAAAAAATATTAGGAAAATTTTATATTTAATTTAAAAAGGTAATTTTATCAATTCAATCAATTTGAAAGTCTCAATACTATATTTAATGGCTAGAGCATTTATATGCGTATTTATTGTAGGGCTTGATAGAAGAAATTAAGCAATAAGTAAATGAAAAAAATGCCAATATAGCTAGACAATTTCATTATTGAGCTTTGCGGCTTAAGCGACCTGACTGCTAACCGCTACAAGACACATTGAGCGTTGCATCAAGGGTTAAGCTCAGATCTCACGAAAACTATGTCAAGCCGAGCAATGCCGACTGCGAATGTTCCGAAGAAGAACGCACGTTGTGGCGGCTGCTGCGACTATGTCATGTGTTTGTATGTGTGGGCACGAAGCATGCACACCCAGGTCGTGTCTCTGTGTGTGTGTGTGCATTTTTGCAAAGCTTGGCACGCTGGCGCCGCAATGCGATTTGTGTCTCTTAGCTATGGAGACTGCCGTCAGTATTCGTGCGAGTCTTCAACAAGTAGGTCGAAAGCAACGGGCAGAACACAGTTTAAAATCTTGAATCAAGCTAAAACTATTTTAAGCTAACGCAAACGGTATTGAACTACATAAGCATACATACGTATCAATATTTGTTTGTTTTTAAAATTTTTTTTTTGTGATAGTGCAATAATTAAGTATATGCTACAAATGAATACATGTATTTTAAAAGAAAAAGTGAGTCTTGCACAGACATACATGCATATGTATTCTTATTCATATGTTAACTTCATTTGCAACGCGTAGATCGAAATAGCGAGAGCGCCAAAGAGAGCGTAAGAGAGAGCAATTGAACTGAACGATTGCAAAAACAAAGTGCAAAAGCATGTAAAAACAACAACAATGGTTCCTAAGATTTGCTAGTGGAGAACAGAGCGAATGTTTTGATTATCATGCATTTGTATAGTTCTGCGTATGTGTGTATGTTTGTGTGTGTAATGGAAAGCTCAATTGAAACTTACATAAAGAGTGTTGTCAATGCCTACGTAACATATTTACTTTAATTGTGCACTTTTTAGACACATTGTCCATACGAGGGTATATTAGTTTTGAAGCATGGCAGTCTGTTTGGTTATGTAACTATGAAACTAGACATGATATATATAATATTTTTTTATAATGCAAATACAAATCATACAAATTAATAGGTATAAAATATTAAATATACAATTGGGAATAAACTGGAGCATAGTTACTTTAAATGTTTATATAGTAAAGAATTGGACATATATATGTATATATATATATATAGAAGGGGCTTGGCAATATAAAATATTTCAATAAATGAATTCAAAGCTATATGGTATGCCCTCCAAACCATTTCATGTACATACATATGCTAAAGCTGAACTGTGTGAAGGGTATCACGTAGTTGTTTACGTTAGAGTATAATATATCTGCTGCCCTTGCTGCAGTTAGTCTGTGTGTGTGTGAGAAAAAGAGAGAGTGAGAAAGAGAGAGATAGCAGCCAGACCTAACTCAGAACGGCCAGACTGGCGGAAAAAATAAACAAATACACAGTTACATCTGCACAATTTCAATATATGTATATACGCATATGAACTGCATGTGAATTGCGGTAGTCCCCTAACAACAGGGATAGTTCCGAATATTACACATACGCCACATTGTATTTATATTGTTTCAGTTGTTTTTGTTTTTCGTATATGCACAATATTGATAGATTTTTATTGGGCAATCAATCAAAATTAGCGACACATAAATAAATATAAAATTAATAATTTGATTTATTAAGTTTAAGTATTTAAGTTTATTTTAATTATCAAAGCACTTAAGAAATACAATGATTTAGAAGAGCAATTCAAATTTCTTGCAAAAGATGCCTGATGATGAATGCGGGGAAAATGTTGTAATTAAGAAATAAAATTCGATTTAAAAAATTTGTTTGCTTTTTTAATTTCGATTCAATGCGAAAAGTTTATGCCTCCTAATCATATTTATTAAGCGTTTTTTGCTGAAGTCTTACATAATATTTTTATATGAAATATTAGATAATGCCTTTATTCCTGTCTGGCGGCGCGACAGTTCCCCCAAGTCGAAATGGGATATGCGTTCTTTTAATTTTAGATATACACAGATACATACACATGTAAATGTGTGTATATCTCCTGCTAGCATTACGTAATGCAATGGCTTCCAACGATTCGCTTGCGCAGTAATTTTCATAAATTGAATACGAACAAAATTATGAAATTTAAGCTTTAACCAAATTTCTGCAGAATATTTACTTTTATTCTCTCTCTTCTACGAAAGATCTAGCAGAGCTACTTATAATTATTTTTGTCTCTTATAATTTGCCTTTTGCCATGCCGGCATTTGCGCATACTTATACGTATAAGTGCTGATGCCATTGCATTTGCTTGCTTGTTATACGTATACATACACGTTTACGTACTTATGTACTTATACGCTGATTTGCTTCAGTATTTGTTTTGTTTGGCGTTCGACTGCATAACGGCATCCGTCAGCAGTGGCAGCTGTGGCTGCAGCTGGAGCAACACGTGAGTCCAGTAACAATTAAACGCTTCTCTCATACACACTACGCTCTCTTGCCATCTCTGTTACACTCGAAATTGGCTTGCACAATAGATTTTGCTGTACGTTAAACGTGACGGCAATTGCATTACGTCGCCTCTTTACGATGAATCAACAAGAAATCTACTTTAGTTATGCGATTGCTAAGCAATTATTGATTTGTTTTTATAATCATTGAAAGTTCATCGAATCTTATTTGCTTTTTTGGTATTGTTTTTTATTTGTTAATTGAAATTTTAAAAATAATAATAGTTTAGAACAGTTTAGAAAGATAGTCCGAGAGGCCCGATAAAGACTTTCGATGCAAGATAGAATTTATCTTAAATATATAAATATTTATATATGATACGAACTATACGAAAAGTTCTTTGAGCAAATGAAAATGTTCACAATTGCTTCAATATTTTTTAGATTATATAGTTGATATTACGTCTTATCATTGCCAACCTTTCGGGTGTCCATTGTAGAGTAATTTCAGCTAAATAAATATTCATATTATACTTTCAGGCGCACACAACAATTAAATTGGCTGAAAAGCTTTACGAATACTTTTGAAACTTTCTAAAAGTGATTTATTGAAGGACTATTTATTAAAATGGAAGGAGAATCGACAGAATCAACACATAATACCAAGGTATCCGATTCGGCATACTCCAACAGCTGCAGCAACAGTCAGTCACAGCGCAGGTAAGTCGAATGGAGCGATCCCTCTGCTCCCGGCATATCCTATGCTGATGCCCTGTTTCGATCTGTATCTGTAGTGGCAGCTCGAAGTCGCGTTTAAGTGGCAGCCACTCATCCGGCAGCAGTGGCTATGGCGGCAAGCCCTCGACTCAGGCCAGCAGCAGCGATATGATCATCAAGCGGAATAAGGAGAAAACGCGTAAGAAGAAGAAGGCGAAATGCACGATCCAAACAACGACGGCCACGTCGCTGGAGAACAAAGATGAGCAATTGCAGCCAAAGCCCGGAAGTTCGGTTGGCTGTGAGCAGCTGCAGGAGTTGCAGGAAACACAACAGCTGTGCGAGCCGCCGGCAAGCGATCAGCAGCAGCTGAGCGAACAGCTGCTCACTGTGGATGACAGCGAGGCGACTAAACAGCAAATCGATCAGGTCCAACAGCTGCCCACGGCTGTGCCCCTCTCCTCCAGCTGTAGCCTGCAGCCGGGCAGCATTCCAGTTGCATCGAGCCATGGCCAAATCAGCGGCAGCAGCGGCTGCGTCAAGTCGGACATGGCATACGAATCGTTGCCGAGTAAACTGGAATCGATGGCAGCTGGCGTGGGCAAGCAGCAGAACCATGAGCGGACTAAGGAGGACAGCTTCTGCTGTGTCATCTCTATGCACGATGGCGTTGTTCTATATACCACGCCCAGCATTACGGACGTCCTGGGCTTTCCACGTGACATGTGGCTAGGTCGTTCGTTTATTGATTTTGTACATCTGAAGGATCGGGCGACATTCGCCAGTCAAATTACGACAGGCATACCCATCGCCGAGTCACGTGGCTGCATGCCAAAGGATGCGAGAAGCACTTTTTGTGTCATGCTGCGACGTTATCGGGGCCTCACCTCGGGTGGCTTCGGTGTGATTGGGCGGGCTGTCAACTATGAGCCTTTCCGCTTGGGTTTGACATTTAGGGAAGCGCCGGAGGAGGCCCGACCGGACAACTATATGGTATCCAATGGCGCCAATATGCTGCTCGTTATCTCAGCGACGCCCATCAAGAGCAGCTATAAGAGTGAGCTAATACATTCTCTTAAAGTGACATCCACTTATACATATTCACCTGCTCTTTCTATTTGCCTCCAGTTCCCGATGAGATTCTCTCGCCGAAGAGCCCCAAGTTCGCCATTCGACACACGGCGACGGCGATCATCTCCCATGTGGATAGCGCTTCGGTCAGTGCACTCGGCTATTTGCCACAGGATCTAATTGGTCGTTCAATTATGGATTTCTATCATCACGAGGATTTGGCGGTCATGAAGGACACCTACGAGAAGGTCATGAAGAAGGGACAAACCGCTGGCTCTTCATTCTGCAGCAAACCCTATCGTTTCCTCATCCAAAACGGTTGCTACGTTCTCCTCGAAACGGAATGGACTAGCTTCGTTAATCCCTGGTCGCGCAAGCTGGAATTCGTTGTGGGACATCATCGAGTCTTTCAGGGTAAGTCGTAGAACAAACACGTCAAAATCCGCAACAAGAGCAAGAACTTTAGAGGTAAGAGCTTTAGGGATAAGGACAGATTATATTAAGAAGAAGCTTACTCTAAGGGTGTCCAAGATGTTGCAAAGAAAGATACTCGAATAAGTCTTTCAACATAACTAGACATATATATATATATATATCCCAGAGCTCCATATGAGCTCAGTTATGGCATTAAAAAAGATAGACCAAAGGTAGTTAACCTCTCCGTAGGAGCACACTTGCTGAAAAAGAAGCCGACTCAAGAGCAGATCAATCTAGATAGCCAAATCTGGCTAGGTAACTTCAAGAGATCCAAATTTGATAGGTCTAAAGGTAAAGCCTATTACTTACTTGCTTCATCGCGTCATCGTCCGTAGGTCCCAAGCAGTGCAATGTATTTGAGATGGCGCCAACTGTGAAGCCAAAGATATCGGAGGATGCACAAAATCGGAATGCGCGCATCAAGGAGGATATTGTTAAGCTGCTGGCAGAGACGGTATCACGTCCATCGGATACCGTTAAGCAGGAGGTATCGCGTCGCTGCCAGGCGCTGGCCAGCTTCATGGAAACGCTGATGGATGAGGTGACGCGGGCTGATCTCAAGCTGGAGCTGCCCCATGAGAACGAGTTGACCGTGTCGGAGCGTGATAGCGTGATGCTGGGCGAAATATCGCCGCATCATGACTACTATGACAGTAAGAGATCAACTGAGACGCCGCCCACCTACAATCGGCTTAACTATAACGAGAACCTGCTGCGTTTTTTTAACAGCAAGCCTGTCACCGCGCCCGTGGAACTCGATCCGCCCAAAGTGGAATCATCCTATGTGAGTAGCGCCCGGGAAGACGCACGCAGCACTCTGAGTCCCGTACACGGATTCGAGGGCAGCGGCGGCAGTGGATCATCTGGAAATTTTACAACCGGCAGCAATGTCCGGATGAGCAGTGTAACAAACACTAGCAATGCCGGCACCGGCACCTCGGCCGGTGACAATTCCGCCGGCGGCAATGGCAGCGGCAATAGCAACAGCGCCCCGGCCGTCACGGTTACCCTAACCGAATCGCTGCTGAACAAGCACAACGATGAAATGGAGAAGTTCATGTTGAAGAAACACCGCGAGCTGCGCGGACGCAACGGCGAGAAGAGCAAGAAATCGGCTAACGAAAAGATGTTCGAGTACACGGGACCAGGACACGGGCACGGCATGAAACGCGGCGGTTCTCATTCGTGGGAGGGCGAGGCCAACAAGCCCAAACAGCAGCTAACGCTCCCCACCAATGTGGGTGTTGGCGTCAGTGTCGGTGTCGGCGTGGGCGTGCCCGTGCCCGTGCCCGATACGCTCTCCAAATGGCAGACACCGAACGCGCCCAACAATCAGTTCGTTCCGGGCAGCTTGAACTGCGCGCAGAACATCAACTTGTGGCCGCCCTTCTCGCTGGGCATTACAACGCCCTCGGGGCACAGCAGCCATACGGCTGTGGCCCAGCGCAGCTTTTCGCCGCAGCATAGTCTCTTTCCCGCCTTCTACTATATACCGGCGCCGTTGGCCAGTGCCACGACAGCGGCGGCCAGCGTCAGTCCGCAGCGCAGTCACAAGGCCTGCGAGCAGCCGAGCACCTCGCAGCAGAGCGCAGCAGCGACGGCAATGCCACTGCAGTATATGGCCGGCGTTATGTATCCGCATCCGTCGCTCTTCTATACGCATCCAGCGGCAGCTGCTGCCACGGCCATGATGTACCAGCCGATGCCGTTCTCCAGTGTCACCAACACCCTGCAGCTGCCGGAGCGCTCCAGTGGCTCACAGTCCAGCTACACAAAGCCTGGCTATGCGGTAAGTCGGCAAATCCCCATCTCTATGTGTGTCCGTGCGTTTTTTGAATATTCGCATTTCGTTATAGGCACAACAATCTCCACCTGCTTCGTCGTCCAAGACTCCGGGCGCCTTCCATTCCGTGACGCCAACACAGCAGCAGAAAGCCTCGTCGCAGGCGACATCCGTTAAGGCGGAACCTGGCTCCAACTTGGCGCCATCGGATACGTCCAAAAAGGATATACCCGACTCGCCGATCGCCTCGGTCACCGGCGAAGGCTACTCCTCCGATCAGCCCAGCAATCCGCCCAATCTAAAGGTGCGATCCGCTTAAGCTCGCCCACGTCACAAATCAATTTCCGCTCACACAGCTCTTCTCATCTCATTTCCTAACAGAAGTACACGGACAGCAATGGCAACAGCGATGACATGGATGGCTCCAGCTTCTCCTCCTTCTACTCCTCCTTCATCAAGACAACGGATGGCTCCGACAGTCCGCCCGACAACGACAAGGAGACCAAACATCGCAAGCTCAAGGTAGGCTCGATAAAAGTGTTGAAAGCTATAGAAGTTTATATAGCTAGGGAGGCATGGACTTCTCCATAAAACTTCCTAATTAAGAGCTGGAAATTAATTTAAACTTCACTTTTTGCAGTCCATCATGCAGTCGGATAACAAAATCGTGGAGCATCCGGAGGAGGATCAAACCCAACACGGCGATGGATAGCAGATGAAGGCACAGCTGCAGCTGTGCCCGTTGCTTAAAGCCAGTTGCAGCGTTTAATCGAGCTGCACTCTTGGTCCGGTCCAGTCCAGAGTAGCCCAAAACGCCACGCTCATTGAATGTCCAAGCACAGCTTAGGTGGGTAACAGCTCCTAGCTCTCCCTCTCTCGGCCTCTCTCTCTTATGCTCGCTCTTTCAGAGTTTTCCACATGCTCGTATGCCAATGCATGTGTAACGCTCTAACTAGACTTGTGTTGAAAGAAGTCGAAGATGCTTTCAGATCTTGAGATGCAAAGAAAAGTGCTCGACTGAGCTGATACCCTATGACCAAATATGTAATCAGCTTTTGCTCAAAACACACTCACATCCACAAACTATCTATATACACATATATAAACTTTATGCTTAAGGCTGTGCTTGTTAACGTGGCTCCAAGCTATGGAACAGTTTCCATCTCAGAATATACCAAGTTTGACGGAGCTTAAATATACGCAAGGCTCTTACCTTATAAAACCAAATAAAAACCCAGATATAGCCTTTCATTTTTGGGCTAAAGTGTGGGCGAAACTAATCCAAGTATCGATATTTATCGATTGATTTATGTATTTTCGACTGTAGATGCCAAATACAAATTGTATACTTAGATAGAGATTAGTTCTAGATCTATCCTAGAAAATTATGCAACTTGAACTGTCTACAGGGCCACGACTTATCGATCACCCACAATCGATCATTTATTGGTTAACAAAATATAGATCACAGTTAATCCCATCTATAATATTCGATACATGTACAGCTATATAAATGTGTAGAATCTAAGAAGGCCGTATTAATTGACAAAGAATTCATCGTACGGCAGCTTGTCACAGAACTTTTGCAATGCAGCACTATAGGCACGATCGGCGGCTTCCAATATCTTTGGCTGTATGTCCTTTGCTAGGGCGCTCCACTCGTCGTTGAGGACCTTCAGAGTGCTGTCGCGCAGCTCCACGTTATCGTTGAACAGATTCGACATATTAAACGTGCCGCTAAAGAATTTACAAATAACATTATTTAGATGATATAACTAGATATAAATATATATAACATAATTAACTATAAATTTAACTCAATGTTAACTATATATTTGATAAACACATACCATAAGCTTCAACTTTCTTTATAAACTTAACGTGAGGATACACTTAACACACGGATATCTCCATGTCAATTTTGCTATCTACTTATAAGTCCACTTAAACAGCATATAGCTTATGTCTAAGCGCCATACTCTCACTTTAAGCTTCAAGTTTAACATGCTTGCCTAACATGAACTTAAAACTAACATGAGGATAAGTTCATGTCAAATCAACAGCCTGTTAGGCCCACTCTGACTATAAATAACGTATGTCTAAGCGCCATACTCTCACTTTAAGCTTCAAGTTTAACATGCTTGCCTAACATGAACTTAAAACTAACATGAGGATAAGTTCATGTCAAATCAACAGCCTGTTAGGCCCACTCTGACTATAAATGACGTATGTCTAAGCGCCATACTCTCACTTTAAGCTTCAAGTTTAACTTGCTTGCCTAACATGAGCTTAAAACTAACATGCGGATAAGTTCATGTCAAATCACCAACACATTTCGTAGACTTATAATAAGTCAGATCTGACTTAGAGCTGCAACTTGCACATATTAAATTAAACATGAGGATATGCTCATGTCAACTATTTGAGCTGTACTTACGAGCTCACTTTGGCGGACGTCTTGTAGTCGATGATCTTTAGATAGGAATGTCCGTCCGGTCGCTTCTCGGGCACAGCACTGACGCGTGTCCTGGACTGCAGTTGACTCAGACTGATGACCATCGTGCCCTTGCTAACGATGGGCAGGATCAGTAGCTTGCCATCAACTTCGTAGTTAGCGTGAACTTCAATGCCGGGCGAAGTGGCGACCCACACAATATTCACTGGCTTGGTCAGGTCCTCAGTGAAGCCCTTCAGACTCTTGACGCTGGCTCTATCGGCGAAGTTTTGCAGCGTCGTGTTCCGCATGATCATATTGAACTGCATCGAGTCGCTGCCGCTGCCGATCTTGATGCGCAACGTGCCCAGGTGCATGGGCTCAATGCTGGGCACATTCCATTCGGGTATGCCATTCCTAAAGTTTCGGAAGAATATTTTCACCTGCTCCAAAATACAGGCCTCGTCCTTCGCACGGCAGCGCTTCAATGGGCTAGCTGCAAGCAGGTTTGCAATGAACTTTACAAGGCACCCGAACCAACCACTGACCAGCGAAACTTACGCAGCAAGTCGCCAGCACTGACGGCAGCCAACAGAGCAGCCGCAACTGTGAGCCATATGAGATGCTTTCCGTCCGACATTCTCAGTGTTTGCCTTTGGATCGGCGACTAAATCGCTGCGAATGCGTGCGATGCGTTTTTATAACTGACTGCCTGAGGCCTGAGTGGCGGACGGGAGCCGAGTTCGGCTGAGGTGTGCACGTGTTAATTGCCATTAGCCAGGCAAATATAGAATTAATCGCAGCAATTTGAACTATGAACCGGTACGATCATTAGCTACTCCGTTGCCTAATAGTTGGACGAGTACTCAAAGTGATAAAACAAAAGTCACAAATTCTATTTGAATATTTATTATCAACTATAGTTAATAGAGCGACATCAAAATTTGAATTGCCCATTCCGAAAAACTCGTTTTTCCCCTGCTTAACTGACGTAAGCCAGGGTATCTGATAGTCGTGCAACTTCAATTGAAAGTGACTGAAAACTTCTCGTAACTCGGCTCTCTCTTCTCTGCCTTCATCTGTCTCTCTCTCTCTCTTCTTTCTCTCTCTCTTCCCCCTCTTTCGCTCTCTCTCTTCCTCCTTCTCTCTCACCCTCCTCTCTCCTCTCATTCTTTCTCTCTCTCTCACGCCCCTCCTCCACCTCTTCTATGCCTCTCTTTCCACCTCTCTGTCCCTTTTCATCGTTTTCTAACTCCTCTCACATTTCAACGATTCTTACAGGGCATCTCTTCGTCTATCATAGACACTTAGTTAGAGGCAAACTTGCGTATTTCATTTGTTTTAAGCTCGCATCAGTTGTTAGGGGTTAAATATCAAGGCGCTGGACATTGTCATCGCCTGTATAAAGCATATATAATATATACTAGACCAGGAATACCGAATACCCATAATTTTTGAGTTATGCAGTTATTATAAACACGCTTCAAATCTGCTTATAAATTAGTAAATTTTGCTAATCGAACTTAATTATAGCACGATGTAATTAATATAATAAAACATTTTAACCTTTCGTCATCTAAATTTAGAGAATTCATTGAATTTAGGCTAAGGTGAACTGCACTGTTTGATCAAGCTAAGTAAAAATAGACGAAACTTAATTAGAAATTATGTTGAGGCTTTTGATATTGTCCATAATATAACATATAAAAATTGATTGCAATATATATATATATATATATATATATATATATATATATATATATATATATATATATATATATATATATATATATATATATATTCAGTATTCAGATACATATATATATAAATATATATATAAGCCTTAAGATTCGGCTAAGATTTGCTCTATATTTGTAAGCCTTATATACCCTAAACTATATAATAAAACTAAACTATATACCTAGACTCAGTTTGGACAGTTTGAAATAATTTCTTTATGATTGAAATTTATTTGTTAATAGAAAATAGAAAAAAATTAACATTTCGATTCAAAATTATATAAAAATGATATCCAGCTAAGCCCAAGATTCAGTGCGCAAGGGCAGTAAAAAATTTACCAAATCATAATTTGGAATCATTTCGATAAGCTTCACGTTTAATAAAAATTTAAGCAGGAAATTGAGCAGATCAGCGGAGTTAGTGTAGGGTGCATAAATCACATCGGGAATTAACAATAATAATTTATTAGATAAGAGAGTACAAATTTTGATATTACACATAAAAAATTTATTCAGGAAAATGAGCTAAAAAAACACCTAAATATTAAGAGAGTTTCGCACTTGAACCGTTAGAGAGGTGCTTAGCAGGTGCTAAGGTGCAGCTGAGCAGGTGATAAAAAGTTTTTAAGAAGCGCAACAGTTAAATGAGAATTCTGGGTATTATGTTCTGGGCTATTGAAAGGCTAATTGCTGAATCAATTAAAAATATAAACAACTTTATTTACATTTATTGAACGGGAGCCAGCTGTCTAACGTGCGGATAGAAGGTGGGTAATTGAAAGGTGTTCGATAGCAGAGAAGAAGCAGGAGGAGGACGTCAGGCTGGTGGCAAAGTTGTTAAATGTGGAAGTGTGATCGTCCTCGGCTCTGTGTTCAGCTTGGCTAGTTGTAGGTGATGCGCTTTAAGGTTTTGTTTCATCTGTGCCTAGATTCCGTAGCGATTGCTCAAACTCCACCGAGTCCACCTGACGTTTAGCTGGATCAAAGGGTGGCGGACCAATTAGATTTACCACCTCATCATAATCCAGTGTCTCCTTATCCAACAATGCCTCCGCCAGCTGTCGACACACAAAGAGAGAGAGAGAGAGATAGTTAGTAAGAGTAAGCGATAGAGAGAGATAGAATGTTGTTATTCTTGCCTTCTCCAATTTGTCGCGATGTTTAGTCAGCAGTTCCTCGGTGGTTTTGTACGCCTCGGAGACAACGTTGCGTGCTTCATGGTCAATAATGCTGTCCATGGCACGCGAAAAGGGCTTGGAGCTGCCGCTAGCGCCGCCGCCGCCAGATTCATTTGAATCGCGCACGTAAATCGGACCGAGTCTGGCGTTCATGCCAAATTTCTTAATCTGCGAATATGCTATCTTGGTGACCTTCTCCAAGTCGTTCTGGGCACCAGTTGTTATGCGATTGAAGACTAAATTCTCGGCTGCACGTCCACCCAATGCCATGCACATCTTGTCGAATAGCTCCTCCTTAGAGTATAAATGCTGTTCGCTAGGCGTATATTGGGCGAAGCCCAAGGCCAAACTTGTGCGCGGCACAATTGTCACCTTTAACAAGATATCCGAATTGGGCAGCATCCACCCAACCAGGGCATGTCCACTCTCGTGATAGGCAATCACCTTGCGTTCGGTGAGCGACAAGGCATGCGAACGCTTCTCGGTGCCACCTGAAACAAGAACAGATTAATTGATCTGATCTCATAGAGCTGAATTGATGCCACGCACCCACGAGACGCTCGACAGCGTACTCAAGATTTTTGCTAGTGACCTCTGATTGAACGCTGCGCGCCGCATGTAATGCCGCCTCGTTGCAGACATTCGCAATGTCAGCGCCCGAAAAGCCGGGCGTTAGGCGTGCCAGACGCTGTGAGTAGGTGCTGGGCGCTTCTGCCAACTTGACCGCTGACAAATGCTTCTCGAATATCTCTTTACGTTCCTGAAGCGTTGGCAGATCAATGAGTATGTGACGATCAAAGCGACCAGGACGAAGCAAAGCCTGCAACAAGAGCAACGAAATCAGTTCAAATGCACTTGGAAGAGCCCAAACTATCTCCCACCTTATCGAGTATGTCTGCTCGATTGGTGCTAGCCAGCATAAGTACGCCCTCTTTGGTGGCCATGCCGTCCATTTCGACTAGCAGTTGGTTAAGAGTCTGCTCGGATTCTCCGGAGCTGCCTTGGCCCATGCTTTCGGTGCCGGAACGCTGTCGTCCAATAGCATCGATTTCGTCTATGTAAATGATGCAGGGTGCCCGCTTCTTGCCTTCCTTGAACAGATCCCGCACGCGTGCAGCACCCAAGCCGCCAATCATTTCAATAAACTCGGAGCCATTCATGCTAAGGAAGGGCACCTGCGCCTCGGTGGCCACCGCCTTGGCCAACAAAGTCTTGCCACAGCCCGGTGGACCCAGCAAAAGGGCGCCGCGTGGCACCTTGGCGCCCAATCGCTGATACTTTTCGGGTGTCTTTAGATAATCAACAAACTCCTTGACCTCCTGTTTGGCTTCACTGAGACCAGCTACGTCACGAAAGAGTACGCCGCGACCACCATCAAAGGGATCGACGAGCGTAAACTTGGCCCTGCCCATTTGATTCTAAGGGATGTACAAATCAAAATCAAAATCAATCAATCAGTAAGACATCGAGGCAGTGCATCAGAGATTACTAACAAATGAATCCATACTGAGCGGGCTCTTCATGCTCTTCATACGCGTCGCTATAGACATGAGCAGGGCACAAAAGAGTAACAGCATCAGGATGCGGCCCGTGGTATCTGTTTGCCGATCATAGGTAACTGGTATGCCGTCAGTGATGCCCAAACGCTTCTCCACCATACGCAACTTCTCCTCGAATTTGTTAGCATCCGCCACAGCCATGTGGAATATGGTAGAGGTTACTTTGCGGCCCTTAATCACAGCCCCGTCGTGCAGTATTATCGTAACCATTTCCATATCAGGGCGTATGATCAGTTCTTTGACCTCGCCCACGGCTAGCATATGATGGACAAACTCATTCCAGGAGACGTAGCGTGTGGAGCCCTCTGGTCGTTCGGTGCGCGGCGTTATAAGCAACGAGATGAACGCCACAAACATATATATGGTAAATAGCCATAAAACCGCTTTAGTTAATACCGACCGCATTTTCTCATCGTTTTCGTTGTTCTTGTTGTTATTAGGATTGGATGATTCCTCGCCGGAGCCAACACTGGATCCGGAACTCAACCTGGACCCATCTTCTTTTTCTTTGATGTCATCAGTGGTTTTCTCGCTGCTCGCCTGACTTGCCTTGGAACCTTTGGCAGGTGTACTGTCCGCCTCGCTGCTCTTTTCTTCGCTGGTTTTGCTGGCGTTGCTGTCAGATCTACGAGGCTTGTCAGCTTCTGAATCTGACTTGCGTGAACAGAAGCAACGCATATGTAACTGCTGCACCTCACGCGGTGTTAGTTGCAGCGAGCGTGCAACCACGCCTACAATTGCTTTATACTCCGATCGCAGCATTTGCATCTGTGTGATAGCCAGAATGTATGAAGTTGCGTTAATTTACTACACTGGGACGCACTACTTACCTGTCGCCAGCTTAGTGGGTGCAAAGCGGGCGTGTTTAGCTGCCGTTTCAGGTTTGCGGTGCCGCAAGGCTTGCTGGCCAATTGTGTGGCAGTGCCAGCGGCTGCGGCTGCGGCTGGGCCGGCATCACCATCGGCATATAGTATGTAATTGTGCGTCACGTAGCCATGGCAGCGAGCCAAATTGTAGGGTCCACGTTGCAGCACAGTTTTGACATGTCGCAAGCCCCTGAACATAATTCCCAGCCACTTTTATTATGGCTACTTGTGGCCGCCGGTTCGAATACGTAACTTGGTGTTGTTTGCTTGAAATTACATGCAACAGAGTTGCCACCCCGGCGCAAAAAGCGGCTGGCCTGTGACAGCAGCGCTCAATCAGCTGTTCGATGCTGTTGGGGGGGGGCAGTAAATGAACTAATAATTTTTCATAAAGTTGTCATTTTGAAAGCCACATCGTTATTTTTGTTATGAATTTGTGAGAACTAATGTCTCCGAGGACTGTGAACGCTTCTTATTGCATTTGATAAATAAATAGAGTTGCACGTTGTCGTTGCATATTTATAATCGAAAATTTTGTATTAACCCTTATGTAAACTACATGCCAAAAAAAATCTGTTGTTCAACACATTAAACTCATGTTTATGTATAATATTATATCGACTCCAAATATCTCACTGTCAAAATGAAAAGCAATCAAAAGGTCCTATTATTTAACATAATGTATATATATATTTCTCAGTTTTATTTATATATAAAAAAAATACATAATAATAATAATAATAATGCTATACAAAATTACTTCGTACTACACAATAATAATGTCACTGAATTGAGTAGCTAATTTGTTAAATGTTTTTGTTCCTTTAAATTTGATCGCTGTTATTATCAGTAATTACTATTCACTGAGCCATCAAACGGACCCATACTATCGCCAAAGTCCTGCATTTCCTCATCGATTTCATCGTCAAAGTCATCGCCCAAGTCTTTCGTCTCTGGACATTGTCGACAACGACTCTCATTGACACCATAGTTAATGCACGTAGAACCTACGCACTCACAGCAGCTATCGTGGAACCATCTGAAACCAAATGTTTTTGTAATATAAAAACTTGATAATCATAATCTAAGAATGGAAATTAACTCACCTACAACTGCTAGCACCCATCGTTTGACAGAATTGACGGCATTTATTTAGAGATACGCACTGATCCAAATATATAACCGTACAATTGACTGTCTTCGTATTGTCACGTTCCTCATGAGCCTCATCTAGATTTTTGTCATTATATTCTGCGATAAAGATATATTATATTAGGCATATTAATTTCTAGACATAATATATTACTCACTTAAATAATATTTCTCATCTTTATCCAGTTTTGGTTTACCCCTAGACCAATCCACTTGGAATGTGAAGACATCCCAATATTCACTTTCACTATCCTCCGCAGTGGCCAGCACATCGAATAGTTCCGGAACGCCCTCAAAGTCCTCAACGTGTGATTTTTTGGACAATGCATTGCGCGTTTCATTTGGTTTAGGACATAACTCTGCAAATGATATCCAAAGTTATCCAAAGTTGTGACATAAGTGTTAAAGTTCGACTATCTTATCGACTTTGCAAGGGCGGCTCAACTATCGATAGCCCTACAAAGTGCGATAGCCATAGTTACACATCTCAAATACATATACACATGCATATATATGCATATATGTGTATATATATTATATATACAAACAAGGCAACTGCGACAACGCAATAATGAATAATGATAATGTCACACTAGATCACATCATCAAATAAATATGTATATACATATGTAATTGATTGAAAATAACTCACCGACACAACTGCAGCACTCCTCATAGTATTTGATGCCCAGGCATTTGAGGCACTCCTTGCAGCAGGAGCAATTCTTAAGCTCGCATTTGCAACTCTGCGTCAACATGCACTTGGACACTATCGAGGCGCAGACGACTTCGTTGCACGACTCCACGCCATAGAAGCATGCAAATCCCAACAGGAGAAATGCGCTAACCGTTAGCACACGCCACACCTCCATCGTTATATATGTATATATATTTTATATATATTATTGCAAATACAACTGTTTTCTTTTTGTTTTGTTTATGATAATAAGGGCCTCCACACACTTCTTTTGTGGTGGGTGGCTTGGCGGTGTATTTGAATTGCACACGAGTAACACTGACAGAATGAGCAAGAGAGAGAGAGAGAGAGAACGAGAGAAGGAAAACGCAAGCGACACACGCCGATAGTTTGAAAGACTGATTGATTGATTGACTCTCGACAGAGTGACTGACTGACTGACTGATAGCTCGCAAAGCAATTAAAACAAATAACAATAAAAAAAATATATATGTACACAAAATATAAATAAAAACAACACAATGCAAACAATTGTTAACTATTGCTACACATAGAGAACATTACAAATATATATATATTTGAATACATATATATATGTGAGTTTATATTTGCTATATTATATTTGATAGATACATAGAAATTGAATTTTGTAGCGCGTTATTTTTTGTCGTATTTGCAGCACAAGGCACAAGAACAAGTTTTGGAATGAGCTATGAATATTTTACTAAATCATTGAATAAGTCAGTCACAGCGCGTAACAACAACAGCAAGCGGCGGCGGTGGCGGCGGCAGCAGCAGCTACAGCAACAACAATAAACGACACCACGACAAACACTAACAAAACGAAACAGAAGACAAACACACACAGCGATCAACGATCGACAGATGCGAAAGAGAGGCAAACGACGATGACAACGACGTCGTCGACGAGACGGCGTCAGCTATGTAGCTTGTTTTTGTTATTGACGCGACGCAGCAGGGCATAACTGTCTTTATTTCGTTGTTGTTATTTTTGTTGTTGTGTCTCTCCTGTCTTTTTCCCAACCAGGCCCAAAAGCTAGCCAGTTAGTTAGCTAGATACAATGCGCGAATTAAGCGCGCGCGCAGACACACATACACATACACAAATACACATGTGCAAACGGTGGCTTAGAGAAACATAAACACGTTATGAAGCATTGTTGGCGTGCGACGAGGGGAGCAGTCAGGACGCGAGTGTGAGTGCGAAAGCGAGCGCGTTCATTAACTGAGTGATGGACTACCGCAACGAGATGCGAGCGAATAACAATAAAAACAAAATGATCAATACACACATCAGCATTTAGATCTGAAAGGTATTCGATTGGAATGCTCTCAGCAGAGTGTGTATGTGGGTCTGTGTGAGTATTGTGATTTTGTTACTGTGTGCAAGCCGCGTTATCGATGTCGATTGTTTTAAAGCCGCATTATCGGTATTTGGTTAATGCTAACCGAAGACATGTATGATTTATTTCAGTATTCATATGCTTATATAATATATAATAACAACAAGCTGACAGACACAAACATACAATAAATACTTTTGAACATTTAATGGTATATCCAAATTTAAATATATGCTATCTCGTTATCTTATAGGTTTCTTAAGGTCAATGAAATGTTTAAGACTTTTAAATAAGTCAAAAATGAAATTTAAATGAGTAACAGATATTAATTTAAATTAGTATGTCAGCAGAAGCTTAAATTATTTAATATAAAAAATTCTGTCATATATATGAGACAAAACAGCTGTTGGAGCCATCACCCAATGTACAATAACAAGAATATTCGAAACAGCTGGCAACCCTGCGTGAGCTGAATAACAACAAAAGGAACCGCTGCAGAAAATCGCTCAAAATCACAAATTAAACACAACTAAATGATTGTGTTTAGAAACTGTGCAGTGCTTCTAGTGATTGCCTCAATATGCAGTTTCTTTTACGGCATTGTACATGTACACGTCGAGGTGGAGCCGAACGCCTGTCGAATGACATACATGTTTGGTGAGCCCAGATTTGCGGTGAGTTGTGATAAGAGATACGTTTTGAATATCTGATAAGCGTTAACGTACATATAAATATTATCATTGTCTTATTTTATAGCGTGTGCAATTTAGTGCCAATACACAATTTCCCAACTATGGACTCTACTACTATTATGAAGGCGTTAGCCAGTCACTGGATCCTCTAAAAGTGCGTATGACTGGAGCCCCGGTAATCTTCGTGCCCGGAAATGCGGGCTCTTACAAGCAGGTGCGTTCCTTGGCGTCGGTGGCATTGCGCAAGGCACGCGAACATCCAGAGGCAGGCATACATCTAGATTACTATACAATTGATTATGATGAGGAGCTGTCGGCACTCTATGGCGGCTATATGTATCATCAGCAATCGTTTCTGAAGCACTGCATACGCACCATTGCCTCGCTCTATCGACGGCCCAGCCCAATTGTTTTAATCGGCCATTCCATGGGCGGCAAGCTGGCTCAATCGGTGCTAACAGATGCAGAAATTGGTCAGCATATCAATGCCATTATCAGCATATCGACGCCGCTTGACCAGCCGGTGCTCAATTTGGATGCACATCTGAACCAATTCTATATGGAGACACACGAGTCGCTCAGTCGCACACGCACCGCCACACAGCCGTCAACCAAGACGAATGTATGCGAGAGTCTGCATCAGAAACCTCCCAGCGAGCAGACCATGGCTAGCCAGGTGCTGTCCGCTAAGCTGGACAATGTACTACTCATTTCCACGGGAGGTGGCAACCGAGATCTGCTCGTTCAGCCAGGCCTAACCACCTCGCAGTTCAATGATCTGCATGCCATGGCAATAATCAATAGCTAAGTTTTGAATTTACTCCCTACTAAACATGCTCCTTCCACAGACCTCAGCTATACCCCGTGTCAGTCTAAGCTGCGATCACTTGTCTGCTGTGTGGTGTCTACAATTCATGCAGGTCATCAATCGCTTCCTCTTCAACATTGCCCAGCGACGTGACGACGGCTTCGTCATCTTTAGCAGCAACAAACAGCGCAATATGCAATCTGCAGTAGCACACTTTGTGGTAAATGACAATTGCTTTTCACTCAATATGCTGTCTCAACTCATTTTTGTGTATTGCAGAAACCAAGAACACGTCAGCAGAGCCTTACGAACATGCAAGCTCATAGTAATTGGCATGAGGAACGTCGATTAGTCATTAACAAGTTTTTTGCTCATGGCCTAAAGAGTCATTATTATGAGCTGATTGGCTTGGGACGGCAGGAGCGATATAAGGTAACAGCTAATGTTTTAAGTCTTAAAACAGCTGTTGATAACTAAAAGATTTTAAATTTTATATAAGCTTACAAGTCTGTGAACAGAGAACAAAACAGTCGGACTCAACTCTAAATTCTTTTTTAACCCTCTTTTGGTTTCTCTCCAGAAACTTGCCGTTGAGGCTTTGA
The DNA here is from genome assembly GCA_035045825.1 of Drosophila eohydei. Taxonomy (NCBI): domain Eukaryota; kingdom Metazoa; phylum Arthropoda; class Insecta; order Diptera; family Drosophilidae; genus Drosophila; species Drosophila eohydei. The sequence continues at coordinate 1,848,112 of JAWNOT010000120.1, forward strand.
ACGTTGAGAGCGATGAGATTTGGCTCTTCGGCTGTGAAGCACATAAGCACAATGAAACTGAATTAAATTATTGGTGAGTGTGCACACCTATCCAAACACACACACACACACACACACAACTAAAAATACTTCTTTTGCAGCGATAAGGCAACGCCTCTAACACATCTCGTGCAGCGTCTACCCAATGCGGACAGCAATCCGAGAAGAATTGCAGTTCTCGATTTGCATAATCTACGCAAAACGTATGCGAAGTGGACGCACTTGCTGTTGCGTCTGCCGCCGAGCAGTCAACTCGCTGGCTACAATCTGGACATCTATGATCCCAAGGATCGCATTGTGGACATACGTATGCCGCGTTGGTATGCCTATGGCCGGCGCATCGCCGTCAACGAGACACTGCAGGGCACCATACACTATCGATTACGCATTGCCGATCTGGTAGAACCCTATCAGGGTCTGCGCATTCACATAGAACCACAGAACTGCTTGCAACCCAATTACCGGGTTACGGCCCGACTGTGTGTGCCCTGGGCAGCTGGCTTTGAGCGCTACCAAACGCTTACGTAAGGCTTCTTGTATTTATGCCATATAATGATAGGCAACTGATAATCGCTTGCATTTTCAGTTCACCCGATCAGAAACCTGGACTTTATATCAATGTGCCCACCTTGATGCCTAGGCATTATAACACCACATTGAATCCAGTCATGCTCGACTTGTATTTGGATCCTATATGTCGGTATCGCATTAGGTAAGACCAACATAGCCAAGGAAGTCCAACTTTGGAGATTTGCAAAGGTTTTTATATTGCTGAATAGTAGTTGAAGGTTTCATAGTTATTTCTTATGATGCGAGCTACATAAAATGGAAGACTTTAAATGCCGCAAGAAATCTTTCTGTAAAGTCCCTGCTCATGTTGAGAAAATTGAATGAGATAATTTCTTATGCATTTTAAAATTAGTTAAGCTTCAAATCAGCTTACATTTAGATACGATTTCTAAATTGTTTTTTTTACAACTATAAACTAAGATTTCAACTTGTGATTGGAGAACTTCAAAGATCTGTTCGAACGTGCTATTTTTATTCAGTTTTAAAAATTAGCTTATCAAATATTATAATGGATACGTTTCAGCTATGTACTATATATATGCCTCTCTCTCGCCCTCTCACTCACTCTTTTCATCTGTCTCCCTCTTAGCTATGAGTATTCGTATGCTGACGCCTTGTCTCGCATTGTGCTAGAATTCTATGGCTGGATACCAGCCCACTTAGTTTGTGTGCTGCTAATTGTGCTGCGCAAGCAATTGGATAAGTTTCAAGAGCTGGGCACCTTCAAGAGCTTGCGGCCCTACATTGGCTACCTGCAGTACACGTCGCTCTATGTAGTTACGGGTAAACTCATATGCTGTGCTCATTTAATTGATATATTTATATGAAATTTCTGTGATTCGCAGGCTGTCGTTTGCTCAAAAAGTTGATACTGAATGTGCAGCTATTGCCGAAACCGGAGCAACTGGACTATAGCATTAATATATCAATAATAATTCATTGTGCGGCCATTGGGTTGTCGGTTGTGGCCGCTTTGGCTGTTTGGCTATTCTTGACCATCTATGGCAATGTGTTTCACCGTTTGGCGTTGCGTTTGACTCGTCTGTCCACACCCAGCTCGAACATAATGCTCTCGATCATGACACATCTGCCAATCACGTACGGCATACTGACCATTGGCGTTGCATTGGGCTCCTGCAGCGGTCTGGCATTGCTTTTGGCATTTGTTTTTTACTTCCTAATGCTATCGAATTCGTACAAGGACTATTTGGAGGACTTTTTATGGCAAAAGGCGGCCAATTTGGTGCACATGGCAGCGGGCATTGGCAGCGACGCAAGCAGCCAAAATGAGGATCAACCAGATGCATTAGCTAACACCAGTGAACAGCCGATACTGTCTAGTGATGAGGATTTGCCAGCACCGCACCCTGACGGGCAACTGCAGCCCTCGAACGATCGGGCTGAGAAGGAGCTATGCGTTGGCTTACAAAACTTTTCTTTTCACATAACACTGCTGTTAATGCTGCTCACACTGCTGCTACTTAGCACACCCACTAGCTTGGCCTGGTTGCGCAGTCGCAGGTGAGTCTGATAATCTTTGGATAGATTTCTATAGCTATTATATGATGCACTCGTTTACAGGCATGGCATTGTTCTGCCCGATCCATCTTTGCAGACGAGCATTGTGGCCCTTGGCTCACTCAGTTTGCTACTTCAACTGCGGGCGCCTCAGAAATTGTAAGTGATCGTTGATTGTATTGTTCGAGCTCAACTTTCCTAGGCTAAATGGGCAGCACTTTTTCAAACGGTATTCCGCTTTGTTATCGACTGAATGGCTTTGCTTTTACCTTAATTATTTACATTTGAATACCAGTACGCAAAGAGTCTCAATGGGAGTGCACACGACTAGTAGATACCCTTTAACAAATATTGTACTGCTTTAAATACGAATGCATTGATAACAGAGCGTTAAAAGCCAGAGAGAGACATATTTCAGATCAAGTTTGTTTCAAACATCGTATGTGGATCGGGCATCTCCTAGTCGAGCAGTCCCGACTAGAGTATTCTTTCTTGTGTTACAATATATATATATCTCCAAATACTTAATGTTATTATAGAATCATAAGTCCTATAGCCCTAAAGCTTGACATTTAGTACAGAGCTACAGCTTTATAAATCTAACATGTATCGAGGGCTATGCCACTATAGCTTTGCACTGTGCTACTATGGGAGCTGCTATAGGCTTTATATCTAATTGGAATTTACAATCTATCTTTAAAAATGTGTTTCTTTATAGACGAGGCTATTGGATGCTCTCTGTCGTATTGTATTTGTGCGCTGGAATTGTGTTGCTCTATTGCCAGACAGCTATATATCGACTAAACTATATAATCGCTGGAGCGTTTGCCTTGCTCGCCGTGCATCAGAGTCTGGAAAGACTATACCAGAAGCTGCGACCCGCATCTATTTAGAATTTACACAAAAAGTTGTCAGATGTAGAAGCATAAGAAGTTTTTAATCTTTTACTTTATGTTGTTTCGTTTCGTTTCGTTGACTTAAAAAGAAACCCGATTTTTGTTATAGACTTAGCCAAATATGTAATTGACTCTGCAAAAGGATGTGACGGGAAGTCCATAACGATCTGCTCTACAAATCTAACCCAAATGGATGCAGCGAACTAATAATATGAAAGCAAGCGGCAGCTGACAAAAAATTCACTCCATATATTTGTGGCATGTGTGAAAAGTGAATTGCAAACTACACTAAGCAACATAGTCGAGCTGCTCGTTTCCTAGCTTCGAGTTGAAATGTTAACCAAATATTTAGTTAGCTTACAATTATTTGATGTGCTGTACTTTTATGAATTAGATCGTAATATAAGGCTACAATTTAAGATCTAGATACATATATAGACCCATTTAGTAGTTGTAGTTCAGAAATTTGTATATCTCTTAAATAGCTAACCACGTTTCAGGCCAACCTCCTGTTACTCATTAAGTATTTGTGCTAAAGCTTCGATTTTTAGCAAATGTATTATGTTCTTCCTGTACTTAAGCAATAAATACAGTTCTATACATATATAAATATATGTGACAATTGTTAACTCTATGAAATCCGCTTCAATTGCTTTCTGAAATTGTTGATTGAAAAACAGATTTGAAATATACTTTGAGCTGATTCTTATATGCTTAGTTCAGTTGAAGTTGAACACTTTTTGATTGAAGCTGCCTTGGCTTAAGTTTTATTTTAAAGTTTGTCTGAAATTGAAATTGAAATAGAGTTTGATTGAAGCAATTTGGTAGTAAATTAAATAAAAATGGAAGATACTTAAATATTGACTGAAGAGATTATATATGAAATTGAAATTGAAATTGAAATTGATTCAGCTGAACTGAAATTGAAGTTAAAGTTGAATGAAATTGATATTGAAATAGAGTTTGATTAAAGCAATTTGGTAGGAAATTAAAAAAAAATTGAAGATACATAAATATTGATTGAAGAGATTATATATGAAATTGAAATTGAAATTGAAATTGATTCAGCTGAACTGAAGTTCAGTGAAGTTGAAGTTGAAGTTGAATGAAATTGATATTAAAATTGAAGCTTTTTAATGCCTGGCTGAAATTATATGCTTGATTGATTGATTGATTGAAAGCAATGTTATTGAAATTGAAATTGACTTTAGCAGATTGATTGAATGAGAAGTAATTGAAATTGGTATGCAACTGAAACTGATTGAAGTTATTTGAAACCCAAAACTTTCGATAAGATATTGAAATTGATGGATGCTAGCAAACGATATGAACTTCAGTGTGTTTCTAGTTCGAGCTAGCTTCAACTAACCAGGCCAAATGCTGTTGTCCAGTGTAAATGCCAGCGCTCTACATGGACAATCGTTGGCCTACAACTTTTTCGAACGTCTCGTCCTCAGGCAAATGACAGTCAATGGAGCTGATGGACTGGCACTTGTACTGCAGCTGGAACTGGAATTGGGAATTGGGAACTGGGAACTGGGCATCGGCAGTGGCACACAGACAGGGGCGTTCACCGTACGCCTTATAAACGTGGCGTTTTCAAAAAATGGTCAATTGCATGAAGCGATTGGCCAACGATTTATTGAACGAGCGTGCAAATTGATTCCGAGCTGGAGACTCTGTCACCTTAAAGGCAATTATGTGCGCATGTTTGCATTTTAATAGGCAAACTGGGTGTACAACACCCCGGGGACATTTATTGATTGATCGATTGATAAATTGCTCAATTGGTTAGCTGCTTTTTTATGAGCTGTCGACATCGCTGAAGTATTAACAGCTATTAGCTGAAATTTCACGTTGGATGGGTGTGGCAACTGGTGGGAGAGAGTCAGAGGAAGGGACAGAAGAATAGGAGATGTGGGTAGAGAAAGAGGACGAGCTCAAAGGACATAAGCGAGAATGAGAGGGAGAATGGCAGGGAGAGAGAGATAAATATATAGGGAAAGTCACAGAATCTGGTAAAAGAGGGAAAGGGGGAGATAGAGAGAGCTTAAAGAGAAAGAGCTAACACAGCAGGAAGGAGGGGGGAGATAAACAGAAAGAAAGAGAGAGATATATATATCGACAGGCAAATAGAGAGAGAAAGAGAGGGAAGTAGCGAAAGAGACAGAGACGGAAAGATAAAGAAGAGTAAGAGAGAGAGTGAGAGAGAAAGACAGAGAGAGGGAGAGAGAGAGAGAAAGACAGAGAGAGGGAGAGAGAGAGAGATAGATTGAGAGAGATGTAGAGACAAAGAAAGATGTAGAGAGACAATGTGAGATAGAGAGAGAAAGAGAGATAGAGAAAGAAAGAGAGAGAGAGAGAGAGATCGAGAGAGATGTAGAGAGACAATGAGAGGAAGAGAGATAGAGAGAGAAAGAAAGAGAGAGAGAGAGATCGAGAGAGATGTAGAGAGACAAAGACAGATGTAGAGAGATAGAGAGAGAAAGAGTGACATAGAGAGTGAGAAATAGAAAAAGTATGAGAGAAAGCAAAAGAGCATGAGCTTAGACTATGTGTCCATGCAGCCAGTAAAACGTTTACAAAAATTACACTAAGAAGACAATGACAAAGATTTACAACTTAGGATAATCGACTGCTGTCAATCGAGGTAGAGCAAAGACATACTACAAAGAGAGATAAGTAGACTGAAGGCAACAGAAGAAATTCACAAAGTCTTATGAATATGATACGCTATATAAAGAAATATATAAATAAAATATAATATGTATATATATTATAATATATTATAATATATTAAATTATAAATTTTTATTTTCAATTGATTTTGTTTCGAATCTCAATCATAAACTTGAACTAATATTCAATTTTTTTAGCTCTTTTGTAGCCACTACTATTTTAATGAAGAACTATATTTGGTTAATTTTACTTTCTTAAGTTGTGAAGTAACAAAAACCTTTAAATTAATAATAAAATATGTTAATCTTACTATTCATTTCACTAAATATTTAAGGCTCGCACTACTATTTTTATGAACACAGCTATACAAACTGGAGCAGAGAGAAAGAGAGAGAGAGAGAGAGAGAGAGAGAGGGAGAGGCTATGATAATGCAAGGGGATAAGAGGGATATATAATCTATATGTGTTACGAAAAAAGCCTCCAAAAATATAAAATTGAGCTAAAGATTGACCCATACACAGACGAGATTTGGGATTGATTAAGAGAGGGTAAGAGCGAGCTAGCTATAGGACAGATAGAAAAAGAGCGAAAGTAAGCTAGATATATATTAAAAACTAAAGAATTAATGTAACAAAATAATATTTATTTGGATAAGTCTTTAGTAATATTTTATTCATATTTCAGATATAACAAAAACAAAAAAAATAAAAAAAAGATCGCATTAGCTATGCAGCTGAGACAACGTGTTGAACATTGAGCTATTTACACTTATATGGACACATGTGATCGTTTACAGTATGTATAGTATATAGTACAGTATCGTATGTATAGTATGGGGTATACATGTGTGGCGCACATACGTTTCTACTGCCAGTTGCTGGGCACGAACTGGACGGGATTGGCCAGGAAAGGCGGCGGCGGCAAGGCGTTGATGCTGTACGGAATAGAGATTGGGATTGGGATTGGAGTAGATCAGATCGATGGCAGATTGGAGCTGGTGGGAACTTACCTCATGGGCTGGCTGGTCTCGGAGAGGATGGTGCGATAGAAGCGTGGACGTGGCGCCACATAGTTGGCGGAGGCAAAGCTACGTGGATTGGCCACGGGGAAACGAATATTCGTATTCGAACGGACGGCCGTGCGTTGACGTCCGATGCGGCCGAAGCGGGCCTGAGCAATTGCAGCACCATCGGCAGCAGCAGCCGCACCACCACCGCCGCCGGCAGCAGCAGCACCAGCACCGGCAGCAGCAGCACCACCGCCACCACCACCGAGCGCACCACCAAATGTTGGCAGCCCAGAGCCGAAACCAAATCCAAGGCCTGCCCCGGGAACGGGCGCCGGAGCGGTATACATGGCGGACAGCTGGATGGGCACGAAGGCGGGCAGCGAGACGGTCAGTGGCACAGCCGGTGGTGCTGGTGGTGCGGGTCCAGGTGCTGGTGCTGGTGCAGGTACAGGTGCTGGCGCTGGCGCTGGTTCTGGCTCTGGATCTGCTTCAGGCTCTGGCTCTGGCTCGGGCTCTGGCTCCGGCTCCGTTTCGGGCTCCGGCTCTGGCTTCGGTGCCGGCTTCGCATCGGCCGCCTTCCAGGCAGCCAACAGAGCGAGCACCTCATCCCGTGTGATGTGATTCGAGCGTGGCGGCAGCTCAAAGCTGGGCGCACTGCTCCAGCCGCTGCTGCTCCAGGGACCAGGTGGCGGCAGTCCATAGAGCGAACGCTGCGCCCGGCCAGGAAGCACGAACTGAGCACTGGCCAAGCCCACGAGGCTAACCAGAAGGATGTGTAGACACATGTGATTGCACTTAAGTCCCAGCATGTTGATTACAGTTCAATGAGCGATGCTTGTCTGCGCGCCAATTGTCCAGACGCTGGCTTATATATGGCCACCAACTCGAATTGGGTTAGATGAAGTCGTCGCTGGCTCCGGAAGCGGCGTCCAGGCCAGCTGGCGCTCGATCTCGATCTCCCCCAGCCGCCCCTCCCCGCCTCCCGTCAATTGGCATTGGCATTTGGGCAACTGGTTCAAATGATTAGGAAGCCAGCGAGAGAGACGCAATAAGCGTGCACCATTTAAGGCTGCATTGCATCACAAGCAGAGCAAGCAGCCAGCAGACAGCAGACAGCAGGCCAAACTGGTTCTACGCCTCAGCCATGTAGCGCAGTGTACATATATACAATATATTTTGCTTATTGTTTGCCCGCTTGGCAGGCCCAGGTCTTTTCATCCTCATGAAACTGTATGAGCACCAGCTCGTAGGTGACTATGCTGCCAGCGACCTGAAGCGGAGAAGAAGAAAAACTATTGCGAATGGCACTTGCATGGCGCTGGTGGCGCTGGTGGCGCAGGTGGCGAGCTGTGCTCGACACTCACAGTCAGGCAGAGCTTCCTGGTGACGTTGAAAAACCGGAGGCCGCTCAGCGACACACTATCGCTTGACAGCTCGTTGGCCAAGCGCTGCACCTCGCTCTGATAGCCACTCGGCGGCACCAGATGCAGCAGACGCAACGGCTCCCGCGCCCGTTCGTGCACCGCGGAGACGAACAGCAGAACCGACAGCGAGCGGCCAATCAGAAATGCGAACGAGAAGTAAAAGTAAACGGCATGCACAGCCGATGGCATTTTGCTTAAGGAAGACCATGTAAAACAGAGACAGAGACAGAGAGAGAGAAGAGTGAAGAGGGAGTGGGAAAGAAAGTGATAATTATTTACAAACTATTATCAGATAAGCTAAGCAGTTGACTTGTAGCAGAGATTAGACGTGTTAAAACATTTACGTATAGCCAGAGAAAGCATGTGGGAGAGAGGGCGAAAGAGAAGAGGGCGTGAGATATGCTATATGAGAGGCAGGTGGATGGAAAGGAGGTAGATTGAAAGAGAGAGGAAAGAGATATAATATTTTAAGAAGAGAATGAGAAGAAGAGAGAGAGAGAGAAAGAATCACAGAGAAAGCGAGAGAGAGGGAGAAAGAGAGTTATATACAAAAAGGAAGACAGAGAAATAAAGGGACAGAGAGAGTGATGATAATAAGCGAGTCAGACAGAGAGAAGGGAAAGATAGAAAAATATACTAAGAGGGAAGAGAGACTGTAGGAAAAATAATAAAAATAAAGAGAAAGAAAAAGAAAGAGAGAGAGAGAGACGATAATAAGATAGTCTGAGAGAGAGAAGGGAGAAATAGGAAATGTACTAAGAGTGAAGTGAGACTATAGAAAGAAAATAATAAAAAGAGAGGGAGCAAAAGAAAAAATTAGGGGAGAAAGAGATGGAGGAAAACACAGACTAAGATATGTAAAGAATAAGACAGACAACGAGAGGCACTAATAAAAGAGGCAGAGAGAGGAGCGAGATAGACGAAGACTCTCTCTATTCCTATATTCATATGTATAAGAAATATGAAATGAGACAGAGATAGAAAAATATAGCAACAAGAGCTACAAAGAGATAGCTAGAAAGTAAGTAGAAGAAGAGAGTAAGGCAAAATAAGAGAGAGAGAAAATGAGAAAAGACAAGGCTTAGACAAGTGCCACTCACTTGATGCTCTTCAGCAGCTGCAGACAGATAAAGTACAAATTGGAGCCAAAGGATATGAACACAATGCCGGAGATAGCATCGTCCACCTCATAGATGAGCTCCACAATCGAACGATAGCGAGTGCGAACATATGTCCAAAACTTCTCCGGCATGGGCTGTAAGCCAACAATTAGCGGGCTAGGGATATGATGGTCTATGCAGCATGTAGAACACTCACTCTCTGCACCAACTGCTGCAGCTGACACGTGAGCCGTGAGAGCAGGTGGCTCAGGCCGATGCCCACCAGTATGACAAAGAGATCAATGTAGTTCCAGCCAAAGGTGAGCAGCACATTCAGTAGCTTGCCCAGCCAGCCAAGCCAGTTGCTATAGGGAAAGACGTAAAAGAGCTGGAGGGCAGCCGCATAGAAATACGATTCGATTGGATCCCGCCGCAACGGGCAGACTTCAGGATAAACGGCTGAGATGATGCTCAATAGGTGTTCCACTGCAAGCAGGAGAGCGAGATTCTCAATGATCAGAAAAGCATTTCACAAATTGTTACTCAACTGAGCGAAAGCGAGAGCAGAGCGAACGCCACGCTGTGTATGCGTCGAGCCAGTTGCTCTCGTCCCTGCCAGCTGGCGTAAGAGGGCAGCTGCGTCTCCACTCTCGCCCAGCGTCGCATCAGCTGGGGCCATAGGCGGGCCAATTGCAGGAATTGATAGCTAGCCCACAGGATGCTGCCATGGAAGACGATTGGTTCTGCAAGAGAAAAGCGAGATACCCTGTAAACCATTGCAGAGTGGGGCATGATAATTGCCTGCCTACGCATGTAACAGGCAGCTGCAATCTAGTTGTAGCTAGAAACTTTGAGATACGTTCGAAATTTTAAGCCTCAGCATCGATATTTATCGATGATATTAATGGAGTTTTCTGAAAAAGAAAGTCTTTATAAATAAATATATATATAGAAATATAGCCAGCCGTCTATATATATATATTATCGATTTACATATGTGATATATGTCATATCAGAGATATGTAGTCAGCTATAACCTATGCTGCTTGGAATATGATGCTTTATAGCCCTTTTTTTTAAATCGATAATTATCGATCGAATAAAAGTTTTATATAAACATATATATTTCTCTATGTTGATCTTCCTCTATTCTCTATATTTTTATCGATGCATGTGGTATGATCAGGTATGATCAGATAGATATATGTATTATTTAGCATACATATATCTATCTGATCATACCTGATCATACCACATTATTTTGACCGTCTCAATTGCTTCTCGCCGCCTGTTACAAACGTCAGTTAAAAACCAGCATACCCCATGGTCGTGTACAGTTATTTTATGCTACCCACCCACACTGCGCACATCCAGACTGCCATGCAGCGCCAAATTAATAGCGAGCAGCGTATCGAACGAGATGAAACCAATGTAGAGCATACTGTACCAGGTGCGCCAGCTGCGACGGCTGAAGCAGAGGCCGCGCGCCGTTGCCGTTCGCACGCCACAGACGGGCATCAAGCCGAAGCACTGCGCGATGACAAGCACTGCAAAATGGTGGAAAAAGTCGGGGCGATGCGGCGAATGAGACATTTTCAATAAAAAAAATGAAGCCAAATATTCGGCTGCAGCGCTCACCTGGTGCCACGGCCGCATGAAAGCTGCCGTCATGCAAATAATTCCTGTTTGCTGCCTGCGACGGCCAGCGCTGACGCCGCCCCAAACGCTTATGCAAGGCGTGGCGACAATATTGCTGCAGTTGCTGCTGCCGCCGGCGACGTTGTTTACTTATTTGAATAGGCCACATGAATGCTCGCGATTTCTTTCATAGCGGTACTTTGTCAGCGCTGGGCTAATTTTGAATTTTGATATATGGGCGAGCGAGTGGGCGGTCGTTCGATTGATTGTTATCGCAGTTAATTGTAATCGACACGCGTCCGGCCCTAACGAGTTTTAAATTGCAAACACTGTGGAGTGAATTTTGCAGAAAACGGAAACGCTCAAAATAAAACAAGCAATATGCAAAACTTTTCTCCTGCAGTGGCTTGCAAATTGTGAACGTCATTTCAATTTTCAAATTGAAACTTGAAAAATAAAAATTAATAAAAAATAAATAAAACAATTTAAATTAGTTGTCAACCATCCATCCGACTAGAGTAACTTTTTTGAGCGGCAGCTATTGAATATGCTCCACAGTGCGCTACAAATGATAAAATAATGCGAAACTAATTCTGTCCGCGAAATTATAACGTGTTCAGCTCAGCCAAAGCAAAAAAAAAAATATAATATATAAAAATAAAATTGAGTACTTTACATGCTTAATTATTTAACTGTTATTATATATTTTATTGTTTTAAATTAACTTGAATTTAGTCATAGATGTAAGCAACCGCTATATATATATATATATATATGCAACATAACTGTTAGTTTTATAATCTGGGATGATATGTGGATTATGCGTTAAGTAAATCAGCCGATTAACTAATTATGTTTTAAGTGTACAACAGCAATAACGAGTCAAAAGTGGGTCGAGTAAATGAGTAAATGATATTGTCCAGATTCCGGGTTTCACTGGTTTTTTTATTTTATAAAAATCTGGATCTCGATCACGATTCGGTCGCATAAATACAAATGTAACTTTTGTTTGTTTTTTTTTTCGAACTGGATGCGGATGTTTGTTTGGAAATTGTAACGGATCAACAGGCAAACGGGTAAACTTGTTGCATCAACACTTTTAATAGATGCGATTAGATGGAAACGTGTTTAGAGCTGCGACACATATGCCCAATGTGTGATATATATATATATACATAAGCTATATACTAATGTGTTTATCAGTTAAGTAAGTGGAGTTGATTAGGTAAAGTCAAGAAAAGCAGAAATTGCTTGATATATACCAATATCTATGCGATTTTATGATATGATTTCGAGTTGTGGATGCTATTTTGAAGCTCTCACAGTTTAAGTAAGCCAGTTGCAATTGCCAATGGAAATATTGCCTCAAATATTTACATTTATCACTGTTTGAGAAAATTTTATATTTATTTTTGCTTGCCTTTTGAATAGAAGCTGGAGTTGAAGTTGAAGTTGAAGTTGATTTCCGTTTCCGGTAAGCGTAACTTATTGCTTGAGTTGCAAATTGGCATTTGGCGTGCTGTGCAGGTGCAAATAATTGTATTTGTTGTAATTTTTGCAAAATTATATTTTTGGCCGTTAACATTTGAATAACTGAGACATTCGATTGATGTTTAATTTAGCTGATTTGATAAGCAGCTGGTCACCCTACTGTTAATTATCGATCGCACCTTCAGTGCTTAACAGTATCATTTGAGAACAACAGCAACAGCAACAGCAGCTTAACATCAACTCCCCGTTAACATCATTTGTTGTTGTTTCACCGCTAGATTCGGACGTGTGTTGTTTTCTCCTACGCTTAAGCACAAAATTTCAAATCCAAATAAAAAAACTTCGATTGTTGACAACAAGTGGCAAACCGTTATTTGTGTTCGCTATAGAAACAAGAGAAATGGCAGAAGTGCAAATTTGAGTGAACAGCACAATGCCTGGTCCGCCTGCGTACAGACGTGCTAACAATTTGGCATAATACTTCAAATCGAATTGTTTTTGATTTGTTTTAATTTTTTTGTTTGTTTTAATTGTGATTTAAACTGTCGGCCGAGCTGCAGCCAGTGCATCGAGCAAAATGCAAACGCAATATAGTAACTATTAATTGTGCCGCATTCCCAAAACTCAAATCCTTTCAACAAATTCCACAGCTGCCTTTTAACAAAAATCAAATATACGACTAGCTCTGCGGGTAAGCCGAACTTGAACAGTTAATAAATATGTAATAGCTACTGTTAAGCATACCTGTGTGTGTGTGTCTGCAAGTGCCTCTTAATGCGTGTGCGCGCCTGTGTGAGTGTGTATGCATATGTGGCTTTAAAATATAATTTGAAACATTGAACAACAGCTGTGTTGTTGCTGCTGCTGCCATGATAAAGAATCAACGGCTGTTTCCCTACGTTGCAAGAACAACAACAACAACAGTACTAATAATTCATCTGCCCTCCCCTCTCTCGCTTGCGCACACAGCTCAGCATCATACACACACGCGCACATCTGCAGCAACTGTCACACACACATGCATGCACACGTATACGACTTTTTATCGTGCTCAACCAAAACGAATTCACATTCATCTGCGCATTTTTGTTTTATTCTTTCCCAATTTTCGCTTATTTACTTTGGTTTCTTTGTTGTTGTTGTTATGGGCTGCAGTTGCAGCAATTAGTTTCATAGCCAGCAGCTTGTGTCGTCGACTCATTGTCATCTTCTGCCGCTGCTGCTGCTACTATTGCTATTGTTATTTCTTCGTTTAACCCCCCCGCTCACCGTCTGGGCTGGGCTTTGACCAAACAGCGGCAGCTGAATGATTCATGCACGGCTTTTTTTCATTACTGTTTTTTGTTGTTTTTATTTAGACGGAAACAGCTTTTTCCCATATTTTTTGACTTTGGCCAATGCATTTTAAAGCGCGACTCATTTCATTATATAAAGGGGGGGGGGGGGGGGACTACAACAATGTAAATGTGTTTCGCTGTTAATTTAATAACCATAATATAATAATATTTTTATAATACTCGCACACACACACACGCACATTAACATATACATATATTTATTATCGCGCTAATCGTTTGCTTTAACCTGTATGCGACTCATTTCGGCTTGGCTTTTCGATTAGTCAGCCGAAAAAGCTGCCGAGCTCTGCTACATTCACATAAATAAATAATGATAAAAGATGAAGAAGGAGAAGAAGACGAAGGGAAAAACAATAAATAAATAAGAAAATGCTGAAACTCTTGATTTTCCCTTGACACAACTGTATATTTTTTATTATGTGATCAATTGCTCAAGTCTTACTTCGAAGTCATAAAATCTACATTAAACAACAAATTTATGACATGAAATTCTTAAAGGAGAAGCAAAGATGGGTGGGCTCAAAAGTAACAAACTATGCACGAGGCGTCTTCAATAAGTATCGCAACTTTTGGAGTTTGCTTTTCCTTCAAAGTAATTCCCATCAGTTACAGGAGACTTGTGTCATACTCAAAAAACATTCCCACTTTCATTTCTTTATGTTTTAATCAAGCGATCGAGCTAGCTATATCCTAAAGACAACCTCATCCAAAGAGATCTTTGTATGCCAAAATTTGGCATGCTTAGCTTAGGCAACTTTGCAGCTCACATTTATATAGAGAGCTACAACTTTTTATGTTTTTAAATTACCTAATAGCACATATATATATATTTATCACATTTAATGTTAATTGACTTTATAAAGCATTGATTTATGACCTACTTATGGAGCGACCCTCGGTGCGTGCAAGTGGAACCCTCAAAACTTGTTGCCCACAGCATATGCATATGATTATGCCTTTGGCTGCCATATATACCGACCCCCTTTTAGAGCGAATGTTCTTATATACATTACATACATATGCGTGTATTTATATACATATAGATATATATATATATATATATATATATATATCCATGTTTCTCGTGAGCCAGCTTATCTCTAATATCAGTTGGGGGAAGCATAACCACACACACACACAAACACAGATTTCAATTTCTGTTTCATATCCAAAGCAATTTTAAAATAAAAATAAGAATGAAGTTCGCACTGGAAATACCCTGTATAAATATATAAGCGAAGTATAGAAAATATATGATATAGTAAAATCTGTATAAAGCAAAATAAAACTTATATAGACTTCGATTAGGTCAGTTCCAGTGATAGTTCCTACAGAGCTTATTTAATATAATATGGCAAATCGTATTTGGCAAAAACATTGGATTATCTCAAGGCAATCTGTGATATTAGTCGAAGATATCAGTTATATCAGAAGCAGACAGTCATATAGAGGTTGGTTTAAGGATACGAATCAAATATATATATATGAGAAATTGAACTTAAACACAGATGTGGATCAATAATATATATATGATATTTCTGAAGACATAAGGACACATAGATATTAACCTATAGATAGGGATTGGAAACATATATATATATATATATATATATATATATATATATATATATATATGACATTGCTATCTTATGAAATATATAGCATGTCTATGGAAGCAAAAGGACATATAGATTTTATTGAAAACATATAATAGATAAATATATATCTATATATATATATAAGATATATACAGAGCTAGTAACCAAATTTTTTTTTGCTTTGACTTGAGAAGGAAAAATTTAGTTGTTCATAGAAATAGTAGTGGCTACTAAAAAAGATGAAAGACTATTTAATATTAGTCGAACTTCATATGCTCTATGCAGCGAAACGGGCCAAGCAGAAGAAGCAGCAGATCACACACATAGATATAGAACTGTCTTTAGATATAAATCAGGAATAGATGTATATAAAATATACACAAGTATGTTCAATGGTATTCTTATCGGGGCCTTACGCATACTGTTGACTTATGCATAATGCTCTATGCTAGGGCACTGGGAAAGACAACAATGCATAGCTCAAGGAGAAGCGGGAGAAGAAGAACGCACACACAACACACACCCGCACACACATGTTGGATCATGCATGAAAGCGGGCCGCGCAGTTTACCCCAAAAGAGCTCGACACAGAGAACCCCGAAATAAAAAAAAAACGCTGATGGAAACTGAACCACAATTTAGCTAGCGGGGGAGAAAGAAGGGAAGGAGGAGTGGATGGAGGATGAGGAGGGGTTGAACCACTCAATGATGGTTGGGGCAAAGAGTCGCCGGAAATCGCGTTAAATGCGTAACAAGGCGCTTTTTAATTCAAGCGATCCAAATACAAATAAAAAGCCTCTCACGCCAGGCCCGGTCCGACCCGGCAGGCATTAAATAAATGAAATTGTTTCTATGCAAAACAGTTGAAGCGCTGCGTCCGACCTGCCACTTCTTGTTATCTCTTCAGCTGCATACAGAAAAAGAAACCCTAACGAGCAGCATAACGGCGAAAGGGTACGACTAGCGAATACCCTAAGAAACAAGTCGACATAAAATCCTAAATATATATACTATAAATATACTATATAGTGAAGTGATATGCCTTGATTAAGAAGCAAACAGTTATATGGATACACTGAATCTGTAATAGATATAATGCAAACACTCTAGTTATTATAAAGTTGATGAGAGCTATGCTAAAACGAAGTTGTTTGTCATGTCAACATGCCTGATTAGAAACTGCATAGCAAATTCACAGATCTCAGCTCTTCAAGCTATCGACGAAAGGAGTTATTGAAAAAAGTTAATGCATATTTGATATATATATCATATAAGAATATATCATTTAAACTCGACAAATTTAGCTCTTGTAATACTCGAGTTATGTGCAAAAAATCAGCTAAAAATCGATTTTTATCGATAAATCTAGTTAATTGTTTTATTTGCTTAACATGAACAAGAAATTCTAAAAGTGCTCGAAGCAGCAACAAACAAACTCACATAATCGATATTTGGTAATAAAATCGATAACAAATTAGAAACTCAAAGCTTACATAAGAGCACTCACTTTATAGCAGTGTTTCATCACTAATAAGCCCCACTTTGGCGCTATACTACAGGGTATATAAAGGGAGACAAAAAAACTATCCACAACAATGAAAACTGTCACAATACGAAAAACAAACAGAGCTTAATTGAAAATTTAATTTTCATTGCTCTCACTCATTTCTCTCGCTTTCTCTCTCTCACTCTCGCTACAATGATAAATTCTCTCTTTCATTTATTTATTTCTTTTTTTTTCTTGTGTTTTCGGTGCAACATTTCGTTGTGGAGGATCGCGTCGCAAAGTTCGGTTCAACATGTTTTAGAACATAATTCGAAAGAGTCAAAAAAGAACGTTTTTTCAAATAGAAACTGACTTCAAACTATATAGCAGGTATTTAAGGTGTTTAACGGTCTATGCTGACTTTGTGTTTTAATTCATTCAAAACAGTGTTGTATAAGCGGCTAATATAGAGTTTATAGTGTTTTAAAATGAGCTTAAGCTTTGACTGTAAATCTAGTCTCTACTAGAAGCAATGTAACTCAATTCTGTTTTCCAGTTAGCTCTTAAATTGAAAAGTTTTTTAACACTGATAAACTGTGTTGCTGCATTGTATAGTCAATTAAGTTTTTAGTTTTACTTTCTCAGTCTAATCTCAAAGAGCACGTAACTCGTTTTTAGCAATTCTTTCTGGAGTATATCCCTTACACAGTGTTGTACAAGCAGCAAATATTAGAATTTGTTGATGAGTAAAGTTTTTGACTTGATTGGCGGAAAGGATTCAAGTTATATTGACCATTCTCTTTACTTAGCTGTTTCAGTAAAAGTTTTGTGCAAACATCTAAAGTTGTATAAATTACATTAAAAACTTAGATTCTTATGGGAATCGTTCTCGTGTTCTTAGGGTTTTACCATTAAGCACAAAATTGCGTTAGTAAATTCTTTCGAAGACAGTTTTTTAACACTGGTAAACAGTGTGCGAAAATGAATTTGATTAAACGCAAAGTATTTGATATGAATTTAATTTGGATAAGCTTCAAAGGAAAATAAAATTACTTTCGAGTTCTTTTTTCAACACTGCTAAAAAGTGTTGTAAAAAATATTATAAAGCCAATTGAGCCAATATTGATAATTGTGAATAACATTAATTATTGACTCTGCGAGATATATATATATATATATATATATATATATATATATATATATATATATATATATATATATATATATATTCCGTTCACGAGGTCTGCTCAAATAGTATAATATTTAAAAACTTATAATAAATTAAATTTATATTTTTGATTTGCTTCTGCTTTTACCTATCTAATTTTACTTGTTTCTTCTGCTTCAAGTCCTGAGTGCCTTGAGTGCCTTACTTCTAATTAGTTCTATATACTACCTAACCTGGTATCTGCTCTTGTCAGAGTACTTCCTTGAGCCAGGCTTGACCTTTGCATTGCAGCTTATCTTCTACTTCTTCTGCTTTTCTTTTTTGATACTTTTGTACGAAATACAATTAAATTGGTCATAAAAATTATATATATATATATATACTATACATATGTATATGCATATGTGTGTGTGTGTGCGTATTCCCCATTTGACTGCTGATAGCGCCTGTTACTCAGATGATTCTACAACTTTTTCACTTACAGCGAAAAGTGAATGATAACATTTTACGAAATGGGGAAAGAAAACAGGAAGTGAAAAATTATAATTCTGGCAATTATAACGTTTCTTGTTTTAAGTTTATCAAAACGTAGAAAAACAAATACAGATTATCAGACTCAAAAACTAGTTTTGGGCATTACTGAATTTAAAAGATGAATTCTGGAATAACTTTACGTATTTGTTTAACTTTAATTAGTGTTGTCATGCGAATGGCTTCTGTTAAGCCGTATATAGCAGACAGAAGAAGGCGTGGCAGAGCCCTTAAGGGCTCTCGATCGAATCGATCGGGCCCTGTTCATACCATAAGAGCTAGAGACTAGAGACTAGTTGATGTAGCTCACGCTATAGCACGCCAATCAATAGTCGCCAATCGATAAACGATAACAATGTCAACGAGCTTCAACTATATGTGCTACGTCTTTGGAGCTAGCTGTGTTATGTATTATTATCAGATGCTCCTTGGGTGTTATTCAATTCAAGCATCCATTATATATAGCGACAGAATTCTAGTTCGACACTAGTGTAAGGGTATCCCGTAGTCGAACAGAACGCTTTTGCTTGCTTCAATCAAATATTGATAGCACTCTATAGATTATTTAATTTGAACAAATACTCAACTGATCTATGCACATATGTAGTATTTCTGCATATGTTTGGCGCATTTTATTGTGCATTCTAAAATTATAATATTTAATATATTTTTGATCTGTGTTTGTGTTCCGCCTTACAGCATGGATGCCCCCACACAGTCTATATACCCGCATTCCGCGACGCTTTTCGCTGCCATCTGTGCCTGCGTGTTTGTGACCATCGGCGTGTTTGGTAAGTGGGGATTTACATTTTAAATATTTACTATAAGCCATTGATTGACTGACTGACTGACTGACTGATGGCTGATCAATGTGATCAATGGCTATTGCATCAAAAACAATTGCTTCTACTGATTACTGATACTATGTAATTTAGAGTTTCATTAGCAAGTAATATCTATGCCATTTGATTACTTGACAATGCTCCAAGGACTCTGGTCAAGCATTGTTGAACGCCTATCGTAAGATGACTCCTACAAAACTGACAGGGCATATCGATATTTCCGCTCATTTGACAGCCCTAAGACGACTAGTGATCAAATGGCAAAATATGATCGTATATTTGAAAAAGTAAATGTTATCGATAACTTTAACAGCTGCTGCTATGCAGTTATCGGATATAGTAACATTCTTGTTTGGTCAGAATTTGCTTTCTCAGTCGAAGTCTAAACTGAATTTTTATGCAAATCTGAATTATTTATATAAGTAAAGCTTTACTGTCGCTATCGATAGAGAAAGAGAGAGAGAGAGAGAGAGCAAGAGAGCAAATTTTAAAAAGATTTTCCGATTTCCTTGTTTCTCTGTCGCGCTCTCTCTACATTTTCCTTATACTTTCTTACGCTGTGTGTCTCCCTGCCTTCCCCTGTATTTTTAACTCTCTCTCTCTTTCTCTTCTTATCTCTGTATCTCATTCTCTCAATTTCCCTCTCTCACCCTTCATCTCTTTGCCTTTCTCTCACTCTATATGTCCGCCCTCTTTATCTCCCTTCCATTTTCCACTCCTTTCTCTTCGTTTCCCCAGCTTTCTCTTTCTTCACCTTCTCACATTCCCTCTTCCTCTTATCATCTCTGTCATCATCTGTCGTTTCTTCTCTTTCTCTTGCTCTCTTTATTAGTACATCTCTCTTTCGTGACTTCTGAACTTTCCTCTCTTTCGTTTTCTCTCTCTTCTCGCTCTCTTTCTCTGCCTTGATACACAATAACCTCTGATACTATTCCATTTACAGGCAATCTGATAACGCTCCTGGCTCTACTGAAGAGCCCGACGATACGGGAGCATGCGACAACGGCCTTTGTCATATCTCTGAGCATATCAGATCTATTGTTCTGCTCTTTCAGTCTGCCCTTGACGGCAGTTCGGTTCTTTCAGGAGGTGCGTGAAAGTCGAATTCGCAATTCGAAATCTAAATCGAAAATTAATCTTTGTCTATTGCAGAGCTGGACATTTGGGACCACGCTGTGCAAGATCTTTCCGGTCATCTTCTATGGCAATGTTGCCGTCTCTTTGCTCAGCATGGTGGGCATTACACTCAATAGGTAAGGATTCGAACTCGAATTGAGCCAACTATTGTTGTATTTTGAACATATAAACTTAATCAATTCATTGTCCTATTCAACCAGGTATATACTCATCGCCTGCCATAGCCGATACTCACAGATCTATAAGCCGAGGCTGATAACGCTGCAGCTGCTGTTTGTCTGGGCTGTTTCTTTCCTGCTGCTGGTAGCTATGGAATAACTCTGCCATACATAGCCTATCTATAACATATATAATCTGACCATTTCAGTTGCCCCCAATTCTGGGCATTTGGGGTGAGATGGGCCTGGATGAGACGACCTTTTCGTGTACGATATTGAAGAAGGATGGCAAATCGATTAAGAAGACCCTTTTCATAATTGGCTTTCTGCTACCCTGTCTGGTCATACTCGTC
Source organism: Drosophila eohydei (assembly GCA_035045825.1). NCBI lineage: Eukaryota > Metazoa > Arthropoda > Insecta > Diptera > Drosophilidae > Drosophila > Drosophila eohydei. The sequence goes on from JAWNOT010000120.1 coordinate 1,869,108, forward strand.
TCCTATTCCTGCATCTATATAACGGTACTGCATCAGAAGAAGAAGATACGCAGTCATGACAATTTTCAAATTGGCGCCGCAGCCGCCGCTGCCAAGGCGGCGGGATCAGCGTCGGGATCGTATGTGACCACGGTGAGCACTCGCAAAGCACGCGAGGATAATCGGCTCACCGTGATGATGGTCACCATATTCGTTTGCTTCCTCATCTGTTTCCTGCCCCTGATGCTGGCCAATGTGGTGGATGATGAGCGCAACACCTCGTACCCCTGGCTACACATCATTGCCTCGGTAATGGCCTGGGCCTCCAGTGTCATCAATCCGATCATCTATGCGGCCAGCAATCGCAACTACAGGTAGCATTCATCATAAAGAACGAGCCAAAACTCTTACATTGAATCACATACATTTTTATATATTCTTAGGGTCGCCTATTACAAGATATTCGCATTGCTCAAATTTTGGGGTGAGCCGCTATCGCCGATGCCAAGTAAAAACTATCACCAAAGCAAAAACTCAAAGGAATTATCGGGCGTTATTCGCAGCACGCCATTGTTTCATGCTGTTCAGAAGAATAGTATTAACCAAATGTGCCAAACATATTCAGTATGAGTCTTTTGTATTCGACTTTTGCAATACGACATTAACTACTTATTAATATAAATAATTTTTTTTAATTTAATTAATTATATATTCGAGCGCTTAAGAAAAACAAAGCAAACAAAACGAAAAAAATATATATAGATAATATTGACGATAAAATTACGTTTTTGAGCTTTATTTCATTTATTAGGACAATCAATATAGCTTTTAAACAGCCAACATGTGCAACGCCTAAGTACTTAAATGTCTTTGGAGTAAAACAGACGTGGAACGGTAAATTTAAGAAATTCATTTCAAGAGCTTTTTGAGATGGCAAAATAAATAATCGATAGACCATGAATTATTGCTGATAAAACGAAAAAAAATGAACGCGTTCAGCAGTTAACTATCTGTTGGCTATTTCAAATAGGCTCTTAACGATTTTGTAATTGGGACATTGGCTTGGGGTGTTATTGTCGAACAACTAAGATGTTAGCTACTGAACGCGAACATTGGTTAGCATTATGCTTTATGGTTATGTAGAGAACAGATAAACAAATAGTCAAATCAAACTGAGCTGCTCCTGGTATACGTCCTGGTATCCAATGCCCCTATGAAGTTAGTATTCGTGTGCGTGGCTAAGAGCGTGTATTATGTATGCGTGAGTGCAGCAGAGCAGAGTGTGTGGGTTTATGAGCGTGTGTGCGTATGTATGTGTGCGTGTGCTTATAAACATTATGTGAGCGCAGCTTAACACTGCCTGCCATTGTTTTGATCAAACAATTCGATATTAAAAGTTTTATCATCATATGGGAACTCAATGGCATCTTCATTGATAATATCAAGTATTTTCTTAACGACAGCTGGATTCTCATCTATGTTCTCCTCGCAAATCACTTTGACATCACGTAACTTCGATACGTACATATCGCGATCCTGCTCGGCACGTTCCAGGTCTTGCAGAACGCCCTGCATATGGATGTGCTCGTCAGCTATATCGATATCCTTCTCCTTTCGATATGTCAAGTGGGCATCACTAACAAAAGTGCGTGTGCGCACCTGATGTGCGCTATATACGGAGCGTGCGCTCTGCGATGGACCTTTGCCCGAGCTCGGACCGAAGCCCATTGGCAAGCCATCGCGTGCGGCGAGGGCATTGTAGGCCTTGCCCTTATTGTTGGCGTTGAAGAACTTTCGAAACCATTGTAAAAACTCAAAATTATCCTGAAAGCGACCCTTGATCAGTCGTTCAATTGGTATTTCCTTGTGGACGGCTTTTTTTTGAAAGCACGCCTGCAGCAGCTTGAAATTGTGCACAAACTCGTGCTCTTGATTGGCGCGAAACTTGATGCGTTTGATGGAAATCGAGTTGGGGAACAGCATGTCCATGAACTGACAATAAGCAGCGCCTAGCAATATACCAAAATTTAATTTTCCTCACAGCACAAAATATTAAAAACCTACGGAAATCGAGCAGTCGAATTCTCATATTTTGCCAGCGAATGCGCCACTTACCTGTGCAAAGCTCTTCGATCTTTGTGAATTCAGCTTTCAACTGAGAGTTGACCCAGGTCAACATCTCATGGCGCGACCAGTTTTGCGATGATACATTTGTTGAGTGCACATTAACGGCCATTTTTGCTTTATCTGATATATTCGCTACTTATTTAAATATATACATATATATATTTTTGTACATATATATATTTAAGAATCTATGTATTCTAATAGTGAGATTTATATAATTCAGTGAGTTCCTGAGCCAGCTATAGCTTGCTGAGTTGATGTAATTTTTAATATTTTTTTTTAAACTGAAGCCAACTTTGAAATGAATATATGATCAAAATTAGTTTTGAATGCCCTTTAAGACGCAACATTAACCCTTCAATGAGCAAATCTAGTGGTCGCGTTTACCTATAATTAAATTCCACCCCGACTGTCATTGCTCTCTGTAGTCCCTCACCTCACCGATTATATATAATTATTTCCAAACCGACGCCATAACAATTCATGCGTGTTTTCGAAAAACAAACACATACTACTATAAATCTTGTGACACGAGCTTTGTCAGTGTTGGTAAAGTACACCAGTAAAGCCCTTGCGGCATCTTAGAAAACAAATATAACTTCTCACACATTTATACGCGGATTTTCGTTGTTTAACACAATATATACACATAAGGATATTCACATTTAAAAAAAATGGTTTTATTCTTATTCCTTTTGCTTTTGTTTTCAGGAGAATTCTTAGCGCACACTAGTTATTAACAACAAATTGTTGATGCCTGTTGGGGTATATAATTTTTTTTTATGCTTTCAGGGCATATTTGCGCTGTGGGAAAATTGAGCGCTTGCGGATTTCCTTGAGGGTCTTGCGGTTAGCATCGCGAGACGAAAGGGCCTTGCGCATGGAGCGTGTCTTCTTTTTGCGCAGATCCAAAGGCTTGTACTTCTTGTTCTTGAAGACCTTGCGCAGATTCTCCTTCTGCTTCTGGTGCATCACAATGTAGACGCGTGCGATGGCCTTGCGGACAACGCGGCTGCAAGCAGCAAGGAAAAAAAAACAAATAAGTCAAACATCGATAAGTGACGGAAAAGGGGGAGTGGGTGGATGAACGACTTACATCTTGGACAGCTTGGAGGGTGCTCCACCGGTGACCTTAGCCACACGCAGATTGAGCAGCTCATTCTTGAGCTCATCCAATTGCTTGGTGAGCTCCTTCTTGTCCTTCGTTCTCAATTCTGAGCACTTGATCTTCACCTATGTGAGGGGAATAAACACAATACAATACTGTAGTTAATAATTTGTTTTTTTAACGCGCACACACAAAAAATAATAGGCCACACAATAAGTTAGCACAGTTCGTTTCGTGTCTCATACATTTCTTTGTTATTTTATGCACGGATGTTATATATTTTTTAGAATTATTATTCACAGAAACTCGGTACCAACCATTTTTCTCGCTGGTCACGTCAAAAAAGAAAGAACTAGGGCTGTGCAATCGAACGAGGGCTGCCACATGAAAACAAACGACAATTTTGACATATGACAGTAGGGCCATTTTACAGCACTAGCATGTTGCTCAACACTGTTGAGTGTGGAGCAATGCTGTTAAGCGACAATGTGGCAACGCCAATTAATACAGTCCACGGCCCCCGCACAGCACAAGCAAATCAACTAATTGTTTAAGTTTAATCGTTAATGAAATAATTGTAAAGCAGAAAAAACAAAACAGAGCATATAACTAAACAAATCGCAGACATGGCTGACAGAGCAATAAAGCTGCTTATCATAGGAGAGAGCGGCGTTGGAAAATCCAGGCAAGTAATTTAAAACAATTCCAATTAACATTTGCAATTGCGTATTTCATCTGCGCACACAAACACACATGTAAACAATACGTCAATTGAGATTAGCTTAGTAAGCCTTAGTCATAAATGCGTGTTGTTTATTTTGCATTCAACTCTTATGTGTTTCTATTGTTTTTCTTTTCTTTCATATTCCAGCCTAATACGTCGTTTCGTTGAGAATAAGTTTAACGACAATCATGACGTCACAATTGGCATGGATTTTAAGAGTGCCATCATGAATGTGGATGGCATTGACTACAAGGTTGCACTGTGGGACACAGCGGGTGCCGAAAGATTTCGCAGTCTGACACCCAGTTTCTATCGCAAGGCGCTGGGCGCCATACTCGTCTATGACATCACAAATCGCGAATCACTGGTCAAACTGGATGCTTGGATGGCAGAGCTGGACAGCTACAGTGATAATCCGAATATAGCGATTATTGTTGCCGGTAACAAAATTGATCAGGAACGTGTCGTTGACCGGGAAGATGGACGCAAATTTGCGCGCAAACATCGTGCGCTCTTTATCGAAACATCGGCCAAATGTGATCAGTACGTTAGTGATGTGTTCAGGGATATTGTGGAGAAGGTGGGTTTTTTATTGTGACTATATTCTTATATTAATTTTTGATCAATATTAAATTATTCCAGATTGTTTCGTCAGAATATTTCGTTAACGGGACTGCCTCGAACGGCTTGACCATCGATAATACCCAGGATGTGGATTCAAGCGCATCGACGTGTTATTGTTGACGGGCGCGCCGTGCTTATCTTTGGTTCTTTATGCTTTTCGATAGTAATTTTCTTAAATTTTTAGCGTATATTTATTTTAAACGTATCAATTTCATTAGTATAAACGCTTTATTACATATCCCAAAAAACAAAAAAACAAAATGCTTCGAGATTTGTAACGGGATTTTGTAATGCCCGCTGCTGTTTGGTAAGCAATACGACGAACTGTTTATATGTACCCTAACTGTAAATATAATTATCCCATAAATCAACGATACGATTGGCTAACAAAAATTTGATCCACTGACTTTGTTTATATATGTACATGTACCTATAGGATGGCTTCGTTATTTTTAGCCCAGCTGCGCAAGCGCTCTATCTGTCCCTTTTGCTCCCTTGCATAGTTTCATTGTTCGCTTCTTTTTTTGTTTTCTGTCTCTTTATTATTAAATTTTATGTGAAGAGATTTCTTCAAGTCAAAAGCTCTGCGTTAAATTTAATTTACTTTAATTAAAAGAAAATAAAATTTAAAAGAAAGAATGGAAAATAGAAAAGCAAAAACGATTTTGAGATAGAAATGTACATGGAGCACGATTGTTATTCAATTTCTTTTCATTCATTTTGATTGGTGTTTGCGTATATATGTGTGTGTGTGTTTTGGTGTGTCTGTGAGTGTATTTACATATCAATGAATTTTATTTTATTCTCTTTTGTTGTAATTACCGCTAAAAACACGAGGTGACAAAATTGTTGACGCTAAAGCAAGCCATACGCCCTATGTATGTACACTTTCTATAATCATAGTGTTTGGTTTTTTTTTTCGTATTTTTCATTTTTGTTTTTTTTTTTTATATAGTATCTAGGCATTACAAATGTAACTTAAAGTTATAGCAACGTCTCCGTTATAGGCGCTGCCATCTCTCATCTACTTGCCAGCGATGCCACTCTTTTTGGCATCCAGTTCGTAGATAAGCAAGCGCCACATTTTCACCACAAACACTTCAGCCTCCTCGTCCAGCACCTGTCGCATGCGTGAGAGAGAGAAAGAGAAAGAGTGTGTTGTTTATAAAAGTTGGCAGCGTGGTGAACTTGATGTGTTGTATACTCACCATTTGGACATCGTCCAATATGCTTTGGGGCGGACTGCCGGCCAATACTTTGGAACATATAAAGTCCACTAACGTTGGCTCCGGCTCACCGATGTATTCGATGATTTTCTTATTGATCCATGGACGTATTTTGCGTTCCATTAGACCACTATCAATCTCGTTGCGGTCAAGCTTATAATTAAATAGCTCCTCCTTTTGTGTGGGTATCCTGTCAATAATGCTTTTTATATGCCGCCGTTTTTCATCATGCACCTTTGCACCATTCTCATCCTTTTTGGTGTTTGTCGCGGCAGCATCTGCGCTCCCCGCAGATGCAGCTGCATCATTCTTACCGTGGTGTTTGCTGCCAGCATTGTTGCCACTGCCGCTGCCACTACCGCTGCTGCTGCCGCCGCCATGCTTTCCATGCTGGCTGCTGCTATTCTTGCCACTTGAACCGGAGGATGCAGAGCCAGATCCATTGCCAGCGCCACCGCCGCCGCCGCCTCCGCTCGCATTTGCTATCTTTTGGCTAACTGCAGCGGCAGCCGCTGTTGCCGCTGATACAGCAGAACTCTGACGCTCGGCAGCCGTCTGTGATGCGCTTATCGATGATGTGCTATTGCTTATATTGTCATCATAATCTGCAATGGACAAACATGTATATATTTTATATATATTTTACTAGTACCTGTTGTTCATATCATATAAGTTTCTAGGAGGAATCTATTATCAAGTTACTGAATGCATCTATAGTGATACTACTCCTGCTGGAATCTACAGAAAGGACAAATTCTATGGCAACAAAATAGGGCATAACCTAGTTCACATACACAGTTACAGTCAGTCTTAGTTTTCTTATTGTCTACAGGGTATCTTAGAGTCTATATTCCGGATGCTATTTCACTCTTTTCTATTATATCCCGCACATCATGTGTAACTGGGTGGAGTATATTCGCCCCTTCCAGGCTCTCACTCACCTAAAGGCACCAGCTTGCGCTTCTTGGGATTGATGTTCTCGTCGTTATCATCATCGTTGATAAAGACGCCCGTTGTCTCGATCACCTTCTTCTTGAGACTGTTGCCGAGGGTGAGAGAGATGAGCGGCATGCTCATAGCCGAGGCAGCCGCAGCGGCTGCTGCCACCGTCTGATGATCATTCTCAATGGCATTCATTGTGGGTGTATGGATGTTGGCTAAAGAATCTCGTGATTCGCTGTTCTGTCGACTAACGCTATCATCGCCTCCACCTCCTCCTCCGCCGCCGCCACCAGCCTGGTTGCTGTTGTTGCTAATGTTGTTGTTGTTGCTGTTCTTGAGATGTGAGTAGCCGCTGGCATTGGAGGCGGTGTCTGCCATGGAGGCGCGATCATCGTTGGTCGATACGGAATCCTCCGATGGTGGCGCCTTATGCACCACTGCACCAACTCCAACTCCAATCACACTATCCCTGCTATCATAATCCTCATTCAGCTGTTGCTTGCGTCGCTCTGACTGCAGCTGCAAAAGTTGTTGCTGCTGTTGTTGCTGCGGCTCTGCATCGCGTCGCTGCGCCTCCAAATTCACATTGATCAGAATACGCGGCTCGTAGAGCTTTTCGATTTCACGTCGTGCCTTTTCGAACTCCTGCGACGGATTCTCATATTCTCCGCTAAAGATTTTGTTCTTGAGTTCGGTTAGTTCGTCGGCCTCCTTTTCACGATCCTTCGAATCGGCATCAGCTTCCCGCACTCGTTCCGCCAGACGCTGCTGCAGCTCACGGCCTCGATAATAGAGCGCATCATCTCGTTCATCGTCGTAGTCCTCAACGAATTCCTTCAAACGTTTGGCGTCCTTTTCGCGCTCCTCCTGGCGCAGCAGCTCCTTGAGACGATACTGCAATGATTAAGATAGTTAGATTAATGCTCCAATGAGATTGCGCCACAATCGTGTTATGCTTAAGTCGCCTGCTTATACTATAAGGACATTTACTTAAAGCTACACAATATGGTTAATTGTTGTCAGGCTCATAGAAATGTAGACTATGAATTATTTGTCTTGTCCATCAAATAACTTGACTAAGCTAAAAGCCCCTTGCTTAAGCCAATGTCATCTACAGCATATTTGACAATGCATTCGATTTGTGCTAAGATGACATCTGCTTAAACTTATTGCTAGTCTTTAGCTTAACCAGCAGTTGAGCTACTTCTATGTAAAACAATAATTGAGATTGATCTTAGTTAAAGCCCAGTGTATGGCGCTTTAGCTCTTCACCTTCTCGTTCTCCTTGGCCTTGCGCTTTTCGCGTATCTCCCAGTTGGTAAGACGCTCCTGGTAGGCGGCCTCCTTTTCGCGTGCTTTCTTCTCGGCCTTTTTGCGCTCGCGCATCTCTTCCTCCATTTCCTTTTCGCGACGTGCATCGCGCACAGGCTTGATGATCTTCTCTTCGCGCTCGCGCTCCCGCTCACGCTCTCTGTCCCGCTCACGCATCTCGATGCGCTCTCGCTCACGTTCCCGTTCACGCTCACGTTCTCGCTCACGATCGCGCTCCCGCTCACGTTCACGCTCTCGTTCACGCTCCTTGTCGCGCAGCTCACGCATCTCACGTTCGCGTATCAGTTCACGTTCACGCTCGCGCTCGCGATCACGCTCACGCTCACGTTCACGATCGCGTTCCTTGGTGCGGGACTTGGAGCGGCGATCGCGACGTCGGCCATCCTTATGGGCGTCACTGGTGCTGGTGGTTAGGCGATCCTTGTGCTCCTTGCTCAAGCGCACAGGCGACTCATCGATGGTGACAATCGACTCTTTGCGACTGCGTTGATTGGCTGGCTCCTTGCTGGACTGCTCCTTATCGTTGATCTCTACAACCTCCTCCACTTCGCTGCCCGCTGTAGGGAGTTTGCTGGCGCTGGTACTGCCGCTGGCGCTGCTGCTGCTGATTTTGCGCTCTGACTCGCGTTGTTGCTTTTTACGTTCGCGTTCCTTTTCCTTCTCTTTGCTAGCCAATTGCTTCTCCTTTTCCTTCTCCTTTTCGAGCTCCTTGCGATGCTCGTCGGCCTCGGCACGTTTACGGAATTTGCCAATCTCGCTGCTGATCAAATTACGTTTCTCCTCTTCGAGTGCATTGTCGTTTAAGGATTTGATCTTGATGTCATCTTCGCCGCGTCGCGTCTTCTTGTTGCGATTGCTACTGCTGCTGCTGCCATAGAGATCGCCGCGATTGGTGCCATCAAAACCCTCGAATTCGTGTTTATGCTCCTCGAGCAGATCGTGCATCTGGCTGGTGGCATACTCGTCCTCAGTCTTTTCATCCATGGCATTGGGACCGCCCTCGCCATTTTTGCACTCCTTCTCCTTGTAATCCTCGATTAGCACTTTGTTCTTAGCATCCACCTTAGCCACCAGCTTCTTACCATCAATCTCCAGTTCACTGAGCAGCCTTACAGATCTCATCGCCGCAATGGGACCACTGTAGACAGCCAGACAGGTAAAAAGAGAGGAAGATATTAAAGACAAATTAGACATCTTTAAGTTACAGTACTCGAATATGGCTTAGCTTACTCGAATTCACAGAATCCGAATGTGGAGACACGCTTCCAATTGATGACAACACCACAGGCGGACAATATGCGCTTCAGCAACGATTCCGGGACGCGTTCACTGATATTGCCCACAAAGACGGTAATGACGGGTCCACGGAATTGGGGCTGTGGCTCTGGTGGACGATGATACACTGTTGGCTGTGAGCTGATCGTCGCCGAGTTGCGGTAACTGCGTGGCGGGGGTATCGGAGGCATCAGCTAACATGCGAAGCAATGAGAAATTCAATTTTCACTTTTAGCCAAATTTTGGAATATTTAATAAGTCGACTTACATGCGGCGGTGGAATCGATGCATTCATATATGGCGGCATCGGCGCACGCGGTGGATATGACATTTTAGTTGTTCCTTTTGTCGTGCCTTCCTGTTTTAAATACTATTATTTTGTATATTGTTGTTGGCGTGCGTGCAAATTAAAGCCGACACATTCATACAAACCACACTCACTCACACACACACATGCACGCGCGCACAAGAAACAGGCACACGGGTGTGTTGGAGTGAACGTGAATCGTGTACGATATATTTGTAGATCAAATGCAAATATGTGTACACAGCGCTAACGACAAGAGCGTACGCGTTCAAGCCCACCACACGCGTATATTGGTCTCGTATCGAAGTTTTTGTGTTTCAAATTTATAATTTTTGTACATACATATGCAATTAAAAAAACTACACGTAAAAAAGGCTGCTCTCAAATTTTCACCACTGCAGCCGCTGCCACATAGAGATGAGCAAGCGTGTAAGCGCTCCTGTTATCGCTTGCGCGTGCGATATATTTACAAATGCAGTCCGTTGTGCGTTGACACTTAGACGACAATATTTAGTGCTGTAAAATTTGCAAAAATTTACGATCAGCTGTTTCATTCAACAAAAATAAAAAAAAACACACACAAATACATTAAAAACAATCGAGATTTTATAACATAAAAAAACGAGAGAATATATTAAATAAATCAACATTCACACTTCAAGTTAGTTGGTGTTGGCATTTAACAGTTGCTGGGCATATATTTCTAACTGTGTTGCAGTTTATAAAACAAAGTTAAAATTGTATTATTTTAATAACTTGTTTTCATTATTATACAATGCGCCTGAGTGGCGTGCTACGATGCCGCAGCGTTATTAAACAACAATATGTGCCGCAGCACAAACCCGCGTTGGATGATGATATAAAACGCCTGGAGGATTTCCTGTTATCCAGACCAAATATTTTGGTGCTTACAGGCGCGGGCATATCAACAGAATCAGGTAAATTTAAAGCAGTAAACCAGTAAACCAGGCTAAATGAAAACTTTAAAAGGTGCATTAGAATCAGCCCATGCTATCTTAGTAAAAATCAATGAATTACACTGTCTATGTATATTAATATAGCCTATTCTTGTTGGTAGGCATACCCGATTATCGTTCTGCCGGCGTTGGCTTGTACGCGCGCACCAATCACAAACCCATCCAGCATAGCGAATTCTTGAAATCCGCCGGAGTACGAAAACGTTATTGGGCACGGAATTTTGTGGGTTGGCCAAATTTCTCAGCTACCCAGCCAAATGCCACCCATCATGCTTTAGCGCGATTCGAGCGTGAGTTACGCATCCAAGCTGTGGTCACTCAGAATGTGGATCGTTTGCACAGCAAGGCGGGCACCAAGAACATTGTGGAGCTGCATGGCAGCGGCTATGTGGTCAAGTGTTTGGACTGTGATTATCGTATCGAAAGGCACGACTTCCAAAACATACTCACCTCCATGAACCCGGCGTTCAAGGATGCACCGGATATGATACGACCCGATGGCGATGTCGAAATCCCAGCCGAATATATTGAAAACTTTCAAATACCCGCATGTCCGCACTGCGATGGCAATTTGAAGCCAGAGATTGTATTCTTCGGCGATTGTGTGCCAAGGGATCGACTCGATGCGATTGCTAAGATGGTCTACACCAGCGATGGACTGTTAGTGCTGGGATCCAGTCTGCTCGTCTTCTCCGGCTATCGCATAGTGCTGCAGACGAAGGATTTGAAGCTGCCAGTGGCAATAGTTAATATCGGAGAGACGCGCGCAGATCATTTGGCTGATATCAAGATCTCCGCCAAATGCGGTGATGTCTTGCCCAAGCTCTTCGATTATCGTGCCACAACTTAGAAATCGAAAAAAAAACTTTTATTTGTTGCTATTTATTGTAATATATATATAATTTGTTAAACATTGTCGAAGCTGAAGCTATTTGATGGTATATTGATCGATTTTGTCGTAGATGCCACGATCGCTATCTCGATACCAAATGTCTGTTTCCAGCAGCTGCAGTTGCTCCAGTGTCTGCGTTGACCTATCGCCCAGGCGTTTATCATCTAAAGCAAAGCGCAAGGTGCAACTGCCCCTGCAGGGATTTGTCAACTGCTCGTTGTATTCGTAGACAATGAGATAAAAATATGAGCCGTTTGTGAAGGATTCGCGCAGCAACAAAGGTGGCTTCAAGCAGCTGATCAGTAGCTGTTGCGTAGCTATGATGGGCTGTGTGTCCGGCAGCTCAATGACGGTTTGTTCCACAGATGTTGGAGTTGAAGTCGGCACCTGCGACTGCGTCTGTGTCTGCCCCATTGCTATTTCGTTTAACTTATCACAGCTAAGCACTGTCAAACGCTGCGAGTCCACAACGGTCACGACGCTGGCTTCAGTTGATGACGAATCCTCTCCGGAGGTCTCCAGCGAATCATCATCAACTGCGACGCTCAGGGCGTAACAAGTCTTAGGCACATAATATGATGTATCCATGTTTTTGTCTGTTGTTTCCCAGTTGCTCTTTGGCGAGACCACTTGTTTTTGCTTGGACTGTTGGAGCTTTGCCTCCACCTGAGTGCATATGTTGCATTTGAAATTGTTGGGTTCTTTGGCAGAGGTGCGCGACAAACGCACTGTGCCCACATAACATTTGTAATGAGTGCCCGTGGCAGCGCACAATATGCACGGCTGAATGATCCAGGTATTACGATTGAAATCCCGTCCCTTTGGACACAGGCACTCATTCTGCTCGCAGCGCATTCGCTTGTTGTGCAGCTCACTATAGGCATTCGGTTGTCGCTCCCACGTTGCATCGCGATCGGGCACGAAGACCGACTGCAGTCGTATGTTGTCATGAAAACTCTTTGACCGACACCAGAGACAGCGCAAATAATAGCCAGACGCCAAAGCATAGCGTCGCATGCACGTCCGATGAGCAAAGCCTTTGCGGCAACAATCGCCGTAGGTGACAGTGTGCAGTAGAAAGGGCGAGATGGGGTTGAAGCAGATGTCACAGATTGCCGTCTTTGGCGGGTTGGACAGCAACGTTTTTTTGTATTCGTCCAGCGGGGCACAGTTCTCACAGTAGCTGCGAAAATCATCACGAAAATGATAGATGCAACGATTTTCCAGGCCACAGCTCATGTGGAAAACAATGCGACATTTGAAACAAATAACGCTGGCGCCTTGCTTGCGGCAGAAGGCACATTTACGCTTTTGTGCCGCGGCTGCCTCTTGGCGTATATCGCGCAACAAAAAGCCTAAAATTCCGCTCGAATCGCCGCCTCGTTGAGCCAAATTTGTCGACAGCAACTGTTGGCGGCAAAGACTATACATAAATATATATATATATAGTTTACTAGGGTTCCCTCACCAGGCAATAGTAGTGCACCGTTACCTTCTGTTTGACCATCCATTCGCCATATAGCAGCGTATCATCTTCATCCTCATCCTCATTGCTTTTATTGCATATATCACATTTAAGCATTTTGTTCAAATATATTCCACTTTCATTCAAAGTGCTGCAACAATGTGACCGCAGCGCGGTGCATTTATCGATAACTGAAAAATTGGAGACCATATTTATCAACACTACTTGTCAGAATGGAATAAAAAAAAAAAATAGAGCACATAAAAAAAAAACACAGACAGCAAAAACAACAACAACAAGACGGCGGCGGCGACGACGACGACGACGACGACACCAACATAACATCCAGAGAGGCATCGACAAAACTGGCTGTTATTTATATAAATATATATAAAAAACCATAACACAATGGCATATGACTTAAAAAAGGAGTCCGACGTTAAGGAATATGTGGAAAAGCTGGGCGTTGAGTATCGCTTTGGCTGCTATTCCGAAAAGAAGCCGGAAGGTAAATACCAACAACAACAACAACAATAACAACAGCAGGCGGCCAACACAACAACAACAAAACATAACCTATGTTTTCTTGTATTCGTAATTGAATTACCAAACATAAAATGAACAAGTTTGTAAATGATATGCGAAAATCTACATATGTAACTCGAACTATAACCGATTGCACAATCTAAATATCTGAATATGAATTTTGTAACGCTTTCATTGCAGTTTGCCATCTACTCGGTGACTATTTGGAGGGAATTAAGAAGGACTTCGAGAAGGCGTCCAAAGTATACAAATCGACATGTGACGATTATGGCTACGCCAAGTCGTGCTACAAATATGGTAACTATAGCTTCCTGGGCAAAGGTAAAAGCGGCAGCAAAGGTGAGCCACGCGTCGCCTATCAATATTATGAGAAGGGCTGCAACCTAAACGATTCGGATGCCTGTCTACACTCCGGTCTGCTGCTCGTCTCACGTTCCATGCCCAAAGAAATTGACCGCAATGTGCCTAAAGTGAGTGTGATCCAATCGCCAGCAGCTTCATCAACTCTAATCCACTCCGATGTTTGCAGGGTTTGCAGTTTCTTACAAAGAGCTGTGACATGAACAATGCCAATGCCTGCTTTTATTTATCCGGCATGCACATTTCGGGCGTGCAGAAGAAGCCGGAAGATGTGCCAGCCGCGGCACAGACTAAAACGCTTAAGGACACCGACTACATTGTGCTCAAGGACATGAAGAAGGCATTTCAGTTCGCCTACAAGGCATGCGAATTGCGTAACATGTATGCATGCGCAAATCTTAGCCAGATGTATGCCCGCGGCGACGGCATCGACAAGAACGAGAAGGAGGCGGAGAAATACAAGAAGCTGGCGCTCGAAATGCAGGAGGAGGAGAAGAAGCAACAGGAGACGCTCAGCTTTCAACAGGGCGTCGGCATGCCAAACTAATTTAGCCTATCTATGTACATATGCATGTATATATATATATCTATACTTGTATATATATATATGTATATATATATATATATGTGTGCAAGTAGACTATTTTCTTATCTTTTTGTTTTTCTCCTTCTTTTTGCGTATTTTGTTCCGTTGACAATTTTTAAACATTTGCTATAACTAATTTAAGTGGGTTATATATATATATATATATATATATATATATATATATATATATATATATATATATATATATATATATATATATATATATATATATAGATATATATATGTGTGTGTATGTATGTATGTATATATACAGAACATATATATATCAATGCTTTTCTGTTTTTTTTCTTGTATATAGACAGCGGCATTTGCGTTTTTGGCATGTGTTTTGTAAAAGAGAAAAATTCCTAGTTTTAATTGTTAAAGTTTAAACGACAAACATAAAACAGAATAATAATAACCTTACATATTCCCCCGTTGATACCTTAAATTAAATACAAAGAAACAAACCAAAATCAAGCACAAACAGAAACGTCTTTCATATATAATGCCAATAAGAGTGATGAACGCTAATCCAATTCGAATTTTGTTAAGGTTGTAGTGTTTCAATATAAAGCTAATGGAATTTAGGCTGCATTGTCAATAAGAAATGCCAAACAGATGATTCCAATCAGAAATTCAAAGGTCAATTAATGCTGAAACGAAAATGCTAATCAGAACATGTGGATCGATAGCAATTAGAAATAAACCAATTCTAGTCGATTATTGAAACTAAGCTATTATATATATTAACTTTTCTAATATGAAATTCGAATATATGCTTAAATCAAAAGCGAATTAAAACTGCAGAATGCACTCTAACGTGGTTAACTCCTATAAAACCTAGTAGCTTGTTTTATTCCAATTCAAATTGTGAGCTGCACAGAGAGTGCCAATCAGAAAACCCATATTATACAGATATATATATATATATATATATATATATATATATATATATATATATATATATATATATATATATATATATATATATATAAATATATATATATATTTTTCAGGAACAACTTCAAATTAAAGCCAATTAGAGAAAATTTCGAAAGCTTTCGTGCTAGCTGTGCGTGTTCCGTTTAATAACTATTTTGTTGCATATACATATATAAATATTTAAGGTAAAGGTTCAGTTCTCTATTGTTGGTTTTTAGAAGCTATTATTAAATAATTTGATCACGAGATATGAGTCGGAAATTATAGTAAAAGTCCAAATTGTCTTCCTGTTGCAAGAGCTGAACACAGAAACTAACTTGGATCAGAAAGAGACTGTTGCAATCAGTCAGTCAGTCAATCAATCAGTCAGTTAGTGAGCAAGCCAATCAGAATGTAGTCAATCAATTCCTCAGCAAATCGGTCATTCTGTTGTTATATCATTCATCAATACATCAATTATTAATCACAACTAAGCGCTAACAAAACAAATACTATTACTGTTCCAATCAATCAGTCACTCAATCAAAATGTGAGTCAATCGATCAAACAATTAGTCACTCAATGTATAAGCCAGTCAATCAATCAGTCAGGCAACCAGTAAAACAGGTAATCAATCGATCAATTAATCAATCAATCAGTAATTCCATCAGTCGATTAGCCATTCAATCCAATCAATCAACTGTTGCAGTCGATCAGTTAATCAATCAATTAGTTGATGGTTCAGTCAAACAATCATTTACTCAGAAATTAGTCAGTCAATCTTTTAAGCAATCAATCAGGCACTTAATCAAATAGTTGATCAAGCCTTTTAATCACTCACGTCACCTCTGGCTATGCAGCCAATGAGTTAATCACTCGGCCAGTCACTCAATCAGTCAGTCAGTTGGTCCCTCGTTAATCATTAAATTATTCAGTTAATCATTTAATCTTCAGGCATTTGTCATTCAGCTAATCAGTTCGCCAATCAATCAATCAATCAGAACAAATAGCAATATAAGCCCACCAACTAGCTCACTGCCATTGCCAATGATTTCCCAGTTAGAATAGCAAACAAGCATCCAATTGGTAAACTAAGCTATATGCTGCACGCCCGTGGAGATTAAGTCCAATTGGACACGTAATGCTTAGGTCTTTTTAGACAACCAGCAGCAATAGAAAGACGAAAACAGACAAAATAAATAATAAAAAATTAGATCGCATATATTTTCTACACATATCATATTTTTTTATAGCTTTTAAGCTGTCCTGTTTGTCATGATTTCTGTTTGATTAAGTGTAATACAAATATTTACAGATATACCAGACGGACAGAGAGAGAGAGAGAAAGAGAGGAAGCGCGAGAGAGAAGAACAAGGCTATGCTTCCTCTACTGATTTTTCACTCCAATTTTCCCTTTTTTGGGAGATGACGAATTTTGTTTTTTTGTTATTATTTTTTTCGGAGTATTCAAACAAGTTTCCCCGATAAGATGAATGAATATTTAATGAATGGGGGCACACATAGCATAGCATAGGCAAACTAAGTTCAGTTGAGATGTGATAAGCACGAATTGGACCACGAGAGGGGGCAGAGGAGAAGGAAACTTTACTTGTTAGTCGAGGCGCCTCATTTTGGTTGGCATATGAATTGCTTTCTGTGTTATACTCGTTCGCAGTAAGAGAAGCGGGCATATTGGTTGTTGATCTTCGTATGCTCACGGGGCTTCAGCAGTTTAACATTTAACAAGCGAAGTTACGATGTCTCTTGACGTCTATTGGCTTGCTATACAGCTAGATCTATAGATACTGAATATATCGATATTTAATCCATCGATATTAGCATATCGATAATATTCAAATTGCCAGGTCTACATCAAACTTCGAGCTGTTATTCAACTACGAAGGAGTAGAGTATCAGGCCGTTGGTTGCAATCAATTGCAGAGCTTTTACTTGTTTTTTTAGCTCGTCTTATCTATCTTTATGTTCTTTCGTCCACGTAATCTTGCAATTCGCATAAGTTAACTATGCTAGATTCAATATTTTGATATTTTTTCGCCCAAAAATTTGGAAGCTCTTAGATATTTTATGTGGACTTCTTGTAATTGAACAATATTATTATATATATGTGCATATATATTTTGCTGATCGGCAACAAAATCAGCTTAGATACTGTTGTTTCTTAATTAATACTTAAAAATAGTTTAATTAAACAGTCTATTTGGATCAGGTTTCTAGGTAACTGTTGTTGTTTCTTTTTTTTTCAAAACAAGCCAAGCCCAAAAAAACAAAATAAGCCCAATAAATAACTTTCTTTAATGGCACGAGCTATTTAAAAAAAAAACATAATTAGTTGGTCGCTGTACCATGACATGACCTTTGCCGCATAGGATTGTATGCTGTTCAACTGTTCGAAAGCCGCATCGATGTGAGGAAACTGGAGACTAGACGACGACAACAACGACAACAACAACAGCAACGAAACTACGGGCATAGTATGCACGTATGCATGAGTGTGTGTGGCCAGCATGCAATCGTACTTATATGCACATACATATGTGCGACAAGTACAAGTATATAGTCCATATAGGCTAGTTAAACTGTCTATATGTAAACAGCATGCACATACAAACATACCAACACACACCCATATACATATATATACCTATATATATATACATACATATGTATTTAAATAAAGCAGGTACAGACACGGACCGAATGGGTGACTCTATACAAAAAAAAAAGAAAGAAATGAATCAAGCTCGGCAAAAATTTTCGATGCTCAGTTTCGACTAAAGCGCTATCCGAAACATCGAATCAGTTTAACGTCAAACGTCGGCGGCATCAAGACAATATAGAATAAAATAAAGCCACAGCCAAATGCTAAACTAAACTAAACTGAAGCCAAAGCCAAATGCGAAAAGCTTAGACTATAAATACACGCACAGACACAACGAAACATATCATTCAGCCATACATTTATGCATATCAACATGCACACATGCATACATACACAGGCGTAAGCAAGCATAAAGAAATGTGAAAGATGCGCGCGGTCAACTGAGCAACGGGATTCGGGATTGACATTTTTCTTCCATTTTTTTTTGTTTTGTATTTGTTTGCGTTTGCCTATTGTCATTGCTGTTGTTGTTATTGTTTTGTTTTTGTTGTTGTTGTTGTTGTTTCGGTGCACAAAAGTGTGATAAAGATAAAAGACAAGTGAGAAGCGTTATACGTGACTGGCACGAGACGCGTGCGTGTGAGCGAGATCGCAGGCGCAACTGTGCTGAATGCTGTCGAGGAGCGAGTACAAGAACAAGAGCGAGACCCGAAGACGAAATTGAAAAAGAAGAAGAAACTGAGTAGGAAGAAAGGCAACGGCGGGCTGACAGTGGCGGCGGCTATTTTATGATTGCCCCTTGATTTATGCCTTCTGCCTTAAAACGCGGCCCGACAACGCGAAATGCATTAAGTGACACGCACATACACACGCGCGCGCGCACACACACACACATCATTGTGTGTGGGTGTGTTTGAGTGTCGCGCCACACCGCGCCTTGTGCTTTAAATTGCCACCTCCCCCTTTCCATTCGATCAAATAGTACCAGCAGCCCCCTGTCGACGCCCCCACCCTCCCCTGTGCTAAGATCTTCACGACAATTGAAAATAACGCGCGTTTATATAGAGGCTTAAAGCCAGCTAAATGCTGTGCGTGTGTGTGTGCGTGTATATGTGTGGGTGGCTGGTTGCCTGTGTGCGGCTAAGCCGCGACTAAAGCGCAGAGCAGAGACGCAAGACTAAGACGGAGACAGCAAGAGGGGACGCCACCAACACCACCAAGCCAGGCAGGCAAATCAACACCATTGAAGTGGAAGCGACAGAGATTGAGATTGAGATTGCGTTTCATATAGCGGCCGCAGCGCAGTTTACGAGTGTCCATCACCACTACAACACCGTGCAGCAATGGAAGACTCTTGGGGTCTTAGCAGCACTACGGGTACGGGCACAAATTACATACTTAAAATCTCATATAAAATAGATATAATCAAATATCAAAATAGGAAAAATAACGAAAGAAAAAATGATCGAGGCAAAACTAACCTAAAAATCAACTCTTAAATTGAATCACATAAAAGAAGGAGGACATAAAAGAAGTGTTGTAGAATTTGCAAAGCAAATAAATCACTAAATAATCATTAAGAAAAAAAAACCTCAAGCAAAAAATACAAATTAATGTGCTAATTCATATGTTTCTGTATTTTTTTGTCCTTTTTGTTATGCGGCAAAAATCAAAATGAATTAAGCAATTAGTGTTCACTTAGTGTGCGTGTGTGTGTGTGTACAGTGACGTCATACATGCCATACATATATATATACATATACACATTTATATATATATATATATATAACATATTATAACTAATATATAACGGTTATGTGTATAACTATAATGTAATTCAAAATGTTCTCAGTCGTCGCTTAGGAATGGATTTTTTTTCTGCACATTTGTCGGCGCGTTTTTTGCCGTTTCTTCGTCTATATACACACATATACACACACTGGCACAAACACACACTTACACACACACATACTCATACTAGCGTATATAATCTATTTATATATGTATGTGTGTGTGTCGCGTAAACTAAAGCATATGGATCAATTGTCTAAATTGGCTCATTAAGTGAAACTTAATGACATTTACTATGCACAAAAAAAAACCAACAAAAAAGGCAAAAAAATGTAGAACTAAATCAAAAGACTGTTGTTGTTGCTGCTGCTGTGACTATTGTATAGTTTTCTTTTTACTTTTTGTTGTTGTTGTTGCTGTTGCGGAAAACTTAAATTTTATAGATGACTTCATTTGTATGTGGCTAATGTACAATGCGGCGTATGCGCAATGCGATTAAGCATACGCACTAAGCGAGTCCAAAAGCACTCAAAACTCAATAAAAATTTGATGTTTTTTTTAAATTTTTTTTTTATTTTTAAATGCTGACTAATTGAAATGAGAAATGTTAACAGTTGTCAATGCATAATTTTTGATGTTCAATCTAAATAATCGCAATTGAAATCAAATCAAAAAATCTAATTCGTACAAACAACAATAAATTGAATTTTTTATGGGTTTTATTGTTCAAACGCATTGAAGCGTTGCATAAAAATAAACAACAAAATAAGCAGACCTAAAACTAAATTAAAACATGTATTCGAAAAACACGCAACTAGAAGTGTCATGTCTCCATGCCTAAAGTTCAATTCACCAGCTAACAAGCAGTCTTATTTAATAAACAGTTATTTCAGTTTTTAACAGTCCTTTCAAAAGCTAATCGAGTGGAGAAAAGTCTCAATAGTTAGCCGGTTACTTCCTTAATCAACATAACCTAACTTAAGATAAAAATAGATTAATATCGAGATACAGATACAGATACAGATACAGATACAGATACAGATACAGATACAGATACAGATACAGATACAGATACAGATACAGATACAGATACAGATACAGATACAGATACAGATACAGATACAGATACAGATACAGATACAGATACAGATACAGATACAGATACAGATACAGATACAGATACAGATACAGATACAGATACAGATACAGATACAGATACAGATACAGATACAGATACAGATACAGATACAGATACAGATACAGATACAGATACAGATACAGATACAGATACAGATACAGATACAGATACAGATACAACTTTGACAGATACAAATACTTTGATCGTGGTACATCTATACAGAGACGCGACGCGATGCAATGTGATGAGATGAGTTGGGTGCTCTCAAACTTAGCTTAAACGATACACAAAAGTCACATTAAAACGCATTGTTGGTGCTGATTTTGCTTGCTTATGTACAAAATATCTAACATAGACATAAATACGTATATTTCTCTTTCTCTCTCTCTCTCTCTCTCTTTATATACAATATATATAAATATATATTGATATATGAATGGACTTTGTGTATAGTAAAATTTGTCTGTCTCTCTTGTAAAACAATGAGCAATTGCTCATTGCAACGAGGCCTATACGTAATATGCATGAGGATATTCCTGGCAGTGTTGTACAATACGTGTAGTTCGCGAATAGTTATACTCTATACTCTATACTCTATACTCTATACTCTATACTCTATACTCTATACTCTATACTCTATACTCTATACTCTATACTCTATACTCTATACTCTATACTCTATACTCTATACTCTATACTCTATACTCTATACTCTATACTCTATACTCTATACTCTATACTCTATACTCTATACTCTATACTCTATACTCTATACTCTATACTCTATACTCTATACTCTATACTCTATACTCTATACTCTATACTCTATACTCTATACTCTATACTCTATACTCTATACTCTATACTCTATACTCTATACTCTATACTCTATACTCTATACTCTATACTCTATACTCTATACTCTATACTCTATACTCTATACTCTATACTCTATACTCTATACTCTATACTCTATACTCTATACTCTATACTCTATACTCTATACTCTATACTCTATACTCTATACTCTATACTCTATACTCTATACTCTATACTCTATACTCTATACTCTATACTCTATACTCTATACTCTATACTCTATACTCTATACTCTATACTCTATACTCTATACTCTATACTCTATACTCTATACTCTATACTCTATACTCTATACTCTATACTCTATACTCTATACTCTATACTCTATACTCTATACTCTATACTCTATACTCTATACTCTATACTCTATACTCTATACTCTATACTCTATACTCTATACTCTATACTCTATACTCTATACTCTATACTCTATACTCTATACTCTATACTCTATACTCTATACTCTATACTCTATACTCTATACTCTATACTCTATACTCTATACTCTATACTCTATACTCTATACTCTATACTCTATACTCTATACTCTATACTCTATACTCTATACTCTATACTCTATACTCTATACTCTATACTCTATACTCTATACTCTATACTCTATACTCTATACTCTATACTCTATACTCTATACTCTATACTCTATACTCTATACTCTATACTCTATACTCTATACTCTATACTCTATACTCTATACTCTATACTCTATACTCTATACTCTATACTCTATACTCTATACTCTATACTCTATACTCTATACTCTATACTCTATACTCTATACTCTATACTCTATACTCTATACTCTATACTCTATACTCTATACTCTATACTCTATACTCTATACTCTATACTCTATACTCTATACTCTATACTCTATACTCTATACTCTATACTCTATACTCTATACTCTATACTCTATACTCTATACTCTATACTCTATACTCTATACTCTATACTCTATACTCTATACTCTATACTCTATACTCTATACTCTATACTCTATACTCTATACTCTATACTCTATACTCTATACTCTATACTCTATACTCTATACTCTATACTCTATACTCTATACTCTATACTCTATACTCTATACTCTATACTCTATACTCTATACTCTATACTCTATACTCTATACTCTATACTCTATACTCTATACTCTATACTCTATACTCTATACTCTATACTCTATACTCTATACTCTATACTCTATACTCTATACTCTATACTCTATACTCTATACTCTATACTCTATACCTATACTCTATACTCTATACTCTATACTCTATACTCTATACTCTATACTCTATACTCTATACTCTATACTCTATACTCTATACTCTATACTCTATACTCTATACCTATACTCTATACTCTATACTCTATACTCTATACTCTATACTCTATACTCTATACTCTATACTCTATACTCTATACTCTATACTCTATACTCTATACTCTATACTCTATACTCTATACTCTATACTCTATACTCTATACTCTATACTCTATACTCTATACTCTATACTCTATACTCTATACTCTATACTCTATACTCTATACTCTATACTCTATACTCTATACTCTATACTCTATACTCTATACTCTATACTCTATACTCTATACTCTATACTCTATACTCTATACTCTATACTCTATACTCTATACTCTATACTCTATACTCTATACTCTATACTCTATACTCTATACTCTATACTCTATACTCTATACTCTATACTCTATACTCTATACTCTATACTCTATACTCTATACTCTATACTCTATACTCTATACTCTATACTCTATACTCTATACTCTATACTCTATACTCTATACTCTATACTCTATACTCTATACTCTATACTCTATACTCTATACTCTATACTCTATACTCTATACTCTATACTCTATACTCTCTACTCTATACTCTATACTCTATACTCTATACTCTATACTCTATACTCTATACTCTATACTCTATACTCTATACTCTATACTCTATACTCTATACTCTATACTCTATACTCTATACTCTATACTCTATACTCTATACTCTATACTCTATACTCTATACTCTATACTCTATACTCTATACTCTATACTCTATACTCTATACTCTATACTCTATACTCTATACTCTATACTCTATACTCTATACTCTATACTCTATACTCTATACTCTATACTCTATACTCTATACTCTATACTCTATAGTCTATACTCTATACTCTATACTCTATACTCTATACTCTATACTCTATACTCTATACTCTATACTCTATACTCTATACTCTATACTCTATACTCTATACTCTATACTCTATACTCTATACTCTATACTCTATACTCTATACTCTATACTCTATACTCTATACTCTATACTCTATACTCTATACTCTATACTCTATACTCTATACTCTATACTCTATACTCTATACTCTATACTCTATACTCTATACTCTATACTCTATACTCTATACTCTATACTCTATACTCTATACTCTATACTCTATACTCTATACTCTATACTCTATACTCTATACTCTATACTCTATACTCTATACTCTATACTCTATACTCTATACTCTATACTCTATACTCTATACTCTATACTCTATACTCTATACTCTATACTCTATACTCTATACTCTATACTCTATACTCTATACTCTATTTATCGATTATCTTATCGATTATCCATTATCGATTGATGTGTTTTAGTGCTCTTCAGCTAACTTCTAACATGTTAGGTGCTCTATAGAGTTCGACTGTGGGTGCTACATCGCTTTCGGTGGCGTTAATGCGGCTGTTATTCAATTAGTGTGAACTTAATTAACAGTGATTGAACGTTTCGCTGATTGTTATCCATGTTAAATTGATTATCATTAACACCAACGCGACGCCAGTCGGCGACAACTTCTGTTTGCTGTAAATGCTGATTAAGCATTATTGCATTATGCGGGCCATCGGTTACAAAAAGCGTTCGGGCTCAATTGACCCCTAAGGACGGACGGGCACTGAAAAAAAAAACAAGTAGAAAAAGATGAAGATGAAGATGGAAATGAAGCAGCTGTTCCCTACTCTGATCTGCAGCAAGTGGCAGCCACATTTGGGCTGCCTCTGCCACTCATTGCTGGGGCTTCTTATATAGCTTAGTAAATTCCAATGTTCTTGTTCTGCTTCTTCTTCATGTTGTTGTCTCTTAGTATTGTATATAAGTGTACTTATATATTTGTATTATTGCGCTGTTGCCTGACGTTACGTACAAAAATTGTCTTCAATTGTTTATCGAAATTTATGCAAATTGCCCTACAAATGAAATGAAAAAAAAGAAATATTATACAAATATACTCGAAATGCCTATATATAGATGTTGTCTTAGGGAGCTTTTCAAAAAACGAATGCATGCACATATATATGTGATCCCTAAGACCCCTATGATCCCTGCTATATAACATAGATGCATATGCTTTGAGTAGAGTAAATTATTTTTTTTTCAATTTTTTTTTAAAAAGTTTATTGAAAAATAAATGTACTGAAAAACAAACAAATCGAAAATTATATAATATATTTAAAGAAAAAAAATAATGTATTTATTTAATATATTTTTAATATTTTATTTGTAGTTTAAGTTTTAATGGGAAATTGCAAATGCTTAAAAGACTAAAATAAAATAGTTTTTTAAGCATTTATTTTATTTTTTGTTTAATATAATTATTTAAAAAAAGTTAAATATATTATATATATCAAGGAGTTATCATATATATATATAACAGTGTAAATTTCTATTGAGCGAAATGTTTACATACCTAACTCATTTAAGTAATGCCCCAAATGTCGTTTGTGTTTTCTAATTTTTTGTAATTTATCGGTCAAATTTTGTTTTTACCCTTTTTTAATTTGTTTTTTTTTTTTCTAGCATTTGTTGTTGTTGTTGTTTGTGTCGCCGACATGCGTCGCTTTTATTATTCAATTTGTTGATATCGAGAGATCAAAGCGCTTCTCGTATTTATCGTTTCCGCTACCAGCTAGTCTATAGAATATACCATCCAACTATCCAGCGGAACTCGACGCGACTTAAGTCAACTCAACTGGAACTCAGCTCAGTTGATCGATAATCAAGTGAAGTCGACGACTCGCAATTGAAATCGTCATCCGAATCGCACACGAATCGAACTCAGCACTTCGGCTCTTGTCTTATGCTCGCTCACATATTCCGAAGCGAGTATATTTGTATGAAAAAATTGCGTTTAGCTTGATGCCATTTATATGTCTGAATACCAAAATCTTTAGATAATTCTCGCTGTTGCTTTCTCCTCTGTCTCTCTCTAGATAAGCTCTTCTGATCACGCTTAATTTTGATATAGTTCCAACTTGTCAATAAGTTGAAAATGTGACTATTTCCTAGCTGCCTAACACACTTATTCATTTATCTACATAGCTTTTACTTTCAATCATCATTCTTAAGGATTGACCAATCGAATATATATCTTAAGCCTATTGAACCTACATGAAATGTAGATCATATACTCTCTCTCTCTCTGTCTCTCTCTCTCTCTCTCTCTGCCTTGAATGTAACAATTTCTTCCAGATTGATTAATTGATATTTAAAATAGATAAAATATCAACTTCTTAAAACAATTAAAAACAGTTAAATTTGGTTACATCTTTGCATAAATAAACTCTCTTAAACAGGAACAAAAGAATGCGAAATGCACGAGCGAGTATCACACAGCCAGTTGGACTCACACTTGTTGATTTTTTGTGTTTTTATTATGAGTGTTGATTGTTGTCGATTCCTTAGATGGGATCTCTCTGTGGCCAGAGTCTTGTGGTTGTTCTTGCAGCTTTACTGTTTTAGTTCTTTACCGGCGCTTGAGAGCAAGAAGCGACAAATTGTGAATAAAAAAAAATTACAAAAAAATACAAAAAGAAAAAATATAAGATAACTTTGGATAGTACAAGCAGCAAGAAAGATCCAAAATAATTAAAGTGACAAACGTAACATGAAATGTGCGCAATGCGATTATTTATTAACTCATCATACAGACGTTGATCTCTTAATTGATGCTTAAAGATCTGTGAACTGTGTGTTAAACGAACCACAAATTGAATAGACCTAACGTTAATTAATCAAGCGATTATTGCTATTCGCACGTAATGCCCATTTGTAAACAAGGCCTCTTCCATCACTCTTATTATCATCAATAATTGTTAGCTGTCTGGCGATAAGTTTTTTTTATTGATTTTTTGCTTGTGAATAATTTGAATATTTTCAAAAATATTCTATTCAAGGGAATAATACAAGTTTCTTGGATAGCGAATGATATTTCTTATCAAAAAGGGCGCTTAAAAGTAGGCAATGCTTTGAGAGCTGTGGATGGACGGAATGAAGTTGAGACATAATGAACAATGAATGATGAGTGATGAATAATAAATGAATGATGAATAAGGAAA
Source organism: Drosophila eohydei (assembly GCA_035045825.1). NCBI lineage: Eukaryota > Metazoa > Arthropoda > Insecta > Diptera > Drosophilidae > Drosophila > Drosophila eohydei. The sequence continues at coordinate 1,896,405 of JAWNOT010000120.1, forward strand.
AATGAATGACTTATGAGGAACGATGAACAATGAACAATGAGTATGATGAATAATGAATGACGATTAAAGAATAATAAGAATTGATAAGCAATGAGCAAAGAGCAATGAACAATGAATAATTAATGCTGAATGAATGAGTGAATAATAAATAGTGAATAATTGATAATGACTCATGACTGAGTGAATACTGAGTAATGATTAATGAATTATGACAATAATTAATAAATAAAGTATTTTTGCTATGATCTAAGATGAATAATGAATAATGAATAATGAATAATGAGCTATGAATACTGAGTGTGTTTTGCGATATCTCTTCACAGATATAAATTGCACTCAGCCCGCCATTGATGATTTCCCCAGAGATCTATTCACGGAGGCGCAAAGACAGTCCGGTGCTGTTGTACTTCATGTTATAGCCAGTTTATATTTATTTGTAGCATTAGCAGTAGTATGTGATGAGTACTTTGTGCCAGCTGTTGAGAAAATATGTGCAGGTAAGATTCGCCTAAGTGGAGCTCAACTATATCTAAATCTATCGGCTTTACCTCTCATATAGCACTCAATATGTCCAATGATGTGGCGGGCGCCACGTTTATGGCCGCGGCCACATCGGCGCCGGAGCTCTTTGTCAATGTGATAGGCACATTTATCACGGAGGGCGACATCGGAGTGGGCACCATCGTTGGCTCCGCGGTGTTCAACATACTCGCTGTGGCCGCCTGTTGCGGCATCGGTGCTGGCATGGTAAGATTCCCCAATTGCAATAATCATTCCACATCCAGATAACCTTATATGCGATTTCATAGACCATACCGTTGGATTGGTGGCCTCTAACGAGGGATAGCATCGCCTATGGCATTACGGTCGCCATTCTCATCTGTGTGATGCACGATGAGCGCGTCGAGTGGTATGAAGCATTGATTCTGGTATCGCTCTATGCGGTCTATTTGGCAGTCATGTATTTCGATAAATCCTTTCAAAAGTGCGCCAAGGGTGAGTCCAACAGCGAAAAGATCCAAGATATACACTGAAACCAAATACCAGAAAATTCACGTCGTTCATGCGTTGCTCAATTCATGATCAATGATTTTTGTCCATTCAGTTAGCAGTTAGTTGAAGATCACGTTTGATTTCTTAAGAGATAGTTTGTCAATATTGACATGCAGTTTGACATGCGCATTTAACAGGAACTTATATCTGAGTCAATGTAAACCACATGTCCACTAATGACTTGTACGCGTCATTTGCAGAGGCGTAAATTTTAACATGCAGTTTTGACAGCAGCTTTTAATTTAAGTCTAATTTAAACTAAATGTCAATACATGCTATGTAACTTAGTTTGATGAACGGCTAAACTTCATATTTCATCAACACGAACTTTGAACTTTTAACATGAAGTTAGATTTAAATAGAAACTATATATTATAAAGTTGAGATTTTAACATTAATTAACATGAAGTTTAACATTGAAATGATCTTAACATGAACTTTTGTATTTGACATAAAGATAGGGAAAGTGAGAAAGAGAAGATACAAGCTAGAACACATACAGACACACACACACACACACACACACACACACACACACACACACACACACACACACACGCTTTCACGCACACTCAGACACACACTCAAGAAATACATAACAGAAGTACCAACTCTCACACACAGGTGGCGTTAAGCAGGCGCGTTCGCGCAGCCGCTCCTCCAACTGCAGCATACACACAAAGAACAGCAATGAGAAGGAACCAGGTATAGCATACACACATAAACAAATCAATTACGCTGCTATATACCCGAACTAAGTTGACGAATTTGACGCTAAATGAAACGTGTTTGACACTTTGCAGAGCTTGTGGAGAATCGCATTTGCCACAACATGGCCAGCATTCAGCTGAATGGTGGCCTTAACAACGATCAGGCCAAGGTCAGCAGTGGAACAGCAGCTGCAGCTGCAGCTGGAGCTGGCTCAGGTGCTGGCGCAGCAGCTGCAGCTGCAGCTGGCGCTGCTGCTGGAGCTGGGCCTGGTGCTGGGCCGGGAGCTGCAGCTGGAACTGGAACTGGAACTGGGGGTGTCATTGCACCCGTTGCCATCATGGACAATGCAGATGCCGAGGCACAATTGGCAGTTGTTGCTGCGGCAGCAGCTGCCGTCGAGGAGCCCGAACAGGAGGGCTACTCACTGTTGACATACCCGAAGGGCACCAGCTGCTTTGCCCAGTTCACCTGGATCATTATCTGGCCGATCCACCTGCTCTTCCGCATCGCGATACCCGATTGCAAAAAGGCCAAAAATAATAAAATCTTTCCGCTAACCTTTATCATGTGCATTGTCTGGATTGGATCGCTGTCGTACTTCGTTGCGTGGATGATAACCATAATTGGTGAGTGGAGCAACATCATCGTCATGGCATAAACGGCTACAACCAATAATTGAAGACTGTTTAATATGAAATCACACAGTTCATGGCATGAACTTGCTTGAAAATGATAAACAAATGGTTTTTCCCCGATGCCTGCAGACGGCTGGGGCCGATGAAGCTTTTGCTCTTCAAGAGCTCAAGTGATCAGCCTACACTTTCTTAGCCTGTCTAAATGTTATTCCACATTAACCTACAATTTCTACTAGGTCAAAGACTTCTTCACTCTTCCCAAACTTGTGGAAAGTAATCATGAACAGAGGACTAAAATGTGTGCTAAAATGAAAACTCTTTCCTCTCGTATTTCTCTTCTGAACATTTTGCCTGATTACACTCTTGGCTATAGTCCTCTGGTGACTATAACAAAAATTCTATATTCCATATCTTCATTGTATTAGGAGTTAGCCTTGAGTTGTCTTTAGATATTCCTAGATATTCTTATTTCTTATTCTATCGCAGCTGCATCTCGACTGGTAACATGGCTCGGTTAAGCCCTCTACCAGGGAAGCCATTTGTAGTTTTAGAGTTCTTATTAGTATTATCTTTATATATAGATTAATATTGTGATTTTTTTGATTTGGTTTTGTCTCTCATTTATCTCAGGCGATACACTTAAGATACCCGATTCGGTAATGGGCATTACGTTCCTGGCAGCCGGCACCAGTGTACCCGAGGCAGTGTCCAGCGTGATTGTGGCCAAGCGCGGTGAGTGTTAGGCTAGCTGCCTAGAGTTAGCAAAGTTGGGCTAAGACTAGTTATGAGATGCTGATGTGTTGTCTGTGGGATATGTTTGTTGGTTTCTGTTGCCATTGCAGGTCATGGCTCGATGGGTATTTGCAATTCGATTGGCTCGAACACGTTCGATATACTGCTGTGCCTGGGCGTGCCCTGGCTGATAAAGGCGGTCTTCTTTCCGATACAGCCCGGCCAGAACTACGTGGCCATCAATTCGGCTGGCCTCGAATACTCGGCCATCACACTGCTCTCGACGCTCTTTCTGCTCTATCTGACATTCTCGATGAACAAGTTCAAGCTGGACACGAAGGTGGGCATCGCGTGCCTGGTCATCTATTTGGTATTCATGATATTTGCCTCGCTCATCGAGCTCAATGTGTTCTTCCGCGTCAATCTGCCAACATGCGGACGTTCATGAGCTGGAGTTGTAGTTGGAGTTGAAGTTGGAGTTGGAGTTGGAGTTGGAGTTGGAGCTGGAGCTGGAGCTGAAGTTGGCGCTGGAGCTGGAGCTGGAGCTGTAGCTGGAACTAGTACTGCAATTTGGAGCTGGAACTGGAGATGGCCGTGCAGTCGTTTTAATTAATTAATTAATATGTATTTCCTGTTCTATTTCTATCTACCTTGATAGTTGAGTTACCTTTATGCTACTACGTTATGCTGTTATTGTAATACGTTTTTTTTTTATTATTATTATTATTAAAGTAGAGGAAACTCTTGCCCAAAGTGACATGAAATGAGAACAAAAACAAAAGCAAAAACCAACAGAAAATCAACAAAAACCAAACAAAACAAATTCCATAATGTATTTATATATTAATTAATATATGAGATTTAACAAAAGAATGCGATTAACTGTATTTACTTCTTCTTCTTCGTCGTCGTCTACTTCTACTTCTACTTCAATATACCCCGTATTGTTGTTTTGGTGTTTCTGCTCTGTCTATCGATATTGCTTAACATTTGCCTATTATCGATCAAACAATCGATTTCCACTTGAATTTTACCAGGCAGCGCAGAGGATATATAAATTTAAAACGATCTAATTTGATTTGTAGTTTCGTCTAAGTACTGTCTGTGTCTGGGCTTGGTTTTAATCGATAAAAATCGATTTGATGCTTTGCTAGTCACAGGAATATTGACTTTAGTATATTTCTTAACATATGCCTAATATCGATAAAAATCATTTTAGATCTGTCGTTCTCTTTCGACATAGCTCGATGACTTTAAGACCTACAAACATCAAATTTGATATGTTGCTTCGTGGTAGGTACATATAGATTATCAGTATTACGATTATGGCATAACTGATTTGCTTGCATAGAGAATGCTAGTCTAAGCCCTGAATTCAGTATTTTTTTGGCAGGCAGTAGAAGGCGTGGCAGGACGACGAGTGGAGTCGAGCTCAAAGCATTTGCCAATTATCGATTATAATTATTATATTAAATATTATTATATTATATTATTATATTATATAGCTCCACACAAGTGTCCGTAGATCGTGCTTTCCAGCTCAATTTTAGGTTTCAGTTGCAGGAGTTCCAGGACGAGAGAAGCAATTTGCATTGATGAAGGCACAAGTTGTTCGTTGATCTGGGAACGTAGCTGTGGATGTTGAATATGTCAGTGATTATTTCAAAATATTTGTACGAAAATTATTATTTTGATTTTCCTTTAATTTTATTTTTTAGTTATTCTCAAGCCAGGCAGTAAAATGGCTTTCCACAATGATACACAATGGGCCAGAGTCGTTAGCGGAGACTACGGTAAGCGAGCTGATCGATGCCGTCGAACAGATCAAGAGTCCCAATCATTATTTCCCCGTCTAACAGTTCATTCTATAATGCGTCGTGCCAACGACCAGATGAACAACTGTACGCTGCCATCGATAATCGAGTTTCCAAACATAATGCGCAAGAAGTCGATTGGATATACGCTCGCGTGTGTATTTATTAGCGTATACATATTTATCATGTTGGCTATTATATGCGAAAGTTACCTGGTGCCGTCCGTGGAGCGTCTGTGCTACTGTACGTATTTCCCATATAGATGCCAAAGCCGTTCGTTCACTGGCTCCACATGGTCTACTACTTAGCGCTACGAATGTCTTATGATGTGGCAGGTTCAACGTTCATGGCAGCTGCCACGTCGGCACCCGAATTCTTTGTCTGCATTGTGGCTACTTTTGTTACCAGGGGTGATATGGGAATCGGGACCATTGTGGGGTCTTCAGTTTTCAATGTGCTAGCTATTGCTGCTCTTTGTGGCATTTTTTCGAACGTCGTAAGTGCCAACAGGGCTGTCTGTGTTTGTCTATCTCATTGTCTATCTGTCTTTATCTCTCCTTATCTGTCTCTCAGTCTCTCTAGCTATCTATCTCTCTATCTATCTATCTCTATCTATCTATCTCTGTCTATCAATCTATCGCTATCTATCTATCTATCTCTATCTACCTATGTATCTATCTATCTCTATCTATCTATCTCTATCTCTATCTATCTCTATCTATCTCTATCTATCTATCTATATATCTATATATCTATCTATCTATCTATCTATCTATCTCTATCTATCTCTGTCTATCCATCTATCTCTATCTATCTATCTCTCTCTATCAATCTATCTCTATCTATCTATCTCTCTCTATCAACCTATCTCTATCTATTTATCTATCTCTCTATCTATCGCTATCTATCTATCTCTCTCTATCTACCTATGTATCTATCTATCTCTATCTATCTATCTCTATCTATCTATCTCTATCTATCTCTGTCTATCCATCTATCTATTTATCTATCTCTCTCTATCTGTCGTTATCTATCTCTCTCTCTCTATCAATCTATCTCTATCTATCTATCCCTCTCTATCAATCTATCGCTCTCTCTCTCTCTCTCTCTCTCTCTCTCTATTTCTCTCTCTCTCTCTCTATTTCTCTCTCTCTCTTTATTTATCTCTCTCTATATTTACACCTCTTTCTCTTTCTATTTATAACTCTCTCTCTCTATCTCTATATATATATATATATATATATATATATATTTATCACTCTCTCTCTCTATATATATTTATAACTCTCTCTCTATATTTATAACTCTCTCTCTCTCTATATTTATACCCCTCTCTCTCTATAAATTTCCTAATTTTTCATTATGCTCTTCACTGTTTTCCATATTTTACTTTCCCCATTTCTCTGGCTGACGTCCTTGTCTCTCCTCCATTTACGCGCCGTCTCTTTCGCTCCCGCAGTACACGAAATTGGACTGGTGGCCGATAACACGAGATTGCTTCTGGTATTTGCTATCGATCTGTGCGCTTTTTGGAATATTGTTCGATAGTCAAGTGGAGCTTCATGAGGCTATCATTTTGGTCGCATTATACTTTATATATTTAATTGGGTTAAGCTTTGATCGAAAAATACAGAAAGTTTGTCGGAGTAAATCGTTTATAATATATTCATATATGCTTTTAATGTTGGCTACGTGCATTTGCAGCTCAGGGCTCCACTGAGGGTACACTGCATGAGAATCCCTTGGATCGCAAGGAAGATCCGATGAAATCGTTCAAGGAAACCGTTTGTGGATTCCCAACTAAGGAAAATAGCACCTGCTCTAAGATATGGTTTGCTATCAAATATCCAGCTGTACTTTTGTTGGCAATAACAACGCCGAGTGCCCGATCGATATTTGCTCTCACCTTGATAATGGCTGTGGCCTGGATTAGCATTTTGTCGTATCTCGTTACCTGGACACTCACTATTATTGGCTACAACATTGGCATACCCGACTCTATAATGGGATTCACCGTGTTGGCGTTCGGCACTAGTGTACCCGAGGCTATCTCCTCCTTTATTGTTGTCCGAAAAGGTGAATCTTTTAAAATACTTCTGTGTTTGTATGTGTGACAGAATCGTGGCATGATTGCAACAGCTTCACGGTATCTTCTAGTCGGACACTGCCGACTAGAGCCTTCTAAACTCACTATCCATATGTTTATAAATGGTTCTCGTTCGTTTAGGGTATGGCTCAATGGCAATGTGCAATGCAATCGGATCAAACACTTTTGACGTCTTCCTTTGCATGGGCTTTCCCTGGATGATAGCCATTGCGATCAATGCAAAAAAAATCAATATTAATTCAGATGGGCTAGCCAACACTACTGGCGTTTTGATCATAACCGGTGCAATCGTCTACTTCAGTCTGCTGGGCACCAAGTTTGTGCTTGGCAAAATTGTCGGCTGGATTTGCCTAGTTAGCTATTTGGCGTTCTTTGCTTTCGCTATCGCCATGGAGCTGAAGGCATTAAAGCCTACGTGCGATATCGAAAGTGGTCCTTATTCGTTCTATACCTAGAATTAGAATTCTATGTTGACATTTGCTCAGTTGATATCATTAAAATTCATTCTAAATTTTATCTATGTGTCTCTCTCTCTCTCTCTCTGCTTCTCTGCTCACTTGCCAGAAGCCTAAAAACTAACTCGACTTCATTTTAGATATATTAATATTCAGATATAACGTTGAATTTCATCTAAACTACTTCGAAAACGTCCATTTATAATTTTCGAATGACGCTCAAACTTCGAAAGCTATGCCTTCTCCAACTTGTACTTCTATCTATTTGCCTCAGGCATTTTAGTAGCAGCTATACAAATTTTGACTTGATTTCAAATTTAATAGTTTTCGAACTTACAATTCAGCTCGATCTTCGCCAGCTCTACGATTAGATCTTTACCACGAGCTGCCAGTCGAATTGATCACTTCTGAACTTCGAATTACTATCACTTGATCAAGTGATGTGGGAACTTTATCTTTTCGCATATAAATAAAATAATAAATTTCAGAATTTACGCAAGTCCTGACTTGGTTTCGCTTCGAAAAACTACTAAATGAATATAGAAAATGATTAAAGCGTATCTGCCCGTCGAGCACAAAAAAAAAAAAAAAAATATTTTTCACTTGAAATTTAGATTAATTTTCTTCCACGTTCTGTTGTTGTTGTGTTGTACGCATTGTCCGCCATATTGTAAAATTATATACATGTATATATAGGACACATACACATACACATACATATATTTATATATATATAGTTGGATTGACGCATCTAGAGGCGTATGGAACTGAATGTGCAGGTGTCTGCGGGGCACGCGCAAGGCAACGATGACGTCAATTCGAGTCGCTGTTATGACATCAAGACAGCTACTCGAATTGTCATTGTCACATACATATACGCTAGCACTAAGTATATACTAAGCACATATATATACTCCCTATATATGTATTCGTATGTGCGTGTGCGCACATAAATCTGAAGATAAGTGCACAGCTCTGTAGTTGAGTTTATAATTTATATTATTGATAAGAGGCAACATTTGAAAGCCAAAGCAGTTACAGATACAGATACTCCAGGCTTATTTATATATATACATGTATGATATAGATATAGATATGGCTGAGAGTAATTGAAAGGTTCCGTTTTAGATTTCACACAGCAAATCGAGTTCTTTGAGAAATGCCTTTAGAGAAATTCCTCAGCTGAATCTCAACCCGTGTCCTATCATATCTTTAGATGATATTTTTATCACTTCCCACACTTGTGCAGGGTATTAGCTGCGCGTATATGGCAGCCAAATTGGTCGAATCTGCCGATAAGCATTAATTCACGCTGCTTTATGGCCAAACTCGTGACTACAATCGTCATTTGAGAGTTTTGTGTGGGTGCTGATTGAAGTCAAGTCCTCTAAACCATTTCACTAATCTCGATTGCAGCCCATTTACAATGTCAGATTCTGCTCGATAACCAGGAACACAGCGAAAGGTGTTCCGTACTGTAGATACCCTGTGTAAAAGATGTTATAAGAGAGTCTATATGACATACTTGAGATGTGCTAATCGATATTTATCGATATTTTAGAATTTATAGAACATCATATATCACATATATCTTTGTGCACATTTAAAACAGACCATAATCTTCTATAAATTCTAAAATATCGATAAATATCGATTCGCACAGCTGTCTTATGTGATTATCAATCAGATAGGCTAGATTATCTCATCACATATCAAAGTTGGACTGCCCAATCGGCAGAGTCCATGCCGCGGCAGATATATCCTTATCTATTTTACAGAGTATCAAAATGTAGCAGGCCAAAGACTAATTAAGCCTATACCCCCTTGGTGTACTTCAGATTATAATATGGTCTTATATATATGATGTATGTATGTACTAGATTTAATACAATCGATTCAGCTAAGTTAAGATCATTCTTAACTAGTCACAATGAATTTGGGTTTGTGTAGGTGGATGGGGGCCGATGGGCATGTTGGAATCTTATCAACGGGAGAACCTATCAGCCAAGCAACCAATGCCTATGGACCTTACTTTTGCGTGTTGACTTTTCTTCAAATGGGGCCCTGATTAAATATTACCAATAAATTAACTTCTTTTCACTATAGAAGGAATCAATCTGGGCATAAATCTGAATTGTTATAATTGCCTGAGCTAATAATATATAACTTTTGGAGTACTTGAGTCTCATCTATCTAGCGAACTGTATATAGTCTACAGCACAGCGAAATTGGGTTCTATCAATCATGCCACCATGAATAGATAGAGATATGTATGTATTTATTAGTTTATTATTAGTTTGTCCTGACGCTGATTGACTCATCGTCTGACTGGCTGATTGACTCTTTGATAGATCGATTACTGATAGATTCACAAGGTTATAGACTGTTGAGCTGATTGATTGACTGATTCACTGACTGTATGATTGATTGATTGAGTGACGAACCTATTAGATAGATAGATTGTTAGCCTAACTAACTGGTTGACTGACTGACTGAGTGACTAAATGATTGACTGCTAGATGGACTGTTGATGGATGAGCTGATTAATGGACTGAGTGATACGTAGGCTGATTGGCTGATTGAATGATTGAGTGAAGGTCTAACTGAAAGAGCGATTGTTCAACTGACTGATTGAAGGATTCGCTTACTGCTAAATGATTGATGGTTATAATGAATGATTGAGCGATGCACTAACTAATCTGCTAAATGATTGATAGACCAATTGAATGGACGATTGATGAACTGATTGCCCTATTGATTGCTTGACTGATTGACTACATGATTGCTGGTTTCAATAATTGATTGACTGATCGCTTGAATGACTGATCAACTAATAAACTGATGAACTGATGGATTGACTGATTGATCGCCACATTTGTTGACAAAAAGCGCATAGCCTAAACAATATGATTTTATACTGGTCTACTTGCTACTTTTCTGGGCTCTAGGTGGTTTTTTGACTAAATCAATTTTTAGCCTTCACATCAGACTGAAGTTAAAGGAAACGCTTAAGCGCATGTTAAATAATGTTATCGAATAGAATATTTGATGGACATATCTATCACTAACGATTAGCAGCCAGACATCTAGTTATATTAAGTCCGGCACTTAAACTGTCTACCAGCATTATATGCCTATACCCATGCAGAGTTTCTATTATGTGGCTCTTTGGGGGAGCTTATAATGCTAATGATATATGGCCCGGAATGGTCGACAACGAATACGCCATTGTTTTCGCAAAAATATGACGTCTATGCCGCAAGCCTGCAAAAGTATGACGTCCATCGAGAAAGAAGGCAACAATCGAAAATCGAAAGACTTTTGTATTATAGAAAACAAAAGTACAATGTTAATCAAATGGTTGGAAGCACACCCGATTTGATTGTTCGCTAATCTCCCAGATATGATAAAAAATATATAAAAATAAACACATTCCACATAACAAACTAACCGCATAGGGTATTCCATCAATTTGCAATTTCCCTCGCCTGCTGCGCCGCTTTAATCTCAAAACTGTTTCAGATTTTCATCTGCTTTTCAAGCAGAGTTCGGATGCTCAGCTTACAGCCATAGAACTCCGATATCTGATGTAATGATGATATGATGATATGATGATATGATGATATGATGATATGATGATATGGTGATATGATGATATGATGATATGATGATATGATGATATGATGATATGATAATATGATGATATGATGATATGATGATATGATGATATGATGATATGATGATATGATAATATGATGATAAAGAGTATTTCTTTTGCTTATATATATATATATTTATATTTTTTTTTTAATTTTTTTTTTTTTTTTTAATCATTCCGGAAGTACAAAGAACATGCTATTGAAATAACACTCGTAATTATCAGAAACACAAAATAAATCTAAAAAAGGGGATAAAGTTTGAGACTTCACCAATTTGATTTCAACACGTGTTAGAAATAAATTATAATTATATTATATATAGTATAGTATGCCATCTAAAATAAAATTCAATAAATAAATATTTTAAAATATTTTTTCTTTTAAGTTATTGTTTGTTGTTCAACATTTAATTAGTTAGAAGACTCTAAGTCTACACAAAAAAAATGTGTTCAATAATAGCAAAATAAATATATATCAAATAATGAATTATGTGAATATTGAATAACATAAATAAAAGTAACTAACATTATTATATATGAACAATTTTCTTTTAAAAATGTGAATAGCAATTTAACTATGAAAAGTTAGAAAAAAAATGTCAAAAATATAGATATTTGATTGACAACAGAAATAAATATATATTGATTGAAATGAGATTTTCAATAAAGTAGTATAGATGGGGATGCTATCATATAGGAATGTGTAAGGCTATAGCGAAGGAGAATAACAGTATGAGTCAGCTGGCAAAGTCAGGTAGTACCCACTAGAAGTATCATATATATAAGTATATCTCGCTATGCACAAGGGTAGATAAGATTCTTTTGTCAGGTATTGAGCAAATGTTTAACAAATATTTTCCCCAATTCTTAATTTAAGGGAAATAAAGTTAACTCCCCGCGACAAATCGGATATATACATTTATATGTTACTATATATAGAGAGTTAAGTATCGACACTGATGCAGCACATTTGAGTGACGCTCACTGCGAGCGTAGCTGGCATTACGTATGGTAAAAGCTCATTTTGAACTTAGCCCCAAGCTGAGGGAAGTACAATACAAAAAAGTAATTAATGGAGAATTGTTTGAACGATCCAACGATTTAGCGATCTAGCGATCGCTTTGTTGCTCAGGATCGCTAAATGCATGTTGATCTAATATATTTATGAATGCATAGATGAAAGTGAAACTATTGCAGGTAGTAGCCAGTCGGTCCATCAGCTGATCACAACTGATCAGCGACAGACTCTCAGCGCCGATCACTGTTCAAGCGTCGCACGTGGATCCTATAAATAGTTTTTAGACGATCTTTCCAGCTAAGTATGAAAATACCCAAAGTCTTTCAATTGATTACACCAAATACACACTCATACACACTCGCATACAAATGAGCTGGAGAACTGGACAGTAATAGATTGATAAACATTGCATTGCAATTATAGTTTTTTTTATTTTTTTTCTTTTCTTTTTTTTAATTTTTTGCTCTTATCAGAACGGTAACGTCTATAATGAGTACTCGTTACAAGCTTTGTTGTCTATTATACTAATACATGTCTATGTGTGTATGTGTGTGTGTGCTACAGAGTGCTACGGACTAGCTGTATTTGCATGACTAGCAAATACCCTGCAATGCTCAAAGCTTAGACAACATTTTTTTTGCTCTTTGACAAATTTGTTCTTTAATCAGGTTTATGAATTATCGGTCAAATGTCAGCTTATCGATTTTAGTGACACTAGCAGTCAAATTCACTTACGTTTTTCAACTTATACAATGAAATGTGCAGCATTACAGGGCAGAAGAATTCGTTGACCTAAGTCAGCTAGCTTGTACTACCCAAGATTTCCGCTTGCTGAAGCCTACAGGTTATAAACAGCATAATGCGACAATTGGTATCAATAAGCAGCAACAGATACACACATACACGCACAGCATTGAGCACCTGCGCAACGCAATCAAAGAAAATCAAAGAATTAATAATAATCGAAAATCAAAGAAAGTATAGTTGAGTGTAGCCGAATAGTAGATATCCTAAGCTAAGTGATCGCTGCTTATGCAGCGACACATCCGAAGATTCAAATTATGGAAAATGTGTGCTTGAATAACTTCAATATTTATTGCTGGATCTTTAACGCTCGATTTTTATCTGCGATATTTATATCTATATATGAATATGCTAATTTAACAAATATCGATAAAAAATTAAACAAAAAATAGAAGTTCTATCTAGTCTGTTTGGGTAATAGACATCAAATTTTGTAAAGCTTTTGTAGTTATCGAGATATCCTAGATCTGTGCTGATAAGGAATATATGTACATATGTATATGCTATGGACAGACGCTTGTCTGTTACGCGCATATGCCCTAAGTCAAAGTGATTTGGCATTTTCAACGAGTCTTTAGGGTATCAAATGAACGCAAAACGGAAAACGAAAAAATTTTCAAGTGTTGGAGACTCGACTGCACGCCAGGCAGTGATAAACTCTTTAAAATACAATAACAACAACAGCAGCAGCCGAAGCAGCGACAATAACAAAAACAACAAGAACGCAAAAATATAACCAATAACGGCTTTTGCCTCAGACAGCTGTTAACGCTAGCAGCAGCGCTCAACAACGTCGAGACTTTGACAGCGGCAGCGACGGCGACTGCGACGCTGGCGGCGCTGTTTATTATTAAGACGCGCGCGCGCTGGTCGCACTTAATTAGTTGTGCGCCATAATTCAAGCCAAGCGGTTGACGCAGCCGTCAGCCAAAGAGACAGCGAAACAAGAAGCCGAAGAAGCAGCAGCAGCAGCAGCCACAAGAAAACAAGCATAAAATCAAAACAAAAACCAGAAGTAAAAAATCAACCGTTACCAGGATTCGAAGTTCAATTAAATGAAAAAAGCTGCGCCGTTCGAACAACAAATTCGAAGTTTCAAATTCGAACACGAAAACGAAAACGCGCAAACCAACGTAACAAACGTAAACGTGAACGTTAACGTAAAAGCAAATGAATTAAGTCGCGTTGCGCATACGCCGTGAGTGTTGCAACGAAGGAGGGAAAAAAGCACAAAAACAAAAGAAAACTAACTTTTTTAAATATATACAAATTTGTAATAAAATTTAATATATTCGAGGCGCACGTGTGGCACGTGTTGCTGTTTGTAATCATTTTTAAACGAAAATAGCTTCTTTTTTGCCCAAAAATCAAAACCAAAAAAAAACCAAAGTTTATTTTTTTTTGTTAAAGTTGCTTTTTTTTACCTAATTGTTTTTGATCGTATCATGTTGAAAAACGCGCGCCTCTTGCTTGGCGTTCTCATATTAATTGCCAGCAGCATAGCGGATACACAAGCCACAGGTGAGTAAATAGACCGAATTCTTTTCTTCAGTTTTCGATCCATTAGAAAAAATCGAAAAAAAAGTAAAGAAATTTATCATACGTCTGACAATTGCACAGATATCTCCGAAACCTTCAATGAAATTTGATCAAAGACAATTAAGGAAAAAATGAATGTCACGCTGCTCAACTAGTCCATACCCTAGCCGGTCAGAGCTAACTAAAAATCCAGGAGTTTGAAAAAAAAACAGCAAATTCTGTAAACCTTAGGTCAAAATCAATATTTATCGACAATGTTGTTGAAACGTATGTTTCAAGAAAAATTCTAATCATTCTAAAGTTCTTTGTTCCATATACTTATTGGCCATGCAACCAATATGCCCTGTGTGGCAAACGAGCTGTGCAGCGACTATACGGATTCCCCGTGTTGTTCAGTTCAGTTTAAAGCCTCTAAAATACGATTTATTTATGATAAATGCCTGAGCTTAACAATATGGGTAGAAAAAGGAGGCAGGCAGCAGCTTATATATAATATATGTTATATATCTAAATATATATATTTGGTATATATAAATATGCCTGATTATCATACGAAACTGAATCGATGAACCTAAAATACATATTCAATTATATATATGTATGTGTATGCCTGTCTAAATTAAGCCGAAGTACTTACATAAATTTTTCGATAACAGCTAACATTTACATAATATCGATCCACAAAAAAATCGATTCCAGGAATTCCAAAATTAAAATTCTGCCCATACCAACTGGCATTGCCGACTTGCCTTGTCGACAGTGGGTGAGACCTAAATAACAACAACAAATTTGAGATGCCAACGCAAAGAAGAGCTAAGCTAGATCCAATGCGAATCTGTCTACCCATCTAAACTGATTGATTAATAACCCTGGGTTTTCGGCCCACTATAAAATAATAAAAGTTCCCATTTTGCCCCCATAGCCTCAACAACTTGATCGATCGTCTAATTATTCTATTAAGTTCCAGGCCTGATAAGTTGTATCTGGCAACTGATTTTAGCATAAATTATAACTGATATACAAATGGTTGGTTGACTAGTTCAAATATCTGAATCTGTGAGCTGAACTGGTTCGCAATAATCAATTCAATAGATATCTCTATTGTATGAATATTTGACAGCGCCTCCCTTTTTGTGGACAGCTGTCCGAGCCGAAAACAAAATACGTAAGATCCATGAATCAAGCACAGAAAAAAAACAAGTGAAAGGCTTGCAGTCGGGCTTGACTTACTGCAAGATACTCGTTCACGATACAAAAAAAAAAAAAAAAAACAATTCAATAATTTATCGTAAATCTTAAGATTGAGTCTGGAGACTTATAGACACATAAAGTTTGAGATAAATCAATAGACGAGTCCAACATACAGTTTTAGACGCTTTGCCAAGCCCCCAAAATGGGCATAGATATATATTTACTTATATTTCAGATCATCAGCTGCTCTCAACGTTGCGTATAGGTTCCAAATCGCAAGTTCTGGCTTCCATAGGTGAGCGTCTGCTACACAGCCTATATGCTCTTTTCATTTCGTGAGCGAGTATGCTTTCCGCATACTAGGTAAATAAGCAGCTGTTGTCGAGCACACAGGAAAAACCTTTTTGGATGGGGGCTATCAGCGAGCTTGATAACAGCTCGCTAAGATTGAAAGATTGACACAATCATAAATACATATATATATATATATATATATATATATATATATATATATATATATATATATAATAATAAATATACATTTGGGTTCTTTACATCTTAATGCTGCTGTACGTGGGGCAAGTTCAGCTGCGAACTGCTGCAGCTGCAAGCAGCTTTGATGAAGCATCTGCGATCCATCAGCTGATAAAGGAATCAGACGTCGCACTGACACACATATATACTATATACATAGTGTCAGTCATTTGATCGATGCGATTAGCTGACAGCTGTTTAACTGATAAAAAAGGAAACGAAAAAGCGGATTTTTTTTTGATAACTCGTGTGGGAGGTAAAACCTTTTAACGTTCTATACTTGAGTCCAGCTTCCATTGATCTGATAACACTAAAAGTTTGGCTAATGCTGCTGCCTTGACTTATAAGGCCTGAAGAACAATTGAACTAGTTTACTGGAAAAATAGGAAATATAGAATCGCTGCATTTACTCAAAGCTTTTATAATTTTGGAGCTATGCCAAAGCGAAGCGCAGTGCCTCAAACTTTAATTTAATCAGGAAGAGGACGATGTGGCATACATTAAAAGAAAAATGGGACGAAGGGCAGACAAGTAGCGCCTGAGAATTGAATGAATAATGCGAAAAATATAGCTAAAATAGCTCTAGATGTATAGAGGTATAGTCTTATATAGACTATATAGTAGCACAAACAGAATTAGAACCTTGTATAGAACACGTTCAATACACTTTATCGATAACATATTCAAAGAAAATCGATTAGATTCGATCAGTATAGATTTAGAAATACTTCGATTTGATCATGGCTCATTGCACAAACAATTTGATATGTAACGATGCGATTGCTATTGCTATTGTTATTCTGATAATTGATTGAGTATAACTCTTGCAGCTAGCACTATATAGACAGCATAGTTAGCTGTAGCCAACTGGAGTGCAGAATCTATCTTACCGCAATTCACGAGAATCCGTTAAGTTCCACGAACGACTAATTGCAGGCATCAAATAACTCATCCCACTGAAAGAGGAAGAAGAAACGCGCTGTCAAAAAAAAGTACAATAAACAAGATAGGATCGAGCACTACGCAGATATATATATATATATACATATATATATGTATATCTATATATATTATGATTTTCACTAGAAATTTATATAGTGCTTGAACAGCGTAAACCGCTTAAGAACACGCGTGCTGCAATTATCGATTAGTAATACTCGCTTAGATGACTGGAAAGCGGGCATATTAGCTTAGTCAAACCAGCGATGGGCAGGAAGTGTGAATGACGAATACCTATAAGATATATACATATATATTGCATATATATATAAAGCAAATCTTAAAGTGATCTTACATAAAGTGATCGGCGAGCGAGTATCGCGCTGCGGCTAGGACTCAACTGTGTGTGTTCTTAATGGTTTTGCGCAAGGGTGGGGGATTTTATTACGTGGCGTTGCCACCCATTCATAATTGTTGCATAAACACAGTCGAGAGATGCCCGCGTGCGCTATAAACACGAACGTCATATGACAAGCGTTTTTTTTCGCTTTGTACTTTAGCCAGAGCCACTTCAGCATAAGCAATTGTATGGTCTATAGACAGACAGACAGATAGCTGTAGGTAGTACATATCAGATATATGACAGGGTGATTCCCGTTCTGGTTTGAATCACTGGCATTGATCCCGGCTCTATAAATAGTTTGCTTTTCAATAGGATTCATTGGAAGCCGTTCGGTTATTCCCATTTTCGAATTCCCAATTCGGATTCAAATTCCAATTCGAATTCCGATTCTGATTCCGATTCCATTTAGCTGGAATATTTGAACTATGTGTATATGGTAGACATTCGGCATCTAATTAGCTTTCTAACTAGCTACAGCTTCAACTGCTGCTAAAGATACCCTGTAAATAAGCATAAACAAATTCAACTTAATATATTCAAGCTCAGCGTGCAGGGCATTGACCAGTCGGACACATTCTTACAATCAGATATTTATTTACTATTTTCAATTATTATAAATATTGTTGTAATTGCTATTAATTATTATTATTATTATTGTTGCTGCTGCTGTTGCCAGCTGACGGTATTTGGCGAATAAACAGTCAAACAAAAGAGCGCGAGATGACGGCGCTCTCCTTTGATGGGTACACTGCCCTACAGAAACATTACCTATTACTTATCTAAGTAATTGATCCCATTGATTGATTTTAAATCTACTTCCGTCACATATTTCAATATTTATAACTTTGAGGAAAACTCAATTTTCTCAACTCTTTTCAACTTTTTTACGACTTCGTTTAATTTTATAAAAATTAAAAATATTGAAATATGTGACAAAAAAATATAAATCAATCAATATATATAGAGACATATATACTATCTTTCCATTTCATTTCAAGTGTCACAAGTGTTACAATTGTTTCTTTTCCATATAATTTCATATTCTATAAGCTAGTAATTCTATTTCATTTTCACATTCACTTTTTAAACATATTTTTTGTAGTGTTTCAATTTACAACATTCTGTTGCCAGTTAACAGCAATTTTCTATTGCATCTCATTTAATTTGTGCTTACTTTCATTTCCTTTTTATAGTGTTTCAATTTCAGCAGTCCATTTCGAAATTGCCGTAGTCAATATTTCATATTTTATTCAACATCCGAAGAGATTCAGTTAATTTTTAGTGTTTCAATTCCACTGTTCCATTTCCATACAATATCAGTCACTAGTTCTGATTCCTTCCACATCACTTGCTAGTCTCTTAGTTTTCTTATGAACTGTTTAATTTTTAGTGTTTCGATTCCGACGTTCCATTTCTATACAATGTCAGTCACAGTTGTAGCTCATTCCACATCATATGCTGTACTTTTCATTTTCATTTACCCTTGATATGTTTAATTTTTAGTGTTTCGATTCCGACGTTCCATTTCATGCAATGTCAGTTCATTCCACATCACATGCTGTACTTTTCATTTTCATTTACCCTTGATATGTTTAATTTTTAGTGTTTCGATTCCGACGTTCCATTTCATGCAATGCCAGTCGCAGTTTCAGTTCATTCCACATCACTCTCTAGACTCTTCATTTTCCTTAGATATGTTTAATTCTTAGTGTTTCGATTCCGGCGTTCCATTTCATGCAATGTCAGTCGTAGTTTCAGTTCATTCCACATCACTCTCTAGACTCTTCATTTTCCCTAGATATGTTTAATTCTTAGTGTTTCGATTCCGGCGTTCCATTTCATGCAATGTCAGTCGCAGTTTCAGTTCATTCCACATCACTCTCTAGACTCTTCATTTTCCCTAGATATGTTTAATTCTTAGTGTTTCGATTCCGGCGTTCCATTTCATGCAATGTCAGTCGTAGTTTCAGTTCATTCCACATCACTCTCTAGACTCTTCATTTTCCCTAGATATGTTTAATTCTTAGTGTTTCGATTCCGGCGTTCCATTTCATGCAATGTCAGTCGCAGTTTCAGTTCATTTCACATCACTCTCTAGACTCTTCATTTTCCCTAGATATGTTTAATTCTTAGTGTTTCGATTCCGGCGTTCCATTTCATGCAATGTCAGTCGCAGTTTCAATTCATTCCACATCACTTTTCATTCATTCGAATACTTCGATTCCACTTGTTGACACCTTTCAGTTCCATTTAATTTCCGCTGACCAGTGTGGAGCAATCGCATTTGTTTATTTTATCAACAATTAACAAGATGTAAACAGCATTTAGCATTTTTTAGCTTGGGAAGCGATGAATTGATTTGCATTGAACGATCGGCTGAACAAGCTGCCAATTAAGTAGTAGTATTTAGAAGAAGAAGCAGAAAAAGAAGAAGAAGAAGCAGAAACAAAACAAATAAACAATTAAAAGAGAAAAATTGTTACTAACTGAACAAAATGCACTTTGCATTGTGATGATTATGATGATCGATTGCGGGTGAGGATTAGGGGTATTCCCGCAACTTTTCCAAGGGACATGCTGGGATTTTCATACGTTAGCCATTTGGGTATTTCTCTCTCGAGCTCATAGCGAAAGCCAAAGCCAAAGCCCAAGCCAATGCAATGCAAACGCCACACCTCGACACCTGTCAACAGGTTCAATAAACTTGTTTAGATGCTTTAGCTGCCAACTCTCAGATGTATTTATGTATGCATATACATATATATAATCGCATCTCACATATCACACATTGCATTCGACGCCCATGCAAGCGGGTATATTAGTGCTGACTGAATTTTAGAAAATAAAATGTTTTTTCAGCATTCTTAACTAATATTACTATGGGTCAGGCCTATGCCCATATCAAAGTATTTTCTTTGTTATCGATAATCGATAAATGTGTATAACGAAGTCGGCTCTGGCAATACCCTGTACCATATACACATATATTCAAGTTCTATTCAAAATTCTTTAAATAAAGTCAGCTCAGCTTTAGTTTCTTTATTTCAATCTTTGCTCGAGCGAAGTATTCGCGCATTTACAGGGTATGCTATACGTCGTTCCGCGAGTATTTTCGCTTCTTCGTTAGCATTAAGTTTATCTAATTAGAAAATTATGTTTTGATTGCTGCTGTGGCATTTGTTTCTCTCTCATTGTTTCATTAGCGCCCAGCTGCAAGCGACATGCAATTCAGACTACACACAGATCGTAACAATATATACGATATATATATATACGATATATATTTACGATATACATACACATAGAATCTCAGCATAAACGAAGCTCTGGCCGAGCGTGTCGCACGTGCTTCAAGAATTTCAATGCGAAAAGTTCACATTCCAAATATTTAATTGGTGGAGCGTGCGCGACTTATAGATACCCTGTGAATGCAGCAAGGTTTTCTAATAAGACAAAACAAAAAAAATGTTGTATTTAATTATTATACCTTTTACTCTCAAATATTTAGTATAAGCTAATGATAGACTGTGATTGACTACCAAATACCCTGTAAAAAGAGTAACTTATTATTAATGTTAATTAAAAAGATATTTTTTGAATTATTAGTTTTGACTGTTTCAAATATTTAGTAGTATCTAAATTTTGAACATTTATGTCATGTTCAAAATTGAGTGTTACACCAACAGATACCCTGTAGATAGTGTGTTTTATGTGATTGAATAGTAGAAACATATTATTTACTATATATCTTCAATATTCATTAGTATCTAGTTTTGTGTACTGTTAGATACCCTGTACAAATGTATTTATCTTGATATATGTCCTCTCTATGCCTGAAATATGACTTGATTGGACTGATAAACTAGCAGATACTCTGTGTTTTTTTTTTTTTAATAATTTTCTTTTAATATTTTTCGTATGCCTCTTAAATATTCTGCGGCCTTTCATGATACCCTGTATTTAGTTGGATATTGTTAGGCTAGCAGAGGTTGACGAATCGATATACCCCATCTGAAAGCCGTTGGTATTTAGTCTTGAGATTGTTAAAAAACGACTCAATCGCAATTCACGACTACCACAACTTTTGATATCCAATTCGTGATAAGAAAAATATGACTACAGGGTATATGGCAGGCAGATGAATCACTTTGTATTGCGGCGAACAGTTTGGGTTTGTTTTGCTTGGCTGATAAGAGCGAAAAAAGCCCATCAGACAGTGCGGCTAATTGTGGAGTACTTCTGTGGAATAATAACTAGATATATACATATCATATATAACGACAGACATCGTTATATGGCATTAGTTAAGACAAATTATGACCAATCATAAGAACTTAATCAGGCACCGTAAAAGATATGCCAAAGGAAAACAAAACAAAGCCCTAATGCAATGAGTCTACGGATTATTTCTGGATGACAAGTCAAATGCCACATCAAACAGAAAGTAATCAGAAAAAGGGAGAGAGAGGGAGAGAGAGAGAGAGTGATATAAGCCCAATCCTTACTCCTCTACAAGTTTGAAGTTTTGCTTTAATTTGATGTTCAGTTTCGTTTGATTTGTTTTAAGCAATAAACATCTGACATCTGGCATCTAATTGCTGGGCTATATAATTCTTTATCTATTCACGATTTCTGGAATTTTTTTTTCTATTTTTTTTTTGCGTGAGAAACAATTAAAGTCATTTAACGAGCGCGGTAAGAACGTAGCTAATAGCTTTGTAGCTGCGAAAACAAAAATAGCAAAAAACGTGCCGGGCTCGTGAAAAAATGTTTATTTGAAATATTGTTTTCTTATGCAGGTGAATCCAACAAATCATAGCGCCTCCATGGTCACTTATAGCTAGGTTCACTCTTTATCTGTCTCTGTGTATAAGAGTTAGATTCTAGTTATATTTATAGCTATCAAATATATATATTTAGATATGGCCCCATTCAATATGTGTATCTGATAGGCGTCATGATTTGTCCTCCACGTTCACTTATCGAAAGTATCTGAAAGTAAGACTCTAGTCTAAGTTACACATATAAAAAATATATTTAGCTATAGTCATATATATTTAGTCTAGATAACAATAAAAGTTAACTTGGCCTTTTAGATGTCTTCATATGTGGAGCTATCTATAGAAATTTGAAAGCCCCGCGCCTAAAGCTACGGATCATGAGCCAGTTCATATGAAGTGTACTTAAGAAATTAATATGAAGTTAGTAACTTTAGGAATTGCTGCAAAAACTTTATAACTTCACATATATCAAGGTCACTATAGGGTATCTGTGAGTCGCATACAACACTGTGCAACTTGCCAGACGCCCTGCTCGTTAGTTTTGTAATTGTGCATTTCTGATTTTCAGGGTTGCAGTTTCAATCTTATCACAGTTTAAAGCTCTTATCTATTGTCTGCCTAACAGATAGATATATATATATCTACAGATATATCTAGGTCCATTGTAATCGACAATTCACTTCATATTTACAATGATTTATAATTTATTCTAATGTTCCACTTTCACCTTTCGCTTTCAGTAAATAATGAAACCAGTTTCTTGGAAACATCGCTGAGATATTTGGATGAACAGCTGCTCTACGATATATTGCCACGTGCCAATTGCCCAGGCGATGAGGAAGATGCACCACTAGACGAGTTTCCCGATATATTTACTGGTAAGCGAGACGAATCGAATCGCATAGCAGTGCTATGCTCACTCTCTTTCTCTGTTAGTTCAAGTTCTTGATCCAGTTCCATAAACAAATAGCTCAGAAAATTCCGAATGGAATTGAGGTCGCCAGAGGCAAGAGAGTTAATCAGTCTCTCTCACTCCACATTTTGCTCTGTGTGCCTCTCTCTATCTATTGCTGTCACTCCCCCCGCTGTCTCTCTTACTCTTTCTCTCTCTACAACTCTCTCCTTCTTTCTCACCATAATTTCCTCTCTTTCGCTTGCTCTACCTCTATCTCTCTGCCACTTTTTTTTCTTTTTCTTCCTCTATCCCTCTTTCATTTCTCTCTCTCTCTCTTTAATTCATTCTTTCTTCCTTTCCCTGCTTTTATCTATCCAACTCTTTGCACCCCTCTTTCTCTATCTCTCACTCTACTCTACTTAACTCTACCCACAAACTTGAACTTGCTGACCATGTGGCCCCAATGGTCTTCCTGGCCAAGCAGGCCTTATCACTGGGCCAGGGCCAAATCGAGTGCTAGGCCTCCGATAAGCGAGACACTGTTCAATGGGCCAATAAATCATTCGAGCCAAATGTGTTTACACTGGGATATCAGCCAAAGTATTGCTACAAGTATGAATCGAGTCCAGTGGCCGAACCAGTTCCAGTTCCAGTACCAGTTGCAGTACTGCTTCGTGTCGTCTAACTGCATCAGCAGCACTCCAGACACTCTCAATACGACTCTCGACTCGTATCTCGTATCTCCGATGAACACACACGTATATACATATATCTATATCTATATATATTTGCCACTCTTCAAATCGGGCTTCTTATCACGGAAAACCTTTAATTAAACTACAATACTTGGAACATGACAGATACGCATACTTATAGCTATGACTCTGCTTACCATGTAATAAATAGCAACAGTTTCTTTATCTCCACAATATGCCAATAGAGTTGTGTATGCCCTGGAATATATGTAGATTGTATCATCTCGCCTATCACGAGCGGCGCATTCATCGAATTTTGATATGTTCCTGCTTAGATACCAAATATACTTACTAGCTCTGTCGAAAATAGATTAGGAATTTGATTATTTTATAGAATATAATGGTCGAATTCTCTGTAAAGTTAAAGAGTATGCGTCAAAGCATTATATATCTTAATTGCTCCATGCAGACTCTGACTTGAACTTGTCATCTACGAAACTAAGAAAACAGCTTCAGTTGTGCCTAAAAAGACAATAGCTCACAGAAAAGGCATGGATATTCCTTAGTATTCAAACTAATCTAAGCTGCACCCAGAGTCTCTTAGAGCTATATGCCTAAAATTTGGTGCGCAGCTTCCGATACGTCTAAGTAATGATAAACAAATCGAAATTCTAAAATGTCTCATGTACTTTTTCTCCCTTTCAATAGTGGATCAACTGCGTCAGGGCTGGGTTGCTCTGCACGTGTTCGCTGCGATCTATTTCTTCATATTGCTGGCCATCATATGCAACGATTACTTTCTGCCCACCGTCGAGTGCATTTGCGAGGATCTGAATCTGTCCAAAGATGTGGCGGCTGCGACGTTCATGGCCACAGCCACATCCATGCCGGAGTTCTTTACGAATACGATAAGTACGTTGATATTGGAATCTGATATGGGATTGGGCACTATAATTGGTTCGCTGATGTTCAATACGCTCGGCGTGGCTGGCCTTGCAGCGTTGGCCATTAATAAGGTGAGCATCTAGCTAATGCCTCTGGGAGTCTTCACTGTACTTTCTATTTGCATTTGCAGCCAGTGCAACTGGATTGGTGGCCCATAGCTCGGGATTGCTTCATCTATCTATTCAACACGATCGTTTTGCTGGTTCTCGCTTGGGGCGGCAGCATTAGCTTTGTTGAATCCTGCGTTATGATGGGCTTTCTGCTGCTCTACTATTTGATTACTTTTAACAACAATAAGTTTATGCCTGCCATACGCGTCTTCATCGAGGATCGCATGAACTGCTGCTTCTCCACGCGCTATGGTTGGTCGATCTCTGCTTCGATCTCAAAATACAAAAAGTTTACTAACACGTTGTATTAATTAACTTTTAACAGATCTCACGGAACCGCCAGAGAACAGTGCCAAAGCGCAGCTGCCCTTGAAGAAGGATCCACTCTCTGGAGATGGTCTCTTTGTGGTAAATTTTCCGGAAAACACCTCGTCCATGTCATCCACAGCCAATTTGACGCACTCCAAGCATTGTAAGTGTAATTCAAATAACACACTTTTCAAACTAAGCCTCATATTGTTACAAATGAAACGCGATTAGTTGCAATTTGATATTTCGGAATTCGCGCTTTTAGATATGTGCGACAAATACAAAGATGATACTCTTGAGTGTCATCGATAGACAACTTATTGAGTTCATATGCTAAATTGATAATTTAAAATGTTATCGATGGACAATGAATTTGAATTCATATACGAACTGATAGTCGGAAGGGCTTTCGATAGGCAATTAATTAAACATGTCCTTTCATCACTATCTTTCCAGGGAATGGCGAGGATGAAGAAGACGATCAAATGCCAACAAGCATATTTGCGTATCCACACAGTGCAACACGTTTCATGAAATGCTGGTGGGTCTTTACGTTCCCTATTAAACTAGTGCTGCGCGTATGCATTCCACATCCGATGCGGTATCGTCGCCTCTACCCGTTGTCCTTCATCATGTGCATCATTTGCATTGGCCTCAATGCCTATATGATTGTCTGGATGTTAACGGCATTTGGTGTTGCGATACGTGTGCCCACCATTGTGATGGGTCTCACTTTCCTGGCCGCTGGCTCCACAATGCCTGAAGCGGTTTCCAGTCTAATTTCACTGCGCAATGGTAAGCCAATATGAAGAAACCTTTCGAAAACTGAAACTAATTTTGCCATTTTGTTTTTTTTTAGGTGAAAATGGCATTGGTGTCTCGAATTCGTTGGGCGCCAATTCGTTAGCCATTTTGTTGTCGCTGGGCGTGCCCTGGTTTGTGAAGAACTGCATGAACTATGGCACCGGCATCAAGCAGCAGGTGGGCACCGAGGGCATCGAGTACAATATACTGATCCTGATATTGTGCACCATTGGCCTGTTCATCATACTCAGCTGCAGTGGCTATCGACTAACGAAACGCGTGGGCATTGCTCTATTTAGCGTGTATATAGTATTTATTGTGCTGCAAATTTTGATTGAGATGCATGTGCTCTTCCCAGTGGACTGTAGCAGTTAGTCACAGCAACAACAATACCCCTCCATTTCCAGTTGGAGTTGCATGCATGCGAGCTTTTGGCTGACATCAAAACTAATTGGATACGGTTTTGCTTATAGTCGCATTTCTGATTGGTTTATTGAGAAGTTTTAAAGCTGCCTGGCCATTGGATGGTTGAATGTTGTCAGGGTTGCCACCTAACTGAAAACGAACAACGAAGCAAACTCGATACATCAGCCCAAACACAATTATTTAGGACTTCAGCTACATCGTATAGTTATATATATAGACGCTTGTATTATAACAGATTTTTTTTTTGATTTTTTTTGCTTTACTAGCTTAGGTACTCCTTAAGACTGTCTACTATTTAGGTAAAAATAATTCATTGTTACGTACTTGTCCTGTTGAACACTATTTATATATACAGAGAAGAAAAGAAAAAACAAAAATATCCCTATGTTATAGTCACAAATTCTGAACTGGTACCAAAAAAGCGCTAGATTCGATAGAGACCAAATGCTATATATGTAGATATATGTATGCCTAAGCTATAATTTACGATTACGTAAGTGCCCTGCGATATTTATGGCCAATCATCGGCTAGACTTCCTTAACACACAAACAACTACTGTATGCATAGGGTATTATCACTGTTGATATTCTAGAATGTGTAGAATCTATCTACCGTTAGCCACACACACCTATTGTTACTGATTTACAAATACACCTAATGACACAAATACCAAGCAATGTGATTTTTAAACAATTTTGCTCAGATAGCAACCAGAAATAATGATGAAAATATAAAATAAATTAAAATATAAATCAAAAAACCAACGAAATAAAACTACTCGAGTTGCTGCTCGAGTGGGCCGTATGTGATTTACTGATTAGTGTGCGTGCATACTTAAGTCGCTCCCTGTGCTGATAAAACTAAAAAAAAAAAAAACAATTTTTAAGGTGATTTTTCTCTTTTCTTTTGTTTAATAACCCTTCGGATTGGCGAAATTCTTAAAAGTTTCATCACATAAACAAGTTGACAATTGAGATCAAAAAACACAAATATTTATATGTATATATACAGACGTACGTATACATATGCATCTCAAGTGTATACACTGAGAGAAATGAACTTACAAATGCTGAATGAGAATTGAAAGTGATGGAAACATAATATGAGAACAATGCTAGTCAAAATTTGATATTTTACAGTAACTGGTAGTCGCCAGCTTCAGTATGGATAGTTGGTGCTAATTGAATGGCCGCCACTGTAGCTGCGCCTACACTACACTCCATAAAAAGCTAACGACTCCAGAATAGTGTTTGTTGTAAGCGATTGTAATTGATATTTAACAATTAGTTACTGTTGGTGTTCTTTACGTTTCATCATACATCATACATTGTATGTACATCGTACATCATCATCATACATCATACATCATACATAAATAAATACTTATAAATAGTTTGCTTGGTTTCCTTGTTTACCGTCATGTCTTACATAGTTTGTTTTTTGTCTTTTGTTTTTCATTTGGTATTCGAATGCAAATACATATACAATACATATATATATATGTATATATATATATAGAAGTTGTCTTTTTCAACACTTAACATTTCTCTTTTCACATGTCTTTTCCTTAGCCGTCATGGTTAATTGGCATAAAATGCAATTGATTTCTACCATGAACAAATCAGTCTGAGCAATTACAAATACATAAATAAAGTTTCTTGCGAATTACACGTTTACAATCAATACAATTCTTTGCAGGGCAGGGCGAGGGTGCTGCGGGAGCTGGGCGAGAGGGTGTGGAACAATATTCAAGACGCATTACTTTAGCTTTTAGCTTTTAGCTGAGCGCTTCGAACCACCAATTGGCACAATAAATCTTCTGAATGACATATATATATACACATATTTACATATGCATATAGAACATTAATGAAAATTAATCGATTTAAATATTATAAACTACATAAAGCGCAAAAAAAAAAATCAAAAAAGAGTGACTTGGTCAGTGCCTTGGGCCTGGTTAAGTTCTATGTCCTGTTTAGGTGCAACAGTGGTGGCCGTTTTTAACGTAATAGTTGTGCATGGCCACGGTACCGTTTTTGCTGTAACTACCGCTGCCGCCACCATTGTAGTGAGCACTAGCGCCATTAATGATGCCGCCGCCGGCTGTGCCGTTACTTCCATTATTTCCATTATTGCTAGCCGCTGTTGTTGCAGTTGTGGTACCATTGTCCTCCACTCTGCTAGCTGCATCGAATACCTTTATGTGATTCTGTATAATTTTACACGTAAACGGGCGGTGCTGTCCCGGTTCCTATTACCGAAAATGGATATCTAATTAGTAGCTGGCCCCTAACATTCATACATATGCATACATACATACATGTTTGATTGCGAGTGTGTGTGTGTTTGTTTATTTGTGTACGTGTGTGTTTGTTTATTTGTGTGTGTGTCAGCGTTTGAAGGCGCGTTTGGGTATATTTTTACCTACCTTTGGCTGTATGGGAAAGCAACACCACAGTATAAAAGCTATGAAGGCCACCAATGTGCCCACAAGCAATATGAAATCCTCAATGGTCTAAATATGAGCATAAAAAATGAAAATCAATTAAGTCCTCTTTGAATTTGTCTGGCAACACCACTGTGTTGGTTAGTTTATTGTTGTTGTTGCTGCTACTTACCGGCTCTTCGCCAAGCAGCACGTGATTTATTAAGTAGACAAAATCATCAAATGGTGTCATTGTGAATGCCAAAATACACCGTCCAAATACAGTTTGCACTTTGTTTAGGTTACGATTTTAATTTTTTCTTCTTTCCTTTTTCTATTCTTAGTTGCCTTCGACTGCAGCTTCTGGGCGTTTACTATGCGCGTTTTTTGTTTATTGCATGCACAGCAGTATCGTTATCATGGCTTTGGCTCTGGCACCCCAACACAATCACAAAAATAAATAGTTAAATAAAAATATCCAACCTTGCACAAAATTATGTGTTGAACGCAGCTGCAGCGGCAGCACAGGCACAGGCACAGCGCTTTGTGATGTGTATGGCGCGTTAAGCTTAGAATATCGATAGCATAAATTGGGGCACCCTAAAATATCGATCACATTTAAATGATATCTGTTATTTTTCATTTCAGCTACCATCGATTTTTGAAATAAGTGATTACGTATCAGGTTTTAGATATATCAAAGTCTTAATGAGAATTTAATTTATTAAATAAATTCAATTGGTCGATAATCACTATCCAGTATGGGTATCAATTGGCGATGAAGTTGTAAACTATCGATAAGGTTTTGAAATGAGCAAATGTGCGCGGCGCTCAATCGATTAGTAAAATTTCTAAATATCATATTTTGATTTTGGCGCTAATCTTTCATATTTAAAAATAAATTTACCTTGCGTTACGAATGCCAATTCAATAAAATAAGAGTACCCACTATGGTTGATTCATAAAGACATGACTTAAAAATAATTTGACGGAACTGTTTTTTTTTTTTGTAAATACGCAAAATATCAAGCAACCGATAGTGCCGTTTAAATTTACCGCCCAACTATCGTTGTTGATGTAATTTGTGAGGAGCACAGAAAACTTATCGAATAATCGTCATTTCACCCGTTATTTGAATTTTTGATTTTGGCGCGCTGCATTAACTTTGCAAATTTTTTAAACTGTGCCCTTGCAATGTGACTATTTTAAGGCCAAACACGCTTTGTACATATATTGTGCAACTAATTAATAAGCGGCTAATCCTGTTTTCTATACACAAGTACAAGCTTATGGGGGCTTTTAAATGTACTACACGTAAACGGCCCCGTTAATCAAGTGCGTCGACTGAGGCTAAATACACAAATAACGTAAAAGCCATATGTCACTGATACACGAACGACTATATATTATAAATATATATATATATATTTTTGCCGGTTGTGAAGGTTTTATTTTGGCTAACGATTTGAACTGAATGTAGACCGACGGTCGAACGAACGTGATTCAGTTCTATTAAGACCAGCGCGCGGATTAGGCTGTCAACAAGCCCTTTCCTTGGCCCACAAGTGACACGAAACGATCAACATGGACCGAATGATAATCGTAATGCTAATGCCAATGGCAATTATTATTGGCGCTAGCCAACAATCGAATGACGTCGCAGATCGATTTCCGTTGTCCATTATACACATCAACGATTTCCATGCCAGGTATGTCCCAGCTCTGATAGCTCGGAATCAAAAAACCCATGATGGTCATATAGGAACATATAGAGATACTACGGCAAATGTATGGCTCGTTGAGTGGCCAATGGTAGATATCATCATACAATCGACTCGAGTACCGTAAACACAATCGCCGTAATCATGTGCGCCACGCTTATCTCCGACGATTGTTTCCACACAGCCCTCGCATCGATAAGCAAACATTATCCCCATATAGTCATAAACGTAATATATACACACACTCATATATATAGCAATTCTGAACGTGTTTGGAAATTCCTGAAATTTCCATCTGATCGGATTCCAGATTTGAGCCAACTGACACCAGCGGCGGCACCTGTGATGAGGGCGAACTTTGCATTGGCGGCTATGCGCGAACCGTTTACATGGTGAAGCGCTTGCTGGAGGAGCAGAAGGACCATAATCCCATCTATATCAATGCGGGCGATAGCTTTCAGGGCACGCTCTGGTACAACGTTGGACGCTGGAATGTGACCCAGGAGTTTCTCAATTTGCTGCCAGCCGATGCGATGGTACGACCATCTATATATTTTGTCTTAACCCGCCCACTTCCACTTCTTCTTCTTCTTGTAGACTCTGGGCAATCATGAGTTCGATCATGGCGTCGCAGGCGTGGTGCCCTTTTTGAAGACCGTGCAGACGAGCATGCTGGTGGCCAACATGGACTGTGCCCATGAGCCCACCATGGAAGGGCTCTACGAGAAGTCGAAAATCTTGGAGCGCGGTGGCCGCAAGATCGGACTCATTGGCGTCATCTTGGAGACCACCTATGTAGCATCAGTCGCACTCGGATTTGGCTCAGCTTTTCATTCGTTTCCATTGCTCGTCTTCTAGGATCTGGCCAACACCGGCAAACTGATCTTTCGCAACGAGAGCCATACGATTCGCGAGGAGGCGCGCTTTCTGACGGAGCAGGGCGCCAACATTATCATCGTGATCTCGCATTGTGGCTACGACGTGGACAAGCTGATTGCCGAGCAGGCGGGTGATGTTATCGATGTTATTGTAGGTGCTCATTCGCACACGTTCCTCTACACGGGCGTGCCACCCGGGCCGGACAGTTCGCGTGGCGACTATCCCACAGAGGTGACCCACAGCAATGGCCATCGTGTGCTCATCGTTCAGGCCGGCGCCTATGCCAAGTACGTTGGCAATTTAACGGTATATTTCGATGCCAACGGTGATGTTGTCGACTTCGAGGGTGCACCCATCTATATGAGCGCCGATGTGCCAGAGGGTGAGTGACCTAACCATATTACCGTTTGCCTTTACCCTGTACTTAAGCCAAATGCTGGCAATATCTACATCATAATCGATTAATATCGATGTATAGCGATAGTTATTTTTAAGTATGTTTTTGCAAGCTTGTAGATTGAGTGCTATGCTTGTATTTATCCAATGCAGATGCTCCATACTTATCGATAATTATCGATTTACAGTTTTGATTTCAAAAGTGTGTTTTGCAGACTTTAAACTCTAGAGATAATAATTGCGGTTTAAAAATACATATGAAGTTCAATAATTATACCTATTGATAATTATCGAAACTGAATAATTAATCGATAATTATCGATTAATAGATTTTATGCAATATTTCAAGAGCTAAACTATTTAGCTTCCGTATTTTCATACTGATCTAAATGTCGATAATTATCGATAAATTATTTCAAATTGATAAGTGTATTTCTAAGTAGACGAAACCTCCTTTAGAGTGGGCATAAGACTTTAATAGTTTTTTTTTTTGTTAATACACATCATTTTAAGAAAATCGATAAATATCGATAAGCCTACTAGGCCTATTATGGTAGATTTTACACAAACAGATAGAGAATTTGGGTCTATACTCGCGTTTAGCACAAATTGATTGGGTTAGGGTATTCTATCGTCGTGCATGCCTAAGCCAAGTAGTTTGTGATGAGTTATTGTTGCTGCTGCAGATGAAATTGTGCTGAAAGCGCTACTGCCCTGGAAGGAGGTCATCGACAAGGAGGGCAAGGTGGTCGTTGGCCGAACTCTCGTCGATCTGACCAAAAGCGACTGCGGCACACGCGAGTGCAATTTGGGCAACTTTGTGTGCGACTCAATGCTGCATACGGTAAGTGCTGAGCTCTGCGTCTGTTTGGTCTCTAAGCTGAGCTTTTCTTTTCAGTTTGTTGGCCTGACGCCCTTTGATCAGCCAGGCTGGACGAATGTTTCGATTGCCTTGGCTGCCACGGGTGGCCTGCGCGTGCCTCTGCTGCGCGGCAGTGAGTGAACCAAATTTACAGTGAAGCGTGCCTAAGCTGAACTCTATACACGTATATTTTGTAGATCTGACCTATGCGCATATGGTGAGCATGTCGCCATTTGAGAACACGCTGATAGCCTCCAACTTGCCTGGCCAGAACCTGATCGACGCCTTGGAATATGCAGCTAGCAAGATTGACCTGGAGAACGGGGTGACTAGCTCGTATGTGATGCTGCAGGTGTCCGGCCTGAAGGTGACCTTCGACTATACCAAGCCAGTCAATGCGCGCGTCATCTCTGTGCTGGCCCGTTGCGCCGATTGCGATGTGCCCACCTATGAGCCACTCGATCCGGCTAAAGCTTATCGCGTCATCTTGTCCAGCTTCTTGCAAGGCGGCGGCGATGGCTATAGCATGCTCAGTACTGGCACCGACGTCCAGTGAGTGTTCATCGATCAGCGCTCATATCGAGCTATCGATAGTTATCGAATATCTCTCATTTGCAGAACGAGCATTACGGACATAGATGCCCTCATCTCCTACACCAGCAACGTGGATCCCATCTATACGGGCCTCGAAGGTCGCATTACGGTGCTCAACGGGAACACAGCTTCTTAGACTAAAACGATAAAAATCGATTTACAACATTAATTTGCATTGAAACACAAGAAATACGAAAACTCTTAAGTGCTTAAGTTTGTTGACCTTTAGCAAATACACAGCTTGTTAGAAATCGATTATTATCGATAAGTACAAATATGAGCTTTATTCCTTTATATATTTAATTGCATGCAGAATCGAAAATCTAAATATTTGTTAATAAAAACACAAAAAGCTATGATTCTGGTGTAAAGAATCTGTGTTTAAATAGATCGATAGATTCATTAGTTCAGGATCGTCTATATTTTCTATCTATATAGAAATTATTTTAATTTTTTTTTTTTACTTTTATTTACATCTCTTCGTCTCTGCTCTGACTAATCTTTGATACTTATAGCTATTCATAATGGGTTGCCTTTGATTGTGTGCAAAGAAATTATTCTCGAATTACTTTACTTTAACAAGCTTTGATAGCTTATCTAAGTGGCGATTTAACATTGAATTATTTCTATTAACTCTTAACTGAAGTACGTGAAGGCTTGAAAATTTTCTCAGATTAGAGGGAGACAGAGAGAGAGCAAGAGAGAGAAAGCAAAGTAAATGTTAACTGGCTCGAAGCTCCTATTCTTATTGTTTGTCGTATAAGTTATCACAAATAAATATACCCACTAGTCACTTTTACTTAGTACAGAGTATGCGACATATACACATAATCTCTGGCTATGCACCAAATTAATATACCCATAAGACACTTTTAATTATTACAGGGTATCTATACCTATGCTCTGTATAAATGTCTAGATGAGCATGGCTTTCAGATCTTCCAATTGCATTATACAAATATATATATACAGACAAAACTAATATGCCCTTTATAAATGCTGACTAAGTACAGGGTATGCGCTCTTATATCCAAACATATATACCATCCATGAATGCAAAACGTAAGCTTATCTTTCCTTTTACTTTTGGCCTTTGCTTATGCAAGACGAGGACGTGCTTCTTGCTCTGGAGCCTTGGCAGGCTGAGCTGGAGGAGTCATCCAATCGTATTGTGGGCAACAGTCGCGTCTATTTGCAGCAAGTCGAATGCGCGCGTGGCGAATGCAATTTGGGCAATCTCTACACAGATGCCATGCTCCATGCCGTGAGTAATTTTTCTATCATCTCTCTCTCCCTCCCTAATCCACAAGCCTTTCAGTTTGTTAAAGAGGCATCCGCAGGAGCGTCAAATTGGAGCAATGTGAGCATTGCGCTGACCAGCCAAGGCAACTTCCGTGTGCCTCTGCCAGCGGGCAGTAAGTGAAAGCATTTATCACCAAAAGTAACCTAAATTGAGCTAATCGACATTCAATCCTCGATAGACATCACTTATAAGCAGCTGGTCGCCATGTGTCCGTGGGAGAATCGGTTGTATGCGCTAACTATGCGTGGCGATCATTTGTTGCAGCTGCTGGAGGATAGCGTAGCACCGATGAACGCCAGCCTTAAGTTGCCTACGTCGAAGCGTTTTCTTCAAGTTGCCGGCTTGAGGATCGTCTACAATCTACAAGCTGATCCGGGCAAGCGGGTGATCCAAATGCTTGTGCGCTGCTCCAATTGCCCTGTACCTGAATATCAACCTTTACAACAAAGTCAGCATTATCGACTGGTGGTCATGGAATATCTAGCCAATGGCAAAAATGGTTTCTCTCTGATCAGCAATCATGCCCAAGACCTTGAGTAAGTTTGGCTACAGATATTAGTTGACTGACGCTTCTAATGAATCTCTTTCAGAGTTGGTCCCTTTGATTTAGATGCCCTAATGGATTATATGATTGCGATTGGGCCTATAACTGTCGGTATCGAGCAGCGAATACAATTTATAACTTAGGGAAAATGCTATTATTTCAAATAAACGGTTACGAAATGTCATTTGTATTTATCGTTTGATATCGAGCTTTCGGCCTATCGAATACAATTTAACCTTAAGCGTGAAGTTGGCTGCTTTGGTATTTTTATTTTATTTACGTTAGCACTTTTTTTAGCTTACGCGCTGCGGTCACACTGTGCCAATAGTCACTCATTCAAAAGTCTTGTTAAGGTTAGGAGTCCGCCTGCGGCACATTTCGAGCAAGTGAGCTTGTTAATTTACATCAAGTAAAATCGGAAGTGTTTCAACACAGCTTTATTTTTGATTATCAAATATATTACAATCAAGTAAAAAAAAAACCAGCATAAAAGTAAGTAAAATTAACAAATTAATTTATATACGTGTACCGCGTGTGACAAGTATTTGGATTATCATTATTGTGTGGTGTGTGTGTGTTTGCGAGTGTGTGCATTGCTGTGTTATATAAGATAACCGGCAAAGCGAGCGGCTAGCTTCTTTCTAGAATCTTCTGCAAAACGTAACGTGAATTGAATTAAAGCCAATGCATCTTAATTATGTTCAGAATTGACAATTCGAGCGGGCTTTCTCTGTTACTTTCCATTGATAATAATGGATTTTCGTATTGGAATCGCCGTCCAGCGGCACCAACATAAACTTCACGTAACAACAGCGAGCGCACATGTTTTCTTTCTTGCGATTTCACAATTACTACGCGAGAATGGTGCATGTTTTGCTATTGAACTTTAGTATAACGTATGTACGGAAGGACCATGCACTTGGCCTACATTTCATACCAAGCCTAAATATTGCAACAGCCCACAACTAAGGGGGTGGGGTAAGGGTGCGACTTGGTTACATAAATGATTTGTTCTGGAAGACTTGCTCTCTCGTTATATTATCGCACCGGTAGGGGGTCGCTCTATGCTTATCAATGACTTAATAAGAACTGAAATGGAAATCAAATTCCATATTCCATTAATTAGTGCTGTGCACGTGTTTTTTCTCCCTTTTGACTACACTTGTCAGCACTTGATTTATCGATAAATTTATTGCACTGTGTGCATTGCAGATGTTCCGCTTACCCGTTTCACTTGCACGCACCTCCATCAGTCGGCAGCTGGCGATGCGCAGCTATGCGAAGGATGTCAAATTTGGTGCCGAGGTGCGCGCCATGATGCTGCAGGGCGTCGATGTTTTAGCCGATGCTGTGGCCGTGACCATGGGACCCAAGGGTCGCAACGTAATCATTGAGCAATCGTGGGGCTCACCAAAGATCACCAAGGATGGCGTTACGGTGGCCAAGGCGATTGAGCTGAAGGACAAGTTCCAGAATATTGGCGCCAAACTGGTGCAGGATGTAGCCAACAATACCAATGAGGAGGCCGGCGATGGCACCACCACGGCCACCGTGCTGGCTCGTGCCATTGCCAAGGAAGGCTTCGAGAAGATCTCAAAAGGTGCCAATCCCGTTGAGATTCGTCGTGGCGTTATGGTCGCCGTCGAGACCGTCAAGGAGAACCTAAAGACCATGTCGCGTCCCGTCAAGACACCCGAAGAGATTGCCCAGGTGGCAACCATCTCGGCAAACGGTGACCAAGCCATTGGCAAACTGATCAGCGATGCAATGAAGCGTGTTGGCCGCGATGGTGTCATTACCGTCAAGGATGGCAAGACCCTTATCGATGAGCTGGAGGTGATCGAGGGCATGAAGTTCGACCGTGGCTACATTTCGCCCTATTTCATCAACTCTTCCAAGGGCGCCAAGGTTGAGTTCCAGGATGCTTTGCTGCTCCTCTCCGAGAAGAAGATCTCCTCAGTGCAGAGCATTATACCAGCTCTCGAGCTGGCCAATTCACAGCGCAAGCCTCTGGTCATCATTGCCGAGGACATCGATGGTGAGGCCCTCAGCACTCTGGTCGTCAATCGCTTGAAGATCGGCCTGCAAGTGGCTGCCGTCAAGGCTCCAGGTTTTGGCGACAATCGCAAATCCACTCTCACCGACATGGCCATCGCCTCTGGTGGCATCGTTTTCGGTGATGATGCTGATCTGGTTAAGCTGGAAGATGTAAAGGTCAGCGATTTGGGCCAAGTAGGCGAGGTGGTCATCACCAAGGATGACACTCTGCTCCTGAAGGGCAAAGGCAAGAAGGACGATGTGCAGCGTCGCGTCGATCAGATCAAGGAACAGATCACAGACACCACCTCTGAATACGAGAAGGAGAAACTGCAAGAGCGTCTGGCTCGCCTTGCCTCAGGCGTTGCTTTGTTGCGCGTCGGCGGCTCCAGCGAGGTGGAAGTCAATGAGAAGAAGGATCGTGTCCATGATGCTCTGAATGCCACACGCGCCGCCGTTGAAGAGGGCATTGTTCCCGGAGGTGGCACCGCTCTGTTGCGCTGCATCGAGAAACTGGATGCAGTTAATACTCAAAACGAGGATCAGGTAGGATACATCTCCCACTCATCTAATCTTCTTAATCTGTACAATTTAATCTTCTATAGAAACTCGGCGTGGATATTGTGCGTCGTGCTCTGCGCATGCCCTGCATGACCATTGCTAAGAATGCGGGCGTTGATGGCGCCATGGTTGTGGCTAAGGTGGAAACCCAGGAAGGTGATTATGGCTATGATGCACTCAAGGGCGAATATGGCAATCTCATTGAGAAAGGCATCATCGATCCCACCAAGGTGGTGCGCACTGCCATCACCGATGCTGCTGGCGTTGCCTCGCTCCTGACAACCGCTGAGGCTGTGGTCACTGAGACGCCCAAGGAGGATGCTGCTCCTGGCATGGGCGGCATGGGTGGTATGGGCGGCATGGGAGGCATGGGTGGTATGGGTGGCATGATGTAATCACCATCAATCAACCACTTAGACTTCCATACACACACACCACACCACACCATTCATACGTTTAGGCTCATGATGCACAATGCCAGAGTAGGGGATGGGTTTAACCACATTCTCTTAGTCAGGTGTAGTTAACTTCCTTTATACAACTTACACCTACACCCACCCACACACACACACACACACACAGACATGTATTGGTGGTTGCCTCCGCCGTGTGCTTTGTTTCGCATTTATATCCTTTTTTGAACAACTGTGCCGGATTCGCTGCCCCATCCCTTACGCTGGCATTTCTGCATTCGTGTTTCACACTTTCTTTTCACTTGTTTCTTTTTTTTTATTTGTGAAAAAAACTATTCCTAAATACTATTTTTTACATGTTATATATGTAAAGGCAACAAATAGCGTTAGTTGTAAAAATAACAATAAAAAATACAAAATTATTCAAGAAGAACGTTTTCCTTCTCTTTGAGTGAGGGCGGAAAATGAAAGCTCAAGAAAATCGAACTCTTGCGAAGCAATATCCATAAGCATAGTAAGGAATATATATAAATCTATATTCATACTCTGTACTCAGAAGATATATGCTTAGACGAGGTCTGTTCAAATAGCATCGGAGCCTTCCTTGAAAGGACTACAATGGAGCAGACGGAGCAGGCATCGTCATAGCTTTTGAACAAACCTCGTGGGGAAAAGTTGAAAGTTTGTAAAACATTTATTGATAGCTCGATTTGGGAGGTACAAATGAAATTTTTACATATACATAATCGTTGATATACTCACTAAAATGTCCTCTAAAAATAGATTTGAACTTAAGACAGTAATTTTGAATAGCTATAGATACAGTTACAGATACAGATTTATATATATATATATATATGAAGTATATATATTTAGTAGAGTTCCGCCTTTTGCATGACCGCCTCGACGAGCGCTTTGAAAGCATCTTCGATCATGTTGATATGGAGCTGGGCATCGCGATATGAGCAGAGCTTGGCGCTCTCTGTTAAAGGCATTTGCATGGTGGTGACACCGAGGGAGGACTGCGAGTGGAGGCTGCGCCCGGTGTTCATCAGGATATTGACACAGTCGTCGGCTAGAATGGGAAACGTTTCAACGAATCGCACCATGGCGGGCAGGACATGGCGCAGGAATTTGCATTTGGCCGAGGAGGTGAGCAGCGAGAGCGTCGTCTGTATGACATTCAAACAGAACTTGGAGACGCCCAAGCTCTTGGGTATCGAATAGTTCAACACCAGGTGCGATGTCAGCTCGATGGTAAAGATCTGTTTGTCCATTTCGGTTACGTTGAGAAATTCGTGTACGAAATCAATGCAAATGTGCATCGACGGCACGCTGGCCACAATCATGGGTATGACGGACTTGGGATAGGTCTGGAAGTGCACCAGCCTGGCCAGCGATGGCTCCGTTATGAACGCCTGATGCACATAGGTGCCAATGATGCCCTGCAGCTCGCGCAACTCCAGCTTCGCCACACGCGTATCCGCCTTGCTATCCATATAGTCCAGCACCTCGAGCAGTATGTGGACGGCTGCACTCTCCTGCGAGGCAATCAGCGTCGTCTTTAGCTCCTCGCGATCCGCATCCGTTTGCACCAGTCCATTCTTGTCCAGTACCTGCTTCTGTTGCATATGCACGTTGAGGTAGGTCTTCGATGCGGCCAGGCTGCCCTTCAGAATGCGCAACAGGATGACCAACATGTACGGAGAGCAGAACACCTCACGAGGGCATCTGAAAAGTTTAGATGAGAAGCGATGAGAATCATGGACATCTACAGCGGAACTGTGATGCATAAACGATGCGGTAGCTAGCGGCAGTGGCTGCTATAAAGAGTGAAGGACTAAGAGGCGCAGAGAAACATAGAGACACAGTGAGAAGTGTCTGGATAGACAGAGAGCGATAGACAAGAGGTAGGGCAAAGTAAGGGGTATATATAAGGCTGCTATGGGATATATAGCATATATAACTGGATTACAGCTTTACAGAAAGAGACAGAGAGAGAGGGAGAGGGAGATATCTAGACGATTAGCTGTTCCCATTTTAACAGCCTTTTATGCAAAATGAGCTGGAGGACAATTGCAGGGTATCTTAGAGTCTGTATGGAAGTAGGCATTATAACATACAACTAGTAGACTACAAGCAACTGAAGCTGCAGCATATATCAGAAAGAAACAGATAGAGAAAGTGAGAGAGGAAGGAAAACGTAGTCTCTGATATATGAAACTACATTTTGCGGCTGCTCATCAGGCAAATATAAATTAGATAGACTTTACATGTGTATTTCTAGTCTTAGCAAGAGACGAGGTTCAAGAGATTGCGCTGAAGCACACATTAGAAGAGTACACAGAGAGAGAGAGAGAGGGAGAGAGATATGCTAGGTCTTTTCTTTTCGTATCTCTTCGTTTCCTTGCCTATGCCTAGTACCAAACCCGATCTAAACGTACCCTAGCACATCCATGGGCTCCAGCAGGCTCTCATTGGCGAAAGTGCGTCGATTGAGTGCATCCGAGTTGTGGGTAATGGCGCGCAGCGACATAATCCAAAAGGTGGTGGGCAGAACGGCATTCAATCTCAGCCAGAGATCATTGTACAGATCCTTGACATAGCGTGGCACATCCTTGCGAAAGACATGCGGCAGATGCTGCACCAGCTGATGGGCATGCTGAGCCAGCGCCTCGGGCGGCAGCAGCAGCAGACGCTTGAACAAACGTATGGCCAGGCGTGGCTTCGTCTGCACATTTTGCAAGGCGCGCGTCAACAGCTCCGGCTTGAGATCGTACGTTCGGTGATGATCCAGGTCCATGGCTGTGGCCAAATAATGCTCCTCCAGCCAATCGTCGACCATGCTCAGGTGTGGATAGTTGGAGATGATCAGCCGCAGCAGCGGATGGAAGAGGGAGAGATAATCATTGTGATACTGATGCGCCTTCTGCAGCAAATACTTCAATGGCAGGCCGCCAAGGAAGTTGTTTGTATACTCCTTCTGCTTGCGTCCGCCCAAGGCACTTTGATTCATCAGTCGGGTATCCTCGTACAACATCAGATAGTAGATCATCAGCAGCTGCGAGGTCAGCGGACAAGCCACCTCCACCTGATTGAGCTCTTCATTGGCCATCGCCGGCTGCAGCTCCTCGGCGAAGAAGGTGAGCGGCGAGGTGCGAAAGACATGGAGAATCTCTTGTTCAGTGAATGGCCGATGCATATGGTCAATGCTGATCTTGCCCGTGGGATTTGGTATGATCAGCGTGTTCACAAAGACCTCAACCAAAGCGGGCATCACAGGATGCACGGGCCGAACAGAGCTGCAGATCTGTTTGAAGATCCACGATTTGATTGGCACTTTGTGCTTGAGGAAAGTGCGCGATTTGAGCAGCTGATGAATGCAATGGACTGGCAAATACCCTGGAATTGTGCCATTCAGATTGGGTGTAACCGGCACACGGACGGCATGCAATGCCACCACCTGTTCCGTAAACAGATCCTGCGTGAACAGCTGCTTAATGCGATTCGTACTGTTCGGCCTGATCGGAATCTTCATGGCCAGCGTGGAGCAGACCATTTCGCTGATGGCCGTTATCTGATTGCTATGGAAATGTATGGCCAACAGGAGCAGCATCTCGCCCAAGGAGCTGCTCGTGCCCGAGCGCTTGCAGAAGAAGGCATCCTCGCGAATGAGCCATTGCAGCCATTCCACAGCCTTGTTCTCCAATGGAATCGTAGAAACTAGCGACGGACAGGCAATGAGCATGCAGAGCGCCAGTGTGACAAAGCGAACACCCGACGCCGTCGGTTTGGGGCAACTGGTGACCAGCTGAGACAACGCATTGATCTCATCATCATTGAGCTTCAACCCACCGATTCCCCTGAGAGCACAATAGAGACGCAACAGGACAGCGCCCTGCAAATTGAAGTCCTTCAACTCTGCAGCACTGCTGGTAATCTGTAGTATCTTCTGCAGCAGTTCGATGCGTACTAGATTCAGTGCATCGCCTTTTCGCTTCTGGCTGGTGCGTATGTACAAAGCAAACCAGGAGCGTAGATTCTGATCGTTGCCCAGCAGCAAACCCGTTAGGAAGGCAATCTGCAAATGATAATAGATGAGCATTGGCTTGGGTTTGATTAGAGTTAGATTCGGTTACCAAATCCTCGGAATGCTTCAGCGCCAGCTTGAGCATGAACGATGGCACCTTCAGCATGTCCACGCACATGGAACGATTGGCCAGCGCCTGTGAGGGATTCATTTCGCTGAGCGACATCAACAGTGCCAGACGCTGTTTGCCCTCGGCGCCCTCCTCATCACAATTGGCAATCACATGCGAGACCACATCCCGATAGCAATCCGGAAAATTGGCTACCAAAGCGCAGACGATGCGATAGCCATTTGGCACATGAACCAGAGCATCTGTCAATTCCAAGATGTTTAACAGGGAGGGCAGCTCAGCGAGAGCAATGCATAGTATGTCCACCACTTCCTCCAAATAGATGCCATCATCAAGGATTTCCGAATGGCTTGACACGCCCACAGTTGCGCCCGCCGATGGCTTTTGCTCGGCAGTGGCTGCGACCTGTTGCTGCAGATTAAAGATTTCGGATAGAACTACACGGACTTTGCGTGCCACATCCGCACGCTCGAAGCCGAGAGCAATGCCCGATTGAAGACCGTATTCCGGCTGCGGCTGGGGCTGACCTTGACCATCGAAAAAGCTGGTCACACTGCTGGTCTTTTGGCGTGTAAGCAACTCCTTCTTTAGATCATTCTCCAGCTCGTGATAGTTCACCTGGAGATAGGACACGATACTATTCACCACCTCGATGCCAATGAGTACGGCGAGTATTTGTTTGCGTGACTCCATCGAAGATTCTGTATTGTCCAGCGGAGAGAGCAAGCTCATCCGCACCAGCGACGGCAACACCGGTCGAATCTCTGTTTCCGGGTAACTGGCGAGAGATGTTATGTCCAGATTTTGCATGGCGCCAAATACGCGGGCCGTCACATCGTACATCTTGACCGGCATCGCGACAGGCGCACCTGTTGCCAACTTAATGACAATTATGTTGTTTTTTTCTTAGTCTGTATATATGTTGGATGCGTCTCTCCGGGCAGCCGAGGAGCCAAACACTCTACCACTCAAGCATCGATATTAGCATCGATGTTCTTGACGACTCACTTATCGATAAGTTTTGGATTATTTAGCCCTTTCAACACAAGTTAAGTAATTCAGCTATATTTATTTGGGATGAGTTAAGCACGATCCTATTCAAACTACTCCTAACGCAAAGTGGGTTGTTGTCC
This sequence comes from Drosophila eohydei, assembly GCA_035045825.1. Taxonomy (NCBI): domain Eukaryota; kingdom Metazoa; phylum Arthropoda; class Insecta; order Diptera; family Drosophilidae; genus Drosophila; species Drosophila eohydei. Next base: position 1,939,995 of record JAWNOT010000120.1, read on the forward strand.
GCCGGTGTGTTCTTCTTGTGTGGGCTGCCAACTTGTTTTTTCTTTCGATTCTGACTTATCGATGAATGACTTATCGAGTCATTGGTTTGTCAGCACATTCGATGTATCGATGTTTCGATGTTTTTCTTTTACTGATACACACATTTTCCATTCCGTATTCAGCAGTCACTTTTTTTTTTACTCGCAAGTGAAGTTCGACCGCAAAGAATAAATGTGAATAAAAATAAATATATCGTGAAGCATCTTTATGAATTGTGTATTTTATGAATCAATTAGGGAAAATTGAACAGCAAGTTTGCCGAGTAGGTAAGTGAAAGTTTCCACCAGTGCAGTGCAATGCAAACAGGCGGCAAATTAAAAATCAAATGTCGGAAAAAAATAGACCAACGCCCCAGTGCTCAGTGCCGTGTGCCTCTAGTGAGATGAAGAATTAGCAGTAATAGTAGTATTAGTAGTAGTTGTAGTTGTAGTGGCAGAGGAGTCGGAAAAAGTATCTCAAAATCGAAATGTGGGCCAGTGTTAAATAACTGATATATAATCCATGTATATATGCATGCATAGATACATGATCGAATCTACTTCTATATCTATCTACATATATGTATATGTATGCGTGTGAATACGTACATACATAATAAAAACATCATCGATTAAAATTGCCTGCCCCCGTCTATCGCAGTCGCAGTCACAGTACGTTCGCTGCTGGCGTTGATGACATCATTCGGTGTTATTTTTTTCAGTTCGTTTAGTCTGTGCGATGTCAGAGCGTAGCGCAGGGTCGTGCGTGTGAGTGTATGTGTGTGTGTGTACTGCTCCATAACTGGATGAATACGTGCGTGTAAACGAATATTTGAATTAACTCGAATCAAAACAAAAAAGTATGAGAAAAAGAAAAATTGAATTAATTTCTATTAAAGCAGCGAAATGAAAGAAACTTGAATTACATTTGCGTCACCGCTCAATAAAAAGTGCGATAAAAGCAATATATTTAATCAAGATATACATATACATATGTACATTTAAAAAAAGTGTTTTTAATCATACACACGTACACACACACAGAAACGCATAGTACTTATATTTTACTCCGTTTCTCTTCTAGCTACTTTTTATACTCTCACTCACACACACACACTAACAGCGAAATGCACTTTGAAATACAGTTACGTGCATACACACAAACACACGACCCATGTAAAAATAGGAAATCCTTCCAAGAGGTCACGAGTTGAATTTGAAGTTGTTTATCGATACATGGAAATGGGTGGAAAACAGAACGAGAAACTGTGCTGCACTTGTCCATATTTGCTTTGAGTCTGTGTACGTTCCTCTATGTGTGTGTGTCTGCGGTATTTGTCAGTGTGTTTGCATTAAGGTTTGGCCCACCTTCTTAATGAACGCCGCTGTCGGCTGCCTTAAAAAAATGACAAATCAACGGCCATAACTCAAATTGTACAGTTGTAAGGTAATAAGCACGTACTGACGCATGTGTGTCTGTGTGAGCTGGAGAAGCCTCATAGTAAAAACAAAAAAACTCATTACGCGCTGTTCAAAAACAGGTTTTCCATATTGTAAGAAAAAAGCAACATATAATTAAGCATTGAAGTTTTCACTGCTGTAATGGCTGCCCTGGTTAATTGAATTTGAACGACGTCAATTGCACAACTCCAACGCCCCAAAAGAAAAACCGCGCCTCTTAGTTGCTAATCAAATCAATGTGATGAACTCACTTCCAGCAAGATCAACTGAAGACACACAATCATACGCACGAACAAAAGTAAATATGTGCCCATATATACTTGTGTGCATGCAATCATAATTGCAAAGCTGGTCGAGCTGAGTTCAAAACCTACCCCATTTACTGGGCTTGCTGAATACGACGACGATTTGACCTCCCACTCCCTCCCGCAGTCAGTCGAGCCAGTTTTTTCCTCTTCTTCTTCGTGCTCATTAGCTCTCTTCGAGTTACACAGTTATGCTCTCACGCGCTCTCTCTCACTCTCTCCGTGTGCGTGTGCCGCCTGTATGTTTGTTTGTTTGTGTTGCGTTGGTGGCGTTGTTGCTGTTGTTGTTTTCGCTCTGTTTTCGTTGTGTTCTCTCTGTCAGTCTTACATTCATCTCTTAGTCGCCTGTCGGCGAGTTTTAAGCTTCGTTTTCGTTATAATCAGCAAAATATTACGTAATAGATAATAGAGCCGCGTGAATCTGAATGCGAATGTGTGCTATGCGCTCATAAATATATGTATGTAAATAAAGATGTGTGCTAAATTCCCTATTGTTTTCGATTTGTCGCTTTTTAGTTCTTTGTTGTTGCAAAATTAGCTCATACCCATTCAGAGCGTAAATTAAATCAGCAAGGCAACAACATAGAAAAAAAAAACAACATTTTCGAGTGCAATTTTTAGGAGTGATGTGTTAAATAGAAAGAAAAAACATAATTGCCCCAACTAATGTATGTGTGTGTGCAGAGCGTGAAGGGAATGACCTGCACAGCTTGGAATAAAGGTCACAATACACTTGCTTGCATAGCTGTATATGGTATGTTTGTATGTGTGCAACGGTTCCCATAGGTATACAGATAAAAATACGCACATACACATATGTGATTAGATGAGTGTATATGCATTTGTGTGTGTATTTGTGTTTCTTTTTACTTTTCGGTCATGCCGATAGTTTTTTGAATTGAATTTCCTGCGATTTCACCAGCAAGCGATTTAAATCAGCGCGTCCCTCCCACTTTGAGTGGCCGCCCACAACCTGTCACACTTTTTTTGAAAGTGGGAATCAGAATTGGAATGAGAATCGCAGTGCGGATGGGGCGTGATGTAATCGCGTTAACTATAAAGCCAAAATAATGAATAGACAAACAAACGAACACACACACACACACACACACATACATACATACATACATATATATGTACATCTATATCTATATACAGTGAGCGACAATTGTGATCGGACTTGTTAGCCAGTTGACCCAGGCGACCCGCGTGCCACTCAATGTGACGCCATTGTGTCTTATGAATCATCAAAAGAGAAAAGAAGGTGGGGGCTGTACGGCGGGAGGAAGGCATAGTGGAAGCCACCCACCCAGGCGTGAATAAATATATTTATATATTTTTATGCAGAAAAGCTTACCATGACCACAAATCTAAAATAAAAATTAAATAAAAAAACCTAAAAAGAAACGACAACAAAACTTTATCAACAATGCAAATACAGTGAAAGCTCACTTCAGTGCACATATACAGGAAGATATGGCAACAAAGAACTATTGATAGAAAAAAAAATATATATAAATAATATATTAGTTTTTATTACAGTTACAGTTGCAGTAAAGTTTTGATTGAATAATTTCCTTGTCAAAGGAAACTTTGAAATATAGGGCACACCTAGTTGGGTCGCCTACTGCAACTGTCCATTCATAGAGCTTTTATTTTATACTCGAATGTTACTTATTTTATAACATTGCTAATCTAATCGAGTGAATAACTCACAAGGCAGAAGGTAACAACGTTGTCATGTAGCATAACTGACTGTGTAATACCCTTTAGTATTGCAGTAAGAGCTGAGCATAGCAGACATTGAACAACTGAACTATTTCCATTCCCGAGTGCTACAATCTACTAAAAGCCCTTTGAGTTGTGTATTTACTGTAAAAACAAAAACTTAGAATGTTTAAAGGTATTATTAAGTTAAAGTATGCTTAAAGAGTATTATAAGAATAAAATTCCATTAGGTTGAAAGTTTTAAATTTTTTTTTCAATAGATTATATTTATCATTTATTTATTTATACGTGCGAGCCCAAGATAAGAAAACATGGAAACAAGAAAGAAAGAAAAATGGAATTGATGAAATTATATGTTATATGTTAAGTGATGGAATGATATATATATATATATATATATTTTAATATATTTTCTATTTTCACTTTTTGCAGTTATTCTTTGAGGTTTATTTTCGGTTCGGAATTGGGGGGATACAAAATTGAATTCTTTGCGGTGGTGAGAATTGTGGACAATCTAAACAAGGAGAGCTGACAAAATGACGACGGACATTTCAATTGTTCGATGGGACCCCAGCCAGGGTCCAGGCAACGAATATATCGATGAATACGAATACGATGGCGGCAATTCCAGTTCGCGACTATTTGAACGGTCGCGCATCAAGGCCCTTGCCGAGGAGCGCGAGAGCGTACAGAAGAAGACGTTCACCAAATGGGTGAACTCGCACCTGTGCCGGGTCAATTGTCGGATTGCCGATCTCTATGTGGATATGCGGGATGGCAAGCATTTGATCAAGCTGCTGGAAGTACTATCCGGCGAACGACTGCCCAAGCCCACCAAGGGCAAGATGCGTATACACTGCCTCGAGAATGTCGATAAGGCGCTTCAGTTTCTGCGCGAACAGCGCGTCCATCTCGAGAATATTGGCTCTCATGACATTGTCGATGGCAATGCCTCACTCAATCTCGGTCTCATTTGGACGATTATCTTGCGCTTCCAGGTATGTAATTGCCAGCGCCAGCTCCACAGTTCAACTTATGTTAAGCAGTGTAGTTTAGCGGGGTTAAAGTTAACATGAGTTTCTGTTAGTTTACAGCAAATGTAATTAATGTTAAAGTTGATAGTTCAACTTAATGAAGTTCAGTTGAGATCTAAGGGAAATACATTATGAATAGCATATGTAAGCTAACATTATGTGGGAAACACAGATTGATAACAGTTAAAGATTAACATAGCTGAGGAATATCAAGAATATGTAAGTTTACATAGCAGAAAAATAGCTTCTACTTAATGTGAGTTAACATGAAATGAACATAAATTTTCTAGTTATTTTCTAGTAATTTTCTTCTTAAAATTACAATTTTCATTGAGTGTACAGATCTAGAAATATATGGAATCTAGTTATAGATCAGGTATATGCATAAGTGGTCCTGATCTTTATCCATATTCTTGCTCTAAATTAATTATGCTGTATGAACAATTTGTATATTACGCTTGTAAATAGATTCAAGATATCACCATCGAGGAGGTGGACAACAAGGAGACAAAGTCAGCCAAGGATGCGCTGCTGCTGTGGTGCCAGATGAAGACCGCTGGCTATCACAATGTGAATGTGAGAAACTTTACGACCTCGTGGCGGGATGGATTGGCCTTCAATGCGATCATACACAAACACCGTCCAGATCTAGTGCAATTTGAGAAGCTATCGAAGACCAATGCCATACACAATCTAAACAATGCATTCGATGTGGCCGAGGATAAGCTTGGATTGGCCAAGCTTCTCGATGCCGAGGATGTCTTCGTTGATCATCCAGATGAGAAGTCGATCATAACGTATGTGGTCACCTACTATCACTACTTCAGTAAGCTGAAGCAGGAGACGGTGCAGGGCAAGCGTATTGGCAAAGTGGTTGGCATTGCCATGGAGAACGATAAGATGATCCATGACTATGAGCACTTCACCAGCGATCTGCTTAAATGGATCGAAACGACAATACAATCGCTGGGTGAACGCGAATTCGAGAACTCGCTCGCCGGCGTCCAAGGTCAATTGGCGCAGTTCTCCAACTATCGCACCATCGAGAAGCCGCCCAAATTCGTGGAGAAGGGCAATCTGGAGGTGTTGCTCTTTACGCTGCAGTCAAAGATGCGAGCCAACAACCAGAAACCCTATACTCCCAAAGAGGGCAAAATGATTTCGGACATTAACAAGGCCTGGGAGCGCTTGGAGAAGGCCGAGCATGAGCGCGAGTTGGCGCTGCGTGAGGAACTGATCCGCCAGGAGAAACTTGAACAGTTGGCGGCGCGTTTCGATCGCAAGGCTTCGATGCGTGAGACTTGGTTGTCGGAGAATCAACGGCTTGTTAGCCAGGACAACTTTGGCTTCGATCTGGCCGCTGTGGAGGCGGCTGCCAAGAAGCACGAAGCTATCGAAACGGACATCTTTGCATACGAGGAGCGTGTTCAAGCGGTTGTCGCTGTTTGTGATGAACTGGAATCGGAGCGTTATCACGATGTGAAACGCATTTTGTTGCGCAAGGATAATGTGATGCGTTTGTGGACGTATCTGTTGGAGCTGCTGCGTGCGCGTCGTATGCGTCTAGAGATTTCGCTGCAGCTGCAGCAGAACTTCCAAGAGATGCTTTACATCCTGGACAACATGGAGGAAATCAAACAGCTGCTGATGACCGATGACTATGGCAAGCATTTGATGGGTGTCGAGGATCTGCTCCAGAAGCATTCGCTAGTTGAGGCTGACATCAATATATTGGGCGAGCGTGTCAAGGTCGTTGTGCAGAACTCACAAAAGTTCCTCAGCGAGGATCCCGAATCGTATAAGCCATGCGATCCCGAAATCATTGTCAGCCGTGTCCAACAGCTGGAGGATGCGTATGCTGAGCTTGTGCGTCGTGCTGTTGAGCGCCGCAGCCATTTGGAGGAGAGCCGCAAGCTCTGGCAATTCTATTGGGATACCGCCGATGAGGAGAACTGGATCAAGGAGAAGGAACAGATTGTCTCAACCGACGAGATTGGTCACGATCTGACCACTGTCAATTTGTTGCTGAGCAAGCACAAGGCACTCGAATCGGAGATCACATCGCATGATCCTCAGCTCCAGAATGTGGCCAAGGTGGGTGCCGAGCTCATAACCGAAGGTCATTTGGGCGCTGATCGCATTAAGGATCGTCTCAAGGAGATTTTGTCCAAGTGGGATCATCTGCTCGACTTGACCAAGTATCGTCGCCAGCGCCTGGAGAACGCTGTCGAATACTTCCAGCTGTTTGCCGATGCCGACGATGTGGACAACTGGATGTTGGACACGCTACGCATTGTCTCCAGCGAGGATGTGGGCCGCGATGAGGCTAACGTTCAGTCGCTGTTGAAGAAGCACAAGGATGTCGCCGATGAGCTGAAGAACTATGCCGAGGTGATCGATGCTCTGCACAAACAGGCCGAAACTCTGAAGCTCAACGAGCCGGAGAAGGCGAACGTGGACAATCGTCTGGAGGCCATCGATACGCGCTACAAGGAGCTAACCGAGCTGGCCAAGCTGCGCAAGCAGCGTCTTCTCGACGCACTCAGCTTGTACAAGCTGATGTCCGAGGCAGATGGTGTGGAGCAATGGATCAAGGAGAAGACCAAGATGTTGGACACTATGGTGCCTGGCAACGATATCGAAGATGTGGAGATAATGAAGCATCGCTTCGAGGGCTTCGACAAGGAAATGAATGCCAATGCGTCACGTGTGGCCGTTGTCAATCAGCTCGCCCGCCAGCTACTCCACGTCGAGCATCCAAATTCGGATGAGATACTCGATCGACAGAATCATCTTAACCAGGAGTGGTCGACACTGCGCGAAAAGGCAGAAGCCAAGATGGACGACTTGAAGTCGGCCCATGGTGTGCAGACCTTCTACATTGAGTGCCGCGAGACAATCTCGTGGATTGAGGACAAGAAGCGCATCCTTACTGAAACGGACAGCCTGGAGATGGATTTGACCGGAGTGATGACCCTACAGCGTCGTCTCAGCGGCATGGATCGGGATCTGGCTGCCATTCAGGCGAAACTCTCGAGCCTGGGACGCGAAGCCGATAGCATTGAAGTGGAACATCCAGAGGAGGCCCAACTGATCCGTGACCGTATCGCACAAATCGAACTGATCTGGGAGCAGCTGACGCAAATGCTGAAGGAGCGCGACTCCAAGCTTGAAGAGGCTGGCGATTTGCATCGTTTCCTACGCGATCTGGATCACTTCCAGACCTGGTTGACAAAGACCCAAACAGATGTTGCTTCCGAAGATACGCCCACGTCGCTACCAGAGGCCGAGAAGCTCTTGAATCAGCATCAATCCATACGCGAGGAAATCGACAACTATACCGAGGACTACAAGTCCATGATGGAGTACGGCGAGCGTTTGACCTCCGAGGGCAACACGTCCGAGGATCCGCAGTATATGTTCTTGCGTGAGCGTTTGAATGCCTTGAAGGATGGCTGGGAGGAGCTGCATCAGATGTGGGAGAATCGACAAGTACTACTGTCACAGAGCCTCGATCAGCAGCTCTTCAATCGGGATGCACGCCAGACCGAGGTGCTGCTCAGCCAGCAGGAACATTTCCTGAGCAAGGACGACACGCCGGTTAATCTCGAACAGGCGGAGAATCAATTGAAACGGCACGAAGCCTTCCTTACCACCATGGAGGCCAACGATGACAAGATCAATACTCTGCTCCAGGTGGCCGACACCTTGGTGGAGAAAGAGCACTTCGATGCGGACAAGATTGGCAAGCGGGCCGAGAATATAACCGGACGTCGTGACGATAATCGCCAACGGGCGCTTGACCAACACGAGAAGCTAAAGAACCAGGTGAAGCTGCACGAATTCTTGCAGGATCTGGAAGAGTTGGCCGAATGGGTGCAAGAGAAATATGTCACCTCGCAGGATGAGACCTATCGCAGCGCCAAGACCATTCACTCCAAATGGACAAGGCATCAAGCGTTCGAGGCAGAGATCGCTGCCAACAAGGAGCGCCTGTACGAGGCCGAGAAGTCCGCCCAGGAGCTGTCCAAGGAGAAGCCCGAATTCAAAGATGTCATCGAGCCGAAGCTCAAGGAGCTGGCTAAACAATTCGATGACCTCGAGGTGCACACCAAGGAGAAGGGCGCCCTGCTCTTCGATGCCAATCGCGAGGTACTCGTTCAGCAGACATGTGATGACATCGACTCCTACATCACAGATCTGGAGAAGCAGATCGTGAGCGGTGACACTGCCAACGATCTGACCTCTGTCAATATACTCATGCAGAAGCAACAGGTCATCCAGACCCAGATGGCGGTCAAGGCACGCCAAGTCGAAGAGATTGACAAGCAGACCGAATATCTGCAAAAGACAGTGCCCGAGGAGAAGATCGAACCAATTGTCGTCAAGAAGACGGCAGTGCTGGAGCGTTTCGAAAAGATCAAGGCGCCGTTGCTGGAACGCCAGAAGCAGCTGGAGAAGAAGAAGGAGGCCTTCCAGTTCTGTCGCGATGTCGAGGATGAGAAACTCTGGATCGATGAAAAGCTGCCCGTGGCCAACTCCACAGATTATGGCAACTCTCTCTTCAATGTGCATGTTTTGAAGAAGAAGAACCAATCGCTGGCCACCGAAATTGACAACCACGAGCCACGCATCAATGCCATCTGCAACAATGGACGCAAACTGATCGATGAAGGTCACGAGGATGCAAAGAAATTCGAAGCATTGATCAGCGACCTAACAGCCAAATGGCAGGAGTTGAAGGATGCGATCGAGAACCGCAAGCGTCACTTGCTCGAATCGGAGAAGGTGCAGCAGTATTTCTTCGATGCCCAGGAGGCTGAGTCCTGGATGAGCGAACAGGAGCTCTACATGATGGTCGAGGACCGCGGCAAGGACGAAATCAGTGCCCAAAATCTGATGAAGAAACACGAAAACCTTGAACAATCCGTGGAGGACTATGCCAATACCATACGCCAGCTAGGCGAGGTAGCACGGCAATTTAGCACCGATGATGTATCCAGCGGCGATGCCGTTGCCGTTAAGCAATCTCAGCTGGACAAGCTGTACGCAGGTCTCAAGGATCTGGCCGGTGAGCGTCGTGCTCGCTTAAATGAAGCTCTGCAGCTGTTTATGCTGAGCCGCGAGGTTGACGATCTAGAGCAATGGATTACCGATCGTGAGGTGGTTGCCGGTTCACAGGAACTTGGCCAGGATTATGATCATGTTACCCTACTCTCGGAACGTTTCAATGAGTTTGCCCGCGACACCGAGGCTGTGGGAGGAGAACGCGTGGCCAAGGTCAATGGCATTGCAGATAATCTGATACAGGCTGGACATTCGGATTCGGCAACGATTGCCGAATGGAAGGACAATCTGAATGAGTCGTGGCAGGATCTGTTGGAGCTGATTGAGACACGCACCCAGATGTTGGCCGCATCGCGGGAGTTGCACAAATTCTTCCATGACTGCAAAGATGTCCTGGGACGCATACTCGAGAAGCAGCACGGCGTCTCCGATGAGCTGGGCCGTGATGCTGGCTCCGTGTCAACGTTGCAGCGTAAACACTACAATTTCCTGCAAGATCTGACAACATTGTATTCGCAAGTGCAACAGATTCAGGAGGAATCCGCCAAGCTGCAGGATGCCTATGCCGGCGATAAGGCCAAGGAGATAACCAATCGCGAACAGGAAGTACTTCATGCCTGGGACAACCTGCAGGCCATGTGCGATGCACGCAAACAGAAGTTGGCCGACACAGGTGATCTGTTCCGGTTCTTTAATATGGTGCGCATACTCACCATCTGGATTGAGGATCTGGTGCGCCAGATGAACACCTCGGAGAAGCCGCGCGACGTATCCGGCGTCGAGCTGCTCATGAATAACCATCAGAGTCTAAAGGCCGAGATCGATACGCGCGAGGATAATTTCAGTGCGTGCATATCTCTCGGCAAGGAGTTGCTAACGCGCAATCATTATGCCTCCGCTGACATCAAGGATCGCCTGAAGCAGCTGAACAACAGTCGCAATGCCCTGCTCCTACGCTGGGAGGAACGTTGGGAGAATCTGCAATTGAGTACGTTACGAATATAATCGAAATCTATTATCGAATTTAATTCAAATTTCAACATTTTACAGTTCTGGAAGTTTACCAGTTTGCCCGAGATGCTGCCGTTGCCGAGGCTTGGCTTATTGCCCAAGAGCCATATTTACTCTCCTCCGAGCTGGGACACACCATCGATGAGGTTGAGAATCTGATTAAGAAGCACGAGGCATTTGAAAAGTCCGCCGCCGCACAGGAGGAGCGCTTCAGCGCACTTGAGCGTTTGACAACAGTAAGCCACGATACTCGATTACCATTGGATTTTTATCTAATCATTGCGTGTGATTTCCTTTTCTTCTAACAGTTTGAGCTTAAGGAAATGAAACGGCGCCAGGAAAAGGCGGAAGAGGCTGAACGCCAGCGCATTAAGGAGGAACAGGAGGCTAAGGCCGCGTCCGAGGCGGCGGAGATAGCCAAGCGCGAGGCCGAGCGTCGCGATGATGTCGATGAGGGCGTTGGAGCCCATGATGAAGCAGGTAGGATTAGATGGGAATGGAAGCATACGTAACCTCAACTGTCTATGTGTCTATCATTATTATTAACAATCTATGATCTGTTCTCGTATGTATGTGCATAACCCAAACTAAAATCTAAACATTCCATCTCATTCATTCATGCTTACTATATATCTATCTATATATATATTTATATATATATATACAAAACGGATTAACAATCAACCAACTAACCTAAACTAAACGCAGCTGCTGCAGATACAGCCGTCGACACCGAGCGCGTTATCGAGACCCAAACAGGTATAGCTTGCTTGCTTGTCCAAATCAAGGTCAAGGAGCGCTTTAACTAACTATCATTATCTATATCTAACTATATGTAATCATATGCATTTCTCTAATGTTTAACTATATGTGTGTATATATATACATTGTTATATGCATTAACTAATCGAAGTTTCTTATGTAGAGCGTGGCGCCACACCAGCTGCTGGAGATGGTCAGGAGGGTTATGTGACACGAAAGCATGAATGGGAGTCGGCTACCAAGAAGGCCTCCAATAGATCCTGGGATAAGGTAAGCAACAAGTCGATATATTGAAGTCATCTGAAGATTAACGAATATGCATCCTAATTGGAGCAGAGCTTGAGAATATTTATTTGACAATTTAATAACAATATGTGTTACCTTTCAGGTTTATATGGCTGCACGAAGCGGACGCGTTTCGTTCTTCAAAGATCAGAAGGGTTACAAGAGTAATCCCGAATTGACCTTCCGCGGCGAGCCCAGCTACGATCTGCAGGGCGCTGCCGTCGAAATAGCCAGTGATTACACCAAGAAGAAGCACGTGCTGCGAGTAAAGTGAGTTTTAAATACGAAATCAAAAATTGGAGATACTCAATATATCACTTTATCTTTATTTAGGCTCGCTAGTGGCGCTGAGTTCTTGCTGCAGGCCCACGATGACAATGAGATGTCACAGTGGGTATCCGCTTTGAAGGCCCAGAGCGATTCGGCAGCTGTGGCAGCGAGCAGATCCCAAACTTTGCCAGCTACTTCACAAAAGGACGAACCAAAGCGCAGATCGTTTTTTACTTTAAAGAAAAAGTAAATGCAATTATATAAGAGCAGCTAATTAAAACAAAACAAAAAAAAAAAACAACAAAAATACATATATTTTTTTCATATATTTAATGCAAAAACTTATTTCATAAAAAAAAGAAATCTTGCAAGAAAGAAAGAGCAAAACGTAAACGTAAAACATTATTATGCTTATCAAATTTGCACGATAAATACTGCTATTATTGATTAAACGTATGTATCTTATTTATTTAAACAAATACAAAGTAATATAAATATAAAAAAAAAACACAAAAAAACAAAAACAAAACAAATTGAGAACAACTCGTGTATGCATTTCAATGTATTCGATAAATAAACGAATTATTCCTCTACAGTACACACACAAATTGTTGCTATTGAATATAAAGTATATATACGTATATGTATATAACCCACCCATTCAGTCTAAGGGGCGGGAACATAAAAGCGGACTTCACTGTGCCTGGCATCAATTGAGGGTTGATTATGCCTAAAATTGGGTTGAGCTGCGATGAGGTCATAATAAGCAAGATGGCAACAACAAAAGCTAGCAAATTTTTCTAAAAGCCGAACGGCTGAGCGGAGTCTCGGAAAGGTCATCCAGCTGCAATCACCGACAAGTTGCATATATGCGTTTATTTTTAGAAAATTTGACCTGGTTTTTGAAAAGCTGCTGGTTGCCGCAATTGCAGTTTTCAAACAAAAAATAGGCACACTGCCAGTGCTGCCAGATGGTGTCGCTCGATAAGTTGGGCGAAAAATTGCAACAACGGTAATCGATAATTGTTTTTGTTTTTTTTTTTGCAAGCAGGTTGGCAGCCTCGCGTACCAAGCAGAACAACGGCGACTATTAATTGATTAAATATATACCACTTAACTTTAGAAATGTATAATAAACTAAATTAAATTGTTTATGGACTAAATCAACAATGTGAAGAATATTAGTGAGATAAGTGCATCGAATCAGCGCAAGTGTCATATTGTTTTTTTTTTTACACACATACGCACAGACACAATGGCAACGAAAATGAAAACTACGATTCATTCTAAGCCACTATTTGTGCGTGTGTCTCTTGTCTGCCAGTGTGTGTGAGAGGGCTGTTTGTGTGTGGGTGTGTTTGTTAGACTGACGGCATTGACTAAGCCTGCAACTGGGCCGAGCACTGCCCGCTGCCCGCTGCCTCGTACCAGCAGCTAGTAACCGTTACTCTGCTTTTTCTAATCGTGTGTTTTGCCACAACAGAAACAACTAGAGAAAAATAATAAATAACAAGTTAAAAGACAAGAAAAGTAAACAATCAACAGAATAATTAAAAAACAGAAGTCTTGGAAAAAAAAACAAACGTGCCATGTTATTGTTGGGAGCGGCAACGCTTTCTGGATTCCAGTGCTGTAAACACTAAGGACACACATTCCCTTCCACTCTAGCACACTCGCGCGCGCTATCTCCCTCCTCCCAACATGTTCAATCGGTTGGGCAACGCTGGAACAGCTTCTGCTGCTGCCGCTGGTGCTGCTTCGGAAGCGCCTGCTCATGTTTCCAGCGGCTCCAGTGGTCATGCCAGTGTTGCCACACCCATCAGTGATCTCTATTTGCGCCCGCTGCCCTATCTGGACGCCAAATGGCTGCGTGCCGATCTCATTGCCTGCCTGCGTAACGGTGCCGAGGGCGCCATACTCTGGAATCATCTAATTCAGGATTGCGAATTGGTATCCTCGCCAACGGCGCCGCTGCTTAATGCCCGCGGCCAGCTCTCCTATTTGGGCGATGATGGCAAACATTACTGTGGCGCCCAGGCGCTGCAATGTGCCTGCTGCCAGCCCGAATACTGCGGTCCACTCTCTGCCTGCAATTGCGACGGCTGCCGCCCGCTCGACTCGGACATGGCCATCAAGAAGTTAACTTCGGCAGCGGCACAGCAGGCAACGGCCGGGCAGCTGCATGCCACAGAGCTAACATTGAGCAGCTGGATGTGGAGCCAGCCACCCAATCAGTTGGCCAAACACGACTGCCAGCGCACAATGATCGCTGAGCTCCATGAGCTGTCGCTGCGTGCTGCCGGCAACAGTCTCTCGGCGCAGCAACTGCGCCAGCAGCTCTTCATCTATGAACGATATTTTGTGGCTCTAAAACGAAATCAGCAGCAGCAGCAACAGCAGCAGCAGCAGCAGCAACAGCAGTCCACACATCCTTCTCCACCCACACAACAGCAGTCGGAGGAATGCAATGGGCCCGCTCCATCTGAGCAGGAGCAGCCACGTCGGGCGCTGCAGATGGAGCCGGAGCACGCAGCGCTTGGCTTGGCACGCGTCGGCACACGAGCTGCCCTGAACTTTAGCTTTGCATTCTTACGTCGCGCCTGGCGTTCCGGCGAGGATATGGAAATGTGCAGCGAGCTGCTAAGCGAGGCACTCGAATCGCTGCAGGAGCTGCCCGAAGCGACGCTTTTCGATTCAGCCGCCCAGGTGTCGCCGCTCTGGCTGGAGGTCATGGAGCGTTCGATTAAGTTTTTGCGCCTGGTCGCCTTGGGCGATCCCATGGGTGGGCGCTGCTTGGCACCGCTGGCGGACAGGCACACAGCCCTATGCCTGCTACTCGAGCTGGGCGTGCAGAAGGGCACGCTGGCTGCCACGCTGGAGTGTGTGGTGTTGCTGCTGCTGCTCTGGGAGAAGGACAACGACAATGGACATGGCCATGGTCATGGGCATGGACACGGGCACGGGCACGGCAACGTGAATGGCGATAATCGTGATATGCCACGCAAATCGGGCGCTCCTCTGTTGCGCATCCTGCAACGCTACCAGCGCCTGGGCGCCGAGCCCATCAGTCACAGTCACAATGGCTGCAGCAATCCCAATGTGGAGCTGCCGACGCCGTTGGCCAGTGCCACCGAAACATTTCTGCGCTTTCTCATGCTGCCCAAGAGCTCGGCTGCCATTGTGGATCTGCGGCGTGCCGCTGTGGTCATAATCTCTCACTTGGATCGGCTGGTGCAGCCGCATATGCCGCAGCTGACGAATCTCTTGCCCAGCTGCATGCTGCGTACAGCAGCCACAGCCACGCCTACAACAACGCCCACGAACATGTGGGAGCAACAGCGTGTCTATGCCTTGGGCTGGCCAGCGCTGTCCAAGGAGCAGCAGGGCTTCAATGTGGAGCCCGCTTTGAGCTGGACAAATGCAGCCACGCAGCAGCCGCCGCCGGCGCTGCTTGGCTGCAAGTTCCAGCTGCAGCAGGTGGCCTGCAGCGAGGATGTGGTGCTGTTGCTCAGCAAGGAGGGCAAGCTATACAACTGGCATATAGCCAAGCCGGAGGCGGAGCCCCAGCAGCTGGACTTTGCCGAAATAGCCAACGAGACGTTCATCTCCATAGCCGCCCACTGCGAGGGTCGACACTTTCTAGCTGTGGACAGCAACCGTAAGTGCGAGCCAAGTCGAGCAGCTAACACATGTCTAATCCCCCCCCCCCTCCCTCCCTCTCTCTCCCTCCAGATAACGCTTACTCGTGGGGCATCGGCGATAGCCGACGCTTGGGTCACGGCGACTGCCACGCCCGTGAGCTGCCCACCAAAATCGAGAGCTTGGTGCGCTTGGTAAAGGCTGTCTACTGCGGCTGCTCCTACAGCGCGGCCATCACCTTGGGCGGCAATCTGTATACCTGGGGCCGTGGCACCTATGGCCGTCTGGGGCATGGCAATTCCGATGATCAATGTCTGCCCGCCATGGTGATGGCTCTCAAGGACCATCAAGTGGTGGACGTGGCATTGGGCAGCGGAGATGCCCATACGCTCTGCTTGACCAACGAGGGCCTGGTCTATGCCTGGGGCGATGGCGACTATGGCAAGCTGGGCAATGGCAGCTGCAACAGCAGTCTGCAGCCGCTGCTCATCGATTGTCTGCCGCGAGTGCAGCGCGTCTATGCAGGCGCACAATTCTCGCTGGCGCTCAGCTGCGAGGGTCAGCTCTATAGCTGGGGCAAGGCATCCTGTCTGGGACATCAGCTGGTCGAGCGCAACGTGCAGGGCTGCAGTGTGCCCAGATTAATAACCAGCCTGCAGGTGAGGCTGATGTTAGATTTATAGCTAAGCTTCATCTATTCATTTGCCTTCGTTTGCAGCACAAGCGGATTGTGGACGTAGCCGTGGGCGTGGCCCATTGCTTGGCTCTGAGTAGCAGCGGCGAGATCTTTGGCTGGGGTCGCAACGATAACCAACAGATTTGTCCAGCCTCCGTTTGCAGTGAGCCATTGCTGAGGCAACCCATTTCAGTTACCCTGCCCACATTGCCGGCCAGCGGGATTGCCTGCACCGCCACTCAGAGCCTGATCTGGACGCAGAGCACACGGCAGGGTGTGCCGTTACGTGCACCGTTTGTCATTGATCTGGGAGAACCGACATTCCGACTGCTCGACCAGCTGCTGGGCATGTGCAGTGCCAGCACTGGCCAGGATAATCGTCAGACGCCCAACCAGGAGTCCGAATGCATCGCTGTCGCCTGCCTCAATCTGGTGCGTCTCCAGCTGCTGGCGCTCATCGCCAACGGCGTTGAGCCGCGCAGCGTAGGCCTGGCCAGCGGCGGGCGACTGCTCAACAGCCTCAAGACCCGCATCCTCAGCCTCGCCGGCGGCAGCCAAGTTCTGCGCACCATCCAAATAGCCGCCCAGCAGGCTCTCCAGGTACTGACTTGTAATCTTTATAAGTATCCAAATGATATGAACTCTTTGTATTGACCATTGCAGGATGGCTGGAGTGTCCTTTTGCCAACGGCAGCGGAGCGTGCACAGACCCTCACAGCGCTGCTGCCCTCGGAGCCGGGGCAGGCCTGCTCGGCGGGACATCGTTTCATGACAGATCTGTTGGTCAGCTCGCTGATGGCTGAGGGAGGACTGGAGACGGCGTTGCAGCATGCGATACGACTGGAGAGCAGCTCCTGCTCCACTGATTGCACGGATGGCGCACATTTGCCGCTGCTGCAGCTGATCACTCGGCTGCTGGGCAACAATGCATCACTCACACAGAGCCGTCTGTCATTGACGCTGCTCGTCAAGCAGCAGCAGCAGCAACAGCCCGCTGAGGAGGACCACCATCATCACCATCATCAGCAGCAGCAGCAGCAGCTGCTGCTGCAGCAACAACAACAGCCTGGGACCAGCCCCAGTCTCTGCCTGCTGCATCGCTTTCAGCGGCTGCTGTTGGCGCACATTCATCAGGCAGGCGCCGAGGAGGATACAACCGGTGCCGAGGCGCTGCTCTCCCAATATCTGCACAGCCTGATACCCGCTTGCGTCAGCACGCTGCAGCAGGCACAGGAACTGGCGCTGCAGTGTCGCGAATCTGGGGAGTTGGTTACGCTGGGTGCCCAGCTGTTGGGCGCCGCGCTGAATCGTGTGCTCCAGTCGGACATCTCGGACGCGCTGCTGCACGAGCTGCTCGTTGGTCTGGTGCTGCTGAAGCGTGATCGTCCCCAGTGCTTGGCCAGCTTGCGTTGGGCACGCCTCTGTTTGCCGCTGCTGCGCGTGCTCGATCGCTTGAATCGCGCCCTGGGCGAGGGCGAATTGCGCGACGGCGACGACATGGGCTGGCCGGGCATCATTTGCCGCGGTGGCCCCAAAGGCGCTGCACCGCCACCAACCGCCGATCCAGAGACACACTATGTGCGCCGCTCCGACATGGATAACCTGCTGCTCGATGGCAATCGCTGCATCATTCTAGCCGGCTACGTTTGCGATCTCAACGGCTACAAGTGAGTGTGCTGCGTGGGCATCTCGAGTTGATTTAATTTGCCTTCTCCCCGATCCTTTATAGCTGTGAATCGGATAACATGCGCGCTCTGCTGGACCTGGGCCTGGGCAAAGATCTGAGTGCAGAGCTCAGCACGCCAGCGCATCGCAGCGCCATGGAACAACTGCTGCAGCACCACAAACTGGGCAAATATCTAGCCAATCAAAGCGCCACCGAGGAGAAGGTAAAGCAAAATAAAAAACTCTCAACTGAATCGTTCTATTCACGTCCATACAAAATGCCTTGCAGACTGCCACGCCAGGTGCCACACGCTTGACGCACTTCAGCTCGGAGTGTGCGCTGGCTCAGCTCCTGGGTCTGGTGGCCAATCTGATGTGCAGTGGCCCGAGCTTACAGCCAGCGGAGCTGCAGTGCCGCCAGCTGGACAAATCTTCGCTGCTGAGCGGCGGCTTGCTCATGCTGCAGCCGAGCAATCCGTTTGACGAGGAGAAGGGGGAGGCGCGCAGCAGTCACAGCACAGCTGGCAATACGCCGACAGAGGCACCGCTGCCACCGCCGCCGAAGGCGCAACTGCAAAATCGCGTGGACAGCTTCATTGCTGGTCTGGCGGAGGCGCGTCTCGGGGAGCCGCTGGTGGCCAGTTGGCTCGCTCTAACCGAACGCTACTGCAAGGCGCACAATTTGATGTGGCATCAGGAGTTCGCCACCGAGCATCCGGTGCAGGAGCTGGAGCGGCTGCTCAGCGCTGTCCTGTTACGACATCAGTGCCTGGGTGGCCTAGTGCTCAATGCCCTGGAGGCGTTGCCCTTGGGCGAGCACCAGCAGCAGCAACCACAGTCGCTGCCCAAGCAGCTGGGCGAGATTATACGATTGGTGCATCAGGCGAAGTGGTCGGTGGTGCGCACACGGCAGCAGCTTAATCGCAGCTACAAGGAGGTCTGTGCGCCTGTGCTCGAGCGGCTGCGCTTTCTGCTGTACGAGGTGCGTCCCGCGATCAGTCCACAGCAGCGGGGACTACGTCGCCTGCCAATTTTGCAGCGTTTGCCACGATTTCGGCTGCTGGTGCGACGCCTGCTGCAGGAGTTGCGCGCAGCCAAGCAACAGCCGGCGGCCAAGCCCGAGGATCTGCTCAATGCCAGCATCCAACAGCAGCAGCAACAACAGCAGCAGCAGCAGCAGCAGCAAACGGTTGCCACTGAGCTGCTGATCTATGATCAACATGAGCAGCAGCAGCAGCAGCAGGAGAAGAAGCCCAAGCAGCAGAAGCAACTGGATGAGGAGGAATCGTTGCTGCGTCGCTTGAACGAGAGGCAGCTGCACACGGAGATCGAGCTGGATGCGACGCTCATGCAGGACATTGTTGACTTTGCGCTCCAGGATAGCTGCGATGTGGAAACGGTGCGACGTGCCATGTACTGTCAGATGCAACGCTTTCAGCTGCGTCTGGCCGGGCTGCAGCTGGTGCAGCAGCTGCTCGAGCTGCACGGCCTGCTCGATGCCGGCCAGTACAGCCTGCTCAATGGCTATTTGGGACTGCATCTGAAGTCGGCGGCCAGCGGAGCGTCGCCACAGCATGTGCTCGGCCAGCTGAATATGGTGAGCGCGTATCAGAAGGCACGGCTACTGCTTGCCCAGTCACGCGTTCTCGATTGGGCGGTGCGCGAGCTGCGGCGCCTGGTCAATCAGGAGCAGCAGGGCGCTGGGCGTGGCAAGGACAGCTGCAATCTGAGCACCTATGTGCTGCTCAAGCGTCTGCCGCGTGCTCGCTTCCTGATCAGTGTCTTTGGTCTGCTGGCCAAGGAGCTGGGCGCCAATGAGCTGGGGCTGCTCATCAACTCCGGGCTGCTGGGCACAGTGCTGGGTCTGCTGGCTCAAACTGGTGGCGAGGGCAACACCAAGCCGAACAACTGTGAGCTGAGCGTTCTGTACGAGGACAGCGTGCTGAAGCAGAAGTGCAGCAAGGCGCAGCTCAGCGGACCGGACCTGGCCAAGCTCATGAAGATCGGCACGCGCATCGTGCGTGGCTCCGACTGGAAATGGGGCGATCAGGATGGCAATCCGCCGGGCGAAGGACGCATCATTAGCGAGGTGGGCGAGGACGGGTGAGTAGACTGGCAATCGCTGCTCGAATTCCGTTTCTAATGCTTCCCCTGGTTAGGTGGGTGCGCGTCGAATGGTATACGGGCGCCACCAACTCCTATCGCATGGGCAAGGAGGGTCAATATGATCTGCAATTGGCGGACAGCGCTCTGAATGTTGCCTCACCAACGGAACCGGAACGCGAAGAGCTGGGCACACTGGAGCCACCGCCCAGCAGCGAATCGCATCCCACTAAACTCTTGAGACACTGCGCCGCCAAGCTGTTGCAAATCCTGGCCGTGGGCAGCGGCCTGCACGGCGCCCATCTGGACAAATATGCGCTGCGTGGCATCACGAGCATGTTCCGTGCCATGCTCGATCCAAAGCCGGCGCTGGCCAATGTGGTGCACTGCCTCAACTGGCTGAATCTTGGCTTCATACGCGCCATAGCAGGTGCGTTGCGATGCGGGTATATCCGGAATAGGACATATTCTATATAATCTTCTGTTGCTTTCAGGCGATTGCCCGCGCTTGTGCCTGGAGCTGAGCGCTCCGAACTGGCTGTCGCTTTACTTTGCGCTCCTGGAGCAGCCAGCGGGCACGGAACGTGGCGTCTATCGTCAGCTGCATTGCTTGCGCCTGCTGCAGTGCATACTGAGCTCGTGGGGCGTGGAGCAGGAGCCACGCATGGCTGGGCTGGTGCGTCAGCTCTTTGGCACACTCGGACGCATCGCACTGCACTGCCCGGGCGATGTGACACTGCAGCCGATGCGAGAAGGTGGCAAGGCGCGTGTCTTGCTGACTGCCTCGCATTCGGGCAGCGTGGCCGAGGAGCTGGTGGCATTGCTGCGACGCCTGCACACGCTGCCACATTGGAATGCGGTCATCAACTCGTTCCTGGCCCAGAAACTGTGCGTAGCCGCCGAACTGCTGCAGGGCGAATCGCAGCTGCCGCAGACGCCGCTGGACACGGAACACAGCCTGGTGCTGGGCGTGCTGAGTGCCATGGGTGGCTACGATCTGCGGCCGCGTGTCGGTCTACATTGCTTCCACGAGGGCAGTCACATGATCATCGCTAGCTTCACCCACAAAGGACGCTGCCTGCTGGCCTACAGCGCACCGCCTGCGGTCGCCAATCTGGCGCAGGGCTTGGTGAAGGTGCCACTGGGCACGGTGCTGCCGCAGCTGGATCACAGTGTATTCAGCCTGACGCGTCTGCCCATGAACGAAATGCTACTCAATGCTTGGACTGTGCTGCTCTATGGCGCTGCCAGCGCCAGCTCCAGCTCCAGCGCCGGCCACTGGGAGCTGCTCAATGCCGGCGAAGGCAAGCTGGATGTGCGCTTGCTGCGCAGCCAGCAGCTGCAGCTGGCCGTGCTGCACACAAATGGAGTTCTCTATCGCCATCAGGCGGCATTGCGCAAGATACTCAAGCAGCGTGCGCCGGCCAGCGTCTACAGCGGCAACGAATGCAACGAGGAGGCCGAGGTGGAGGCGCTAAACGAAGCCGAGCAGGTGCTGCAGACGCCGCAAACGGAGGCCCACAACGGCAACAGCAGCAATAATGCTGCCAGCAGGTAAGGAGCGATTTAATTTCTAGACAGGATTAGGTCAATCTTTAGCTTATACCCGCCCTCCCTCTCTCTCTCTCTCTCTCTCTCTGTGTTCCCAGCAATCAACAGTCGGAGCAGCTGCTCATTCAATGCCTGCTGCTGCGTGCCACACAGCCGTCGCCGGTTAAAGCGTGCTATGGCTATACGGACCTGGCCACGGCGGCGCTCAATTGCGTCCAAACGCTGGCCAGCCAGGCGCATCAGCAGCTAAACGTTGAGAACGAGCTGCAGCCGGTGGTCTTAGCGAGTCCAGCACAGCCGACCATGGTCCATGGCATAGCCGTTTATAACGTGGCCAAGGAGCAGCCAGCGGCCGCACAATCGGATCAGCTCAATCAGGCAACGCCGCCTGCTAGCGATGCTCAGCTAATTGAGCAGATTATGGAAATGGGCTTTACGCGACGCAATGTGGAGCTGGCGCTCAAGCAGCTATCGCTGCAGGCGGAGGCTGTGCCGACGCCGGAGCAAATCGTTCAATGGATACTGGAGCATCCGGATGTCTGTGCGAATACGATCGATGTGGAGGCCGTGGAGCCGACAGCGAACGGCAGCAGTCGCAGCAGCAGCAGCACCACAAGCACCACCAGCAGCAACAGCGGCAGCAGCTCCTCATCCTCGGATACGGTCGAGGATCAGCAGGTGCAGAAATTCGATACGCGCAAAGATTTTCCCACAGCCGATCACTATGCGCTGTACGTCCGGGGCCTGGTTCGCCCGGGCATGTTGGTGCGCTGCTGTCGCGACTTCGAGGAGATCAAACAAGGCGACATGGGCACTGTGCTCATTGTGGACACCGAAGGACTGCACGATCTGAACGTACAGGTGGACTGGCGTAACCATGGCAGCACCTATTGGGTGTGCTTCGTGCACATCGAGCTGGTGGAATCGGCCCAGCCCGGGGCACATTTGCTGCCACTGCCACGCCCGCCGCCGCCAATAGCTGTGGGCGCCAGGGTCAGGCAACTGATGCGGCTGGGCGGCTCGCGTACTCAGTACGGACTGGTGACCGCCATGCGGGGCAAGCAGCTGACAGTCGAGTTTCCCGATCAGCCCAACTGGCAGGGTCACATCAACGATGTGGAGCCCAGTCCCACAGCTGCCGCAGCAGCTGCTGGCACAGCTGCAGCTGCGACGCCTCAAACGGACCTGATTGAGGATTGGTCGCGTTGCATACGCTCGCTGAGCGTCAGCTCCAATGAGACGGCAGCCAAGCATCTGCTCGATGGCAGCGGCCTGGCCTGGCAGAGCTGCTCGAGCGGACCCTGCCGGCACTGGATACGTCTGGAGTTGCACGATCGTGTCCTGGTGCACAGCCTGGCACTGCGCGTCAGCCCGGAGGATCACTCGCATATGCCGTCGCTGTTGGAGGTGCGTGTGGGCGAGTGCATCGATAGCCTTAAGGAATACACCTGGATACCAGTGGCATCCGGCGCCAGCCGAGTCCTACTCATGCAGCAGGTGGCGCAGTATTATCCCTGGATCGAAATCGTGATCAAACAGTGCCAGAACAATGGCATCCAGTGCAAGGTGCACGGCATCGAGTTTGTCGGACGTCGCCAGCAGCCGGACATTCAGCACATGCTGGCCAATGCGCAGTTCTTGGCTTGTGAATATGGCGGAGCGAATGGCGGCGCGGCAGGTGCTGCTGGAGCCGCAGCCGTCGCAGCAGCAGCCGCAGCAGCAGCAGCAGCAGCAGCTACCTCGACCAGCGCGCCAACGAGCGAGAGTCTGACTGGGCATGCCGAACAGGAGCTGCCCTGCACGGTCATGGTGTGGGGCCTCAACGACAAGGAGCAGCTGGGCGGGCTGAAGGGCTCCAAGGTGAAGGTGCCCACCTTCTCGCAGACAATAAGTCGCCTGCGACCCATACACATAGCTGGCGGCTCGAAGTCGCTCTTCGTGGTCAGCCAGGACGGCAAGGTGTATGCCTGCGGCGAGGGCACCAATGGACGCCTTGGCCTCGGCGTCACGCACAACGTGCCGCTGCCCCATCAACTGCCTGTGCTGCATCAGTATGTGGTGAAGAAGGTAGCGGTTCATTCGGGCGGCAAACATGCGCTCGCCCTGACGCTGGACGGCAAAGTGTTTAGCTGGGGCGAGGGCGAGGATGGCAAGCTGGGACATGGCAATCGCACCACGCTGGACAAGCCGCGGCTGCTGGAGTCGCTGCGCGCCAAGAAGATACGCGACATCGCTTGCGGCTCATCCCATTCGGCGGCCATTAGCAGCCAGGGCGAGCTCTATACCTGGGGCCTGGGCGAATACGGACGACTGGGCCATGGCGACAATGCCACCCAATTGAAGCCCAAGCTGGTGGCTGCACTAAGCGGACGCCGTGTCATCCAAGTGGCCTGCGGCAGTCGCGACGCCCAGACGCTGGCATTGACCGAGGATGGCGCCGTCTTCAGCTGGGGCGACGGGGACTTTGGCAAGTTGGGACGCGGCGGCAGCGAAGGCTCGTCGACGCCGCACGAAATCGAACGTCTGTCCGGCATCGGAGTTGTCCAGATCGAGTGCGGCGCCCAGTTCAGTTTGGCTTTGACGCGTGCCGGCGAGGTCTGGACCTGGGGCAAGGGCGACTACTATCGGCTCGGCCATGGCGGCGATCAGCACGTCCGCAAGCCTCAGCCCATTGCCGGACTCCGTGGACATCGAGTCATACACGTGGCCGTGGGTGCGCTCCACTGTCTCGCTGTAACGGACGCCGGCCAGGTCTACGCCTGGGGCGACAACGATCATGGCCAGCAGGGCAGCGGGAATACGTTTGTGAACAAGAAGCCCGCCTTGGTGATTGGCCTGGACGCGGTGATTGTGAATCGTGTGGCATGCGGCAGCTCCCACTCCATGGCCTGGGGCCTGCCAAACGCCAGTTTGGACGAGGAGAAACGCGGCCCGGTGCCATTTGGCAGCACGCGTGATCCGCTCGGCGGCAGCAGCCTGGGCATCTACGAGGCGGAGACACAGCAGCACACGCACACCACGCCGGATGTGGCTGGCAAGCCGGACGTGCGGCCGAGCACCTCGGCTGCAGCAGCGGCAGCAGCAGCAGCCGCTGCAGCTGCTTCGTGCTCCTCTGCCGGCTCCGGGTCCGGCTCCTGCTCCGGCTCAGCTCTGGCCAGTCTCAGCGAGAGCTTGGCACTGGAAACGCCAGCGGCCCGCCAGGCGGCACTGGGACATGTGCTGCGTGCAATGAGCATCTTGCAGGCGAGGCAGCTCATTGTCGCCGCACTGACCAGCCACAGCAAGGTCAACTACAAGGAGTCGGCAGCCAGGCACGCCGGCGCACACGTCGAACTGGAGGAGCAGCTGAATACGGCAGCCGGGGCTGGAAGCGGAGCAGCAGCAACGACAACAGCAGCAGCAGCAGCAGCAGCTGCCGCCGCCGCCGCCGCAGGAGCAGCAACAATTGCTCAAGGCGGAGGCGAAGCACCAGCGGATGCCAGCGATGTGGAGCAACAGCAGCAGCACAGTCCAGAGGAGATGCCACAGCCGGCGGCTGTGCTGAGCTCTGGGCTGAGCGCGTTCCAGAGCTTGACCGGCTCACTGTCCATGTCGGGCATGTCGGCTGGCTCCCATTCGCGGATGTCAGCCAGCGCGATGTCCGTGATGGCCGCCACGATGACGCAGCAGGAGGAGATGCTGGCCCAATTCAGTCACAATCATGGCCTGGATGATTTCGGTGCACTGCTGCAGGAGCCGGAGGCGAAGAGTCTCGTCGAGCTGCTCAAGCTGGCCGTCTGCGGTCGCTGTGGCCCACCCAGCACTGCCCAGACCATCGCCGAGACCCTGATCTCGCTGAGCAGCAATGCGGGCATTGCGGCCATGCTGCTGGAGACGTGCATCACAGAGCTGGAGGATCTGTGCACGTCGCGCCACTGCCTCGGCAAGCTGCCCAAGCCGGTGATGCAGGAGAGCAGCCATCCCTATGTGGACAACATGAATGTGAGTGGCACGGTCCGTATACCGGGCGCAGAGATGTTGCGCCTCGAATTCGATAGCCAGTGCAGCACGGAGAAGCGCAACGATCCGCTGGTGATCATGGATGCAGCCGGTCGCATGTTGGCCATGCGCTCCGGCCGTGAATTCGCCCATTGGGCGCCAGAGATTCGGGTGCCGGGCGATGAGCTGCGCTGGAAATTCTGCTCGGACAGCTCGGTGAACGGCTGGGGCTGGCGCTTCTGGGTGCACGCCATAATGCCGGCTGCAACGCTGGGCGAGAGCGGCTCGGACCGTGCCGTATTGTCGCAGCCATCGATGGCCCTGGTGATGGCGCTGCTCGATGCACGGCTCGCACCACGCCAGCCCCAGGTGCTGCTACGGCTGGCCGCGGCGCTGGCTGCCTGCGCCCAATTGGGCGCCTTGAGCACTGCCCAACGCATCTGGGCGCTGAAGAAGCTGCACGCGGTGCTGCTACTGGAGCAGGCGCCCAAGCCGCACGAGCCCGCCCTGGCTGCCATATTGCTGCCACTGATACCGGAGCTACTGCGTCAGTATGAGTACGAGGAGCCGCAGGTGCGCGGAGGCATTCACTTGATGCATTCGGATTACTTCAAGACGCTGGCGGCGCTGGCCTGCGACATGCAGCTGGACGCTGCGCTGCCCACCAGCGGCACCAGCGGCAACGGCAGCAGCACCACTGCAGCCTGCGCCGGAGCTGGCGGCGTCGGTGTCGGCGTCGGCGCGGGCGCTGTCGGCGGCAGCAGCAGCAGCCTGAGCTCAAATGCCTCGGGAGATCTGCACAAGTGGGCGTGGTTCAAGCGCTATTGCATTGCCGTGCGTGTGGCCCAATCCCTGATCAGACGCACGGAGCTGCCGCGCCAATTCTGCTTGGAGGTGCGCAAGAAGTTCGCCGAGATGCTGCCGGCACCAGCGCCCACTGCAGCTGGCAGCTGTCAGTCGCCGGGCGCCTCGCTGATCAACTCGACCACGTCGCTGTCCTCCAGCACGGTAAGCAATGCATCCGCTACGGACCAACAGCAGCAGCAGCAGCAGCAGGTGCAGCAGATGCAGCTGCTGGCGCAGCAGTCGGCACAGCAGGAGCTGGTGTTGCTGGAGCAACTGCAGCCGTTGCAGCTGCTGCTGCACGAGGATCACACACTATTCCAGGCACCACACGATGCACAGCTGCTGCAGTGGCTCAACCGCCGGCCAGACGATTGGGCGCTGAGCTGGGGCGGCGCCAGCACCATTTACGGCTGGGGACACAATCATCGCGGACAGCTCGGCGGCCTGGAGGGTAGCAGAATCAAGACGCCCACGCCCTGCGAGGCACTCAGCCTGCTGCGTCCGGTGCAGCTAGCTGGCGGCGAGCAATCTCTGTTTGCCGTCACGCCCGATGGCAAGCTGTTCGCCACGGGCTACGGCTCCGGCGGACGTCTGGGTGTCGGCGGCAGCGACTCCTGGGCCATACCCACGCTGCTGGGCTCCCTGCAGCACGTCTTCGTCAAGAAGGTGGCCGTCAATTCGGGCGGCAAGCACTGCCTGGCCCTGACCACCGATGGCGAGGTCTACGCCTGGGGCGAGGGCGAGGACGGCAAGCTGGGACATGGCAATCGCATGAGCTACGATCGACCCAAACTGCTCGAGCATCTCAATGGCATGAGCGTGGCGGACATTGCCTGCGGCAGTGCCCACTCGGCGGCCATAACGGCAAGTGGACACGTCCTGACCTGGGGCAAGGGTCGCTATGGTCGTCTGGGACACGGCGACTCCGAGGATCAGCTGCGACCCAAACTGGTGGAGGCCCTGTTGGGCTATCGTGCCATTGACATTGCCTGCGGCTCGGGCGATGCCCAGACGCTGTGCATCACGGACGACGACAATGTTTGGAGCTGGGGCGATGGCGACTATGGCAAGCTGGGACGCGGCGGCAGCGATGGCTGCAAGCTGCCCTACAAGATCGAAAGTCTCGCCGGTCTGGGCGTCGTCAAGGTGGAGTGCGGCTCACAGTTTTCCGTGGCGCTCACCAAATCCGGCGCCGTCTACACCTGGGGCAAGGGCGATTTCCATCGGCTTGGCCATGGATCGGTGGATCATGTGCGACGACCCAAGAAAGTGGCTGCTCTGCAGGGCAAGAAGATCATCTCGATTGCCACCGGCTCGCTGCACTGCGTCGCCTGCAGCGATACCGGCGAGGTCTTCACCTGGGGCGACAATGATGAAGGCCAACTCGGCGATGGCACCGTGACGGCCATACAGCGGCCGCGACTTGTCGCAGCTCTCCAGGGCAAGCACATTGTGAAGGTCACGTGTGGATCGGCTCACACCTTGGCCCTGTCCACATCGCAGTTGAGTGAGCGACTGCGTCCGCTGCCCAATCCACCGCTCGAGTATGATTTGGTGCGTGATCTAGCGCCGGAGGCGCTGCACGCACGGCTCATCCTGCTGCACCACTTCTCGGAGCTGCTGTGCCCCTGCCTGGCCATGCTGCCCATTGCGGGCGACCTGAGTTTGGGCGCCTTGAAGGATGTGCTCGTCTACAACATCAAGGAAGCCGCCTTTCGCAAGGTCATCCAAACGACCATGGTGCGGGACAAACAGCATGGACCCGTCATCGAACTGAATCGCATCCAGGTGAAGCGTTCGCGTAGTCGCTGCAATGGATTGGCTGGCATCGATGGCATGAAGAGCGTCTTTGGCCAGATGGTGCAGAAGCTGCCGTTGCTCACCCAGGAGGCGCTCGCCCTGCCCCATCGCGTCTGGAAGGTCAAGTTTGTGGGCGAGAGCGTGGACGATTGCGGCGGTGGCTATAGCGAATCCATCGCTGAGATGTGCGACGAGCTGCAGAACGGCAGCGTTCCATTGCTTATCAGCACACCAAATGGCCGTGGCGAGGCGGGTGCCAATCGGGACTGCTTCCTGCTGGATCCAACCCTAACGTCCGTGCTGCAGATGAACATGTTTCGCTTCCTGGGCGTGCTCATGGGCATAGCCGTGCGCACGGGCTCGCCGCTGAGTCTCAAGTAAATGAATTTTGAATTTAACCAAATGAATTTTGTATTGAACCAAGTCTTTGCCTTCCTTCAGCTTGGCGGAACCCGTATGGCGCCAGCTAACGGGCGAGCCACTGCGCCCCACCGATCTCACCGAGGTGGATCGCGACTATGTGGCCGGGCTGCTCTGCATACGCAACATGGACGACGACGCTAAGCTGTTCAATACGCTGGAGCTGCCATTTTCGACATCGTCGGCGCGCGGACACGAGGTGCCGCTGTCCACGCGTTATACGCACATCTCGCCCAGAAATCGTGCGGAATATGTGCGTCTCGCGCTCGGCTTTCGACTGCACGAGTTCGACGAGCAGGTGAAAGCGGTGCGGGATGGCATGTCCAAGGTAATACCTGTGCCACTGCTCTCCCTCTTCTCGGCCGCCGAGCTGCAGGCCATGGTCTGCGGCTCACCGGACATACCGTTGGGGCTGCTCAAGTCGGTGGCTACCTACAAGGGATTCGATCCCAGCTCTGCGCTGGTCGGCTGGTTCTGGGATGTCATGGAGGAGTTTACCAACCAGGTGAGCCCAATATATATGTGAATTTGCTTCAGTTGTTAAATTCTTTTCTCAAATTGTTTGTTTAGGAGCGTTCTCTGTTTCTGCGCTTTGTTTGGGGCAGAACCCGACTGCCGCGCACCATAGCCGATTTTCGTGGACGAGACTTTGTGCTGCAGGTGCTCGAAAAGAATCCGCCCGATCATTTTCTGCCCGAAAGCTACACCTGCTTCTTCTTGCTCAAGATGCCGCGCTACTCCTGCAAGGTAAGCCCGCTAGCGAAATCGTCCCAAGAAATGTTTCCTAAGCCCTTCCCCTACGTCTCCTCTAGGCTGTGCTGCTGGAGAAGCTGAAATATGCGATACATTTCTGCAAGAGCATCGATACCGATGAGTATGCGCGCGTGGCCATGGGCGAACCCACCGAGGCAACTGGTAGCGAGGACAACAGTGATCTGGAGTCCGTTGCCAGTCACGATGGCTAAACGCACTATCGATAACAACAATTTATCGAACATTGAAATTATAAAGAAAGAAAAAACTGCTGCTCCTGCTGCTTAACATACTATAAACGCAACGCACTTCAAACGCATTAGATTAGCTGTTTAGCCGATTAATCGATTAGTCGATTAACTGCTTAGCAATTTGCACATACTGCAGCCGAGTCAAAGACACACCTACGTACACACACTCACACAAACAAATACAGCTTGGGGGAGAGAGGAAAAAGAAAGCACGATATTGGAAGAGTAAAATACTGGAAAATTTCCAGTGTAAACTGTAGATGAGCCGATGCGACACACGAAACCAAAAAGCAAAATAAGCAAACGTTAAATGTTATTTCCATATTGCATAAATGTTAGTTAAAAAAAAGTCCAAACACACATACTCATATATATGATGTATGAGCACACCATGAATCTATAAATATACATATACATAATTATGCTTACATAGCTTACAGTTGGCAGGAACTGCCTGCGCCTGCATGCAGTTGATAAGATATTGATATGAATTATAAATATTGATTATTGATAATGATAAATGCTATAACGATAATGATAAACGATAATATGCTAATGATGATCAATTCTAGTTGTGTGTTTTCATCAAAAATCCAAAAAAAAAAAAAAAAAAAATACAATATGCAAAAATCTGAAATTTAAAATTAAATTGCAAATATTTAAAAACTATATCGTTCGATTAATTATGACGATGTAGGGGTCGGGCAATTTCCATGCTTAGAGGATCTCAACAATCGATAACATTTGTATATTCGTTACGCAACACTGTTTAAGCAACGGCTTCAGAGAAATTTAAGCTCTGATTTCGAATTAAGTTGGAAATATGAACTCAAGTAATTGTCAACAAGCTCGGAATAGTTTGATAGCAATTCCCAGCACCTATAAAATAAGTTTCTCATTTTATTCTATAGTAGATATGGATATTTCTCTTATTTAGTCTAGAGAGGAGCAATTTTTGCTGCCGTTTAATTTAATATACATTTCGTTTGTATTGAGAATTTGGATAGACATGTCAGATGTTAACCACGGATCTAGTTCCCTCCCCCTAAAATCCTATTCCTCAAAATCCTCGAAATACAGATCAGATGCAAAGTCATCCTCGAAGCAGCGATACCTTTGCTGTGGTTGCGATTTTGGCTGCGTTTGTGGTGAGGAGGTGGACTGCATTTGCTTATGTGTCTGTGGTTGCGGCTGAATTTGCGCTTGCTCTTGCAACTTGATAGGAGTTTGCGATTCAGTTCTGATTTTCGATAGTGTCTGCGGCTCACGTCTTTCCGCCTCAGTGGCTACATCGAGGTCGCTGCTGGTATTGCTGGGCACGCAGGCGCGCGGTGCAGTGCGTCGCTGGCGGCTGAGCAGCTGACTGTCAGAGTCATAGTCGCTGGCCTCGTCCTCCAACGGGTCGTTGGCATCGACAATATCCACGGTAGGGATCGGACCAGCTGGCGTCACCGCAGCGGCAGCAGGATTGGCGGCTTTTGAGGGACAGCTGCAATTCTCGTCGGTATGGTTGCAGTTGTGTCCGCCCGATGTTGAATCGCCAATAACGGCACCAATCACATTGCGCAGCACCCGGGACGCAGCTTCATGCATCTGTGCGATGAGCTCCCGTGCCGGATGCGCCTCATCCGCCTGCTCCTGGTTGCTAGTGTAGCTCGCATGCGGTTGGTGCTGTTGATTGCTCTGCGGCTGTGGCTCCTTCTGTGGATGCTGCTGCATATGCTGTGTCTTGGACGCGTCGCACGGGCATTTGCGGCGTTTCGGCGCATCGCACTTATCCGATGCTGATGACGGTGGTGGCGGCGGCGGTGGTTCTTTCTGGCAATGATCCTCGCGTGGTCGTCGCTCACGGCAAACGATGCAATCGTTAGGGTCCGTCTTCGGCTTCTTTTTCACATCGCAGTTGCAGCCCGGCTGCTCATTGCTCTCCGATGGCTCTTTGATCTCCACCGGCTCTTTGCCGTCCGCCGGCTGACTCTTGCCACGACGCACGCGATAGAACAAATAGACGAGCGCCAAGGTTGCATAGGTGGCCTTGGCAACCTGCAAAACGGGAGGAGCAGCAACAAGAGCAGATGAAGTGAATTAAAGACTCGGTTGGACTCCTCTACTCACATTCGCGCGACCGCTCATCGTGGTGCCATTGAAATACTTCTTGAAACCATCGGCCATCGCGAATAACAGCAATCAGCTCCCAGGTTTAAGTCTTATCTATGTTTTCCTAAATACGGATGGGGGTGTCTGGGTCCGAGTCCGGGTCTGAACTGAACTGCCCTAAAATCGAGCTGAGCCAAGCGTCCAGCAAGTGCCTACTACGTTTGCCTCTGCCCAGCTGCCAGGCAATCCAAAGCATCGGCTCTACATGACTAGCAAATACTCTGTAATACAACACATTGATCTCTATGGCCAAAACGCATTCCATACTCGGATCCAAGCACTACAATTTGGAGCACTCTGTGGCTAGTCATTCGTACTGCCGATCAAGAGATAGCCATAGACACTATTGGTGTTCGGGTAGCTCTACTACATCAGGCTTATAATGCCTGAGGCGTGACAGAGCCCATAAAGCACATATTATCTTGATCACTAATCGCGATACATCTGTGACTACAATCAAGTATTTGCATCAGCTAGACAAACTCAAAGCGAATTCAATGCACACTAAATTCATTTAGAATTCGCAACCAGTTCAAGCACTGAAGTGCTGTTGGCTATTAAACGAAATGACATTGCTCGCAATAAGAAGTGGTTTTTATTAACACTTGACAACATAACACAAGAGATTTAGGTAACGCTGAATGTCCGAGCTGCTTGCAGCCCGGAACACGAATGGAAAATGGAATGGAATGGGATGGGATGGGATTCTGGGGACTTCATATGCATATAGCGCCGATTCGCTGCTACAGCACCATCTTCTGCTGGCAGCCTTTGCAATATTGGAAGGCCTCACGGCGCTTGGCATTGCGACGATGCATCTTGACCATCACATAGATGAGACCCACCGATGCCCAGGTGGCCTTGGCAACCTAGTGGGGCATAAAATGCATATAATCTTAGACATGGAGTTACGAATCAATCTACTTACATTGGCGCGTCCACGCACAGTGTGGCTATCAAAGAGCCTGTTGAACTTGAAGTAGTCGGACATCGTGCGAAAATAAGTGAGCTTGTAACTAGAAGAGGGGCAACACCTAGGCCAGATATATATATAGATAAATCTATATATATTTATACTTGTGGAACTTGTGGGTTTTGAATCAAAATTCAAGCAATTTACTCGCTAGATTTCCGTTGAATTTGTACACTTACACTGAAACACCTCTGTAGCTCTCTAGCAAGGCCTACTCCAATTCAGAGCGAATCTCCTTTGCAGGTCATAGCAAGTATCCTACAAGCCATTACCTTAGATAACCCATCTCCTCTAATTGCAGCTCGTTAGATATCGTGCGATTATAATGAGTATATCTAGTCTCTATTGAGCGATTATTATAGGCCCACAAGGGCTTATTAGATAAACAATTCAGTTAGAGCCCAAATAGATGTTATTTTTGCTTTGACAACTTTTAATCACAGTGCAATTTCTACTAAAATTTTCATTGTGCAAATAGATTGCATTCGCATCAACTGAAGCGAGAAGAGAGAGGGAGAAGCAATTACGTACTGAAAGCGCGTTAGATAGAGAAGCAAAGGCAGCACGAGTTTGGCTAGCAAGAGATTAGGAGCCGCAGGAAGAAACGCAGATGGAGCTAAACAAAGCTGCAAATGCAGCGAGAAGCGAGCAAAAGATGCAAGAAGCAAAGTGAGCAGTTAAGCTGCTAAACAGCAAAGCGAGAAGCAAGCAAATGCTTAATGCAGTGAGATCTGCAAGGAGAGTAAAGGATTTGCTAAGAGATACAATAAGAGAGAAGCAAAGCTAGCAATAGATAGAAAATGAAGAGCGAAGCAAGAAACATGCTTTCTATATGCCTGAGAGATATCTGAAATACTAAAGTGAACAGAAAAGCAAAGCTAGAAGAAAGTTGAAAGCGAAGGGAGAAACTGAAACCTAAACAAAAGCGAGCTACTTAGGCCGAATCGTAATTAATTCTTGTTCAACTTACATTCCAAGGGAGAAGCGAATGAGGCAGTGCAGCTATAAACAAAAGAACGAAGCAAAATACATCCAGCAAGAACTGAAAGAAATAGGCATAGATAAGTTCAGTTAGTGAGCAGCGAGAAGCGAAGAGATAATGCGATACAAGTGACGAAAGTGGAAGATACCAAGGCATAAGGCCCTTTGAAGGGAGAAGCGAATGAGGCAGTGAAGCTATAAACAAAAGAACGAAGCAAGAACTGAAAGAAGAAATAGGCATAGATAAGTTCAGTTAGTGAGCAGCGAGAAGCGAAGAGATAAGCGAAATACGTGATACACGTGACGAAAGTGGAAGATACCAAGGCATAAGGCCCTTTGAAGGGAGAAGCGAATGAGGCAGTGAAGCTGTTAACAAAAGATCGAAGCAAGAACTGAAATAAGAAATAGGCATAGATAAGTTCAGTTAGTGAGCAGCGAGAAGCGAAGAGATAAGCGAAATACGTGATACACGTGACGAAAGTGGAAGATACCAAGGCATAAGGCCCTTTGAAGGGAGAAGCGAATGAGGCAGTGAAGCTGTTAACAAAAGATCGAAGCAAGAACTGAAATAAGAAATAGGCATAGATAAGTTCAGTTAGTGAGCAGCGAGAAGCGAAGAGATAAGCGAAATACGTGATACACGTGACGAAAGTGGAAGATACCAAGGCATAAGGCCCTTTGAAGGGAGAAGCGAATGAGGCAGTGAAGCTATTAACAAAATATCGAAGCAAGAACTGAAATAAGAAATAGGCATAGATACGTTCAGTTAGTGAGCAGCGAGAAGCGAAGAGATAAGCGAAATACGTGATACAAGTGACGAAAGTGGAAGATACCAAGGCATAAGCTCCTTTGAAGGGAGAAGCGAATGAGGTAGTTTAGTTAGAGAGTTGGGGTTAGAAGCTAACGAAACGCAAGGATTCAGTCTACTTAGCGCTAAACTCAGACTAACATTTTGTGCCTAGTGTTAGCACGATATAGATCCCGCTACCATCTGATTGCCCCTTCGCATGGCGTTGCAGTTGCTGTTCGCTTGTAGCTCGTGGCAATCTAAAGCCGAAAGATCTTGTTGACTCTTGCGTGCCAAGCTAAATTAAAATATTTGTTTTTCAAACGGACAGAGAGAGAAAGAGAAAGGGAAAGGCGTAACTGGAGGCGGCTAATCATAGGCGAAGCGAAATGACGATGATGGTAGTTTAACAAAGGGGCGTTTGCCTGAACTACTCACTGTAGTTGCCCCATTGGTCCTACCCCAATGTGGCGTGCCCCAAGAACACCTGGCACTCAATTGAGCAATCCTTAGTCGGACAAACAATTGACAATTGACAATCGTCAATCGTCAATTGGCAATTGGCATTGGCATTGCCACAAATGGCAAATATATGGTATTAGAGCTAGTTACGAGCCGCCAGGGGGTTGGCCCGACGCGACGGCCGCTCATTTGAATATCGATGCAAATGTCAATATAAAAGTGCAGGAATATGTTGGACGGATCAGTCGAATGAGCGCGATGAAATATCTACAGCTAATAATTGGCAGTCTACTGCTCAGTCTGCCGTACTGTCGTCCAGGGGTAGGCTATTGAGATATACGAACAGGAGCAATTGCAAATAAGAACATTTTACAGGCCACCGAGGAGCAGATGTGGGCAGCCGGCAAGCTAATGCGTGATGTCTGCCTGCCCAAGTTTCCAAAGGTCACTGCGGAAATAGCCGATGGCATACAGAAGGGCAATCTGCCCGATGACAAGGATGCCAAATGCTACATCAACTGTGTCCTGGAAATGATGCAATCGGTGAGTAGCTGTAGTAGGTAGTTGAGCGAGAGTAGCAATAGATTCTCTCATGCGTCTAGATGAAGAAGGGCAAGTTTATGGTGGACTCGACGCTCAAGCAGGTGGAGCTGCTAATGCCGGAGAGCTATAAGCCCGCCTATCGCAAGGGCATCAGCGAGTGCAAGGATGCAGCCAGTGGCATCAAGAACAACTGCGATGCAGCTCACGCGCTGCTCAGCTGTTTGCGCAGCAAGATTGAGATCTTTGTGTTTCCCTAATCCAACATGACGCTCATGATCAGCATAGAGTATATATAGTTATATATATTACGCTCCAGTGGCTCACGAATAAATGTTCGATTTGCACCGTAAATTGTGGCGCATTTTGATTGGTTTCCATGGGCGCAGATCCAATCTCTGCTTTTGTAACAACAAGCGAACGGAATGTCAATCGGGGAATAGCAATCAAGTTGTGGGGCTATAAAAGCAAATCCAAATGGGATTAGTTATGTGCAGTGCACGAAAAGAGATGATGATGATGTTGCCACGGACCTGTTTCTCAATGCTGCTGCTGGTGCTGCTTAGCCTGGCCCAAGCTGACGATCAGAAGGACGAGGACACATCGATGACACTCAGCGAGGTCGTCGAAATGGTTGAGCCATTTGGCAATGGCTGTGAGCCCAAGCCGGAGCGAAGTAAGTTAATGCGAGCTGTCAAACTGCATCCTTGTCCCATCCAATACAATCCATTCCCGGCCAGGCCACATTGAGGAGATGGTGCTGAACAAGGAGGATGCCTCGCATGAGAGCAAATGCTTCCGTCGCTGCATGCTGAAACAGTTCGAAATAATGGGCGAGGGCTCGATGCAGTTCGATGAGACGAAGACCGTCGACATGATGAACATGATGTTCCCCGAGAAGGAAGACGAATCCAAAACAATTATAGGCAAATGCAATCAGGCAGCCAACGGCATCAGCGATGAGTGAGTCGAGTCATTGCTTCCTTCCCTTGGCTAGCTAGCTCTAATCCCTTGCTTCATTCTCGGCCAGATGCGAGGTATGCCATACCATATCGATGTGCATGCTGCGCGAAATGCGTGCCGCCTCCTACAAGATACCCGACGTCAAGGAGTAGATGGTGCGCTCCACAAATGTCTTAAATTCTATTCAACAATTTGTCCTTTTTTTTTTTATTTGTATTTGTATTGTTTGATTCCCTACATTCATTTATAGAGCTCGCGGTCCTAGTTCCTGGACATGCACAGGCAATAAAGCGGGCAGCCATTAGTAACAGCAATCAAATCTTGTTGGGATTGGGGTTGGTTACCAGTTAAGCTTGACACGATTGCGTTCCAATTGCCGGCCAATGCATTGGTTCAGCTGATGCGCCGCCTCGCACGGCTTCTGTGTGGTAACGGCTCGATTGCAGCTTTGGGCAAGGCTGCAGCTCAACGCGATGGCCACCTTGTTGTCCTCGGTGACCAGGCTGGTCAGCTGCTCCACACGGCCCAGATTCAGCTTGTTGGTGTCGTTGTCCATCTGCAAAAGAGCTGGGCGTGAGAATCGTTTCCTTGGGTGGCCCATTCACTTACAATTTTGATGCCCTTTAGCACGCACTCGAGCAGGCATTTCTCCTTCTCGGTGGGATTTGGTTCTTTGATTAGTGAACGCTGCGCCGCTGGCATTTTCAGCTGATCCAGGCAGCTCTTCTTCGTCCGTTCAATCATCTGTTGCACCTCGGGCAAATTGCGGTCGAGCAACGTTGTGAGTGGCTCGCTGCTGCGTCCACCAAACAAACGTGTCAAATCGAAGTGCGGCAGCTGCGGCTTAGTCTGTGCCTCCGCGATGCTGCATTGCATCGAAATGCAACTGCCCAGAGCAAGTAGTGAGAGCAATGTACTATGCATGATGTTGTGATTAAATTTGTTGCTAGCCAATTTGTTAACACTCGCTTTTATATGGGCGAACTCTTGGAAGACAACTTGACCTTCGTTTCAGTTCGGCCTCGACTTGTGCGTGGCCATTTCGCTGACGCCGTAAAAGCTGCGGCGCGGCGAGAGTTCAAGATTCATAATTTTCATTGTCATTGTTAACTTCACAAATCACAAATAACAAATAAACAATTCAAAAACACGCAAATCAACAATAAATTCTGATGCACACACACATATGCATAGAAACACACGTAGATTTGCAAATGTAATTATGAACACTAGAACTGCAGTATTATTAAGTGTCTTAATACCTTTTTAGACGTCTGTATTATATATACATATGTATGTACATATACGTATATGTTATTTATATGTGTTTGTGTATATGTGTACATATTCCTTCCAGTCCCACTTCCACTGTCACTTCCTCAAATAAGCGCATCGCGCATACATACGTATGCATGCACAGCGTTGCAAAATTATAACGGGATCTGCTTGTCCTTCGTTGGCCTGTGTGATATAGACACACACAAACACAATTGTACTTACGTTCAGCGCACGTACATGTGCGAATGTGTACATATACAGTTGCATGTTACTATATTCTGTGCAAGCGGACGAATATACATATGTATGTATGTCAAAAGACGCTTGGTGAAATTCTGCAGGCTACGCGCACGTTTGGAACTTTTTTATATATAGGTTGGAAAGGGAGACTGAGCTATAGTTTGAAAGTGCGAATAAAAGCTAAACAAAATAACTGCGTGAATGACTTACCCATGCAGACATATGCATGTATGTACATATGTGCGTCCATTTATACGTATTATAGCATATAGAAGCATATAGAATCACGTTTTAAAAATTATTCACATAATATTACAAATATTAATAAACATATGATAGATAGAAGTCGGTTACAAAACAGCTATTAAATGTAAACTTTTTAATTACGCTTTAATTTCTATGAATTCTTTTTTATCTGTAATTAACTAGTCTTAATTTCAAGATAAGTTATTTTTAACATTGAATTGACTCAATAATGAGCTTCTGCCACTTTTGAGAGGAAAGAGCTTTGGGGTGTGCGAATAAACTTAATGCTGACTGTATGTGCAAATATGCCGGTTGCGTGCACTTCCAATTTATTTCAATTCAACAGCTTGTCTTGCACTCTCTTTCTCTGCTTGCACACTCACACACACACATATATATGCGCGTATTCACCAACGTTTTTAGTGCACTGGAAGGGCATTTAATATTTGGCAATTGTGAGTTACAAATATAGCTATTGTAATGCTTTTCTTATTATTATTATTTATTATTTGCAGGGTGTTTGCCAGTCAAGTCGCACAGAATAAGTTTCGATTGATCGTTGTGAAAAGTCGAATTGATGATCCAGCTCATGTCACCTTTCGCGGTCGCTATTGCTATCTCTATCCCTTGCATTGTAAGTGTTGAGCGCCTTCCATTGGGGAATTTTATGATTTGTTTTGTAAGTTTTTAACAAGTCGAATTTCCAGTCCGATTTGATTTCATGTCAGTTACTAATTAAACACTTAATTACATATTAACAAAGGTAGAGAGAGAGAGAGAGAGTGATAGAGACGGAGTGGAATGAGATTTTGCTTCAACGGATTTTCACACGTCGCCCAGCGGAGGGCATCTCCGGCGTTTGACCAGATTCGAGTGTCATGTGCTGCTCATGTAGTGCAACTGCATCCCACAGCAAATTGGCAATAATTGCAGTTTAATTGCTATTACCTGACACTTGGCCGAGAGCTGGAGACGTCGCTTGTCAGACAATCAGCCAAGTCCAATCACGGATTCCGTCTATAAAATGCCGCAGTCACTAGCAGTTCGTATCCAAGTTGTAATCGTGTAGAACATTAAACATGTCGCGTTTCCTTTGCTTCTCAGTGCTTGTGCTCCTTGCAGCTGTGGCCGTATCCTCCAAGCCACATGAGGAATTCGACAAAGAACACGCCGCCGAAGTGGCCGAGGAGTGCAAAACGGAGACGGGCGCCACAGATGGTATGTTCGTAGTTCAGCTAACTAGTTGTACATAGATTAAGCCTTTCTATTGCAGAGGACGTAGAGCACATGATGAAGCATGAACCAGCCGAGTCCCATGAGAGCAAATGCCTGCGCGCCTGCATGCTGAAGAAGTTCGAGATTGTAAGGAGGAACTAAGCCAGTTAAGAGTATCCACATCTAAGTTCACACTCTTTGCAGATGAACGACGAAGGCAAGATGAGCAAGGAGCACGCTTTGGAGATGGTCAAGCTAGTAAGCAAGGGTGATGCTGACAAGGAAGCCGCTGCTACAGATATTGTGGACAAATGTGAGGCCATTGAGGTGCCTGAGGATCAGTAAGTTGTCCAGATTTATATCTACTCAAGATCTTAGCTAAACTCTGTCATTGTCCAAACTCTCTTTCAGCTGCGATGCTGCTGCTGCCTACGAAAAGTGCATTGTGGACCATATTCACGAACATGGCTTATCCCTGGAGTAACACTGAAACGAACTGGAAACGAATATGCAAGCGCCCCCATGCTATATGATACACAAATCTCTTTTTTTTATTATATATATTTCTCTATGTATACGTCTAGTTCCTAAGTGCATGTAAATAAATTGCGCCAACTGCAGTTCAATTTAGAATGGTTTATGTATAACCCTAAAGTCCTTAGAAGTAGAAGTTCTATGTAAAGATTTTGTATAAATATTTGTATAGAATGTTAAGGAAATATTCTACTGTTATGTTTGATTCCTTGAAAACCCCAGAGATATAGTTATATATAAATCTTTAACTTTCCTTAGGTGTACATAAAACCAAAGACTTTTTAGGGGTGTTAAGGAAAAACAAGTTATATACGGGATCTATAGGTTCCATGTGTAGGATCTATACGATGTATGGCATCTTCTATTAGAGACTTTCAAATGTTACTGAAAAAGCAGCTCTAAACAGTGCCCTGCATATCTTCTAGTTGCTCACTCCCGACTAAAGCTTCCTTAGTTTTTCAGAAACCTTATTTCGAACCCTTTAAAACAGCAATAAAAAGATTTGATGTGTTTTTAAATACGCACTAGCTTACAAATTCTATTTATTATTCTTATTTATTTGTTTTTTTTTTTATGTTAAATGTTTTGTTGTGAAAAAAAAACGTGCATAAACATAGAGATCTGTTTACACGCTGTTAGGACTTCGACTTATTGGCTAATAATTTGTATTACAATGCATTTGCTGCTGATGCTATTGGATGCCTCGATCTTGCCTGAATGCATCGTACATATATATATATATATATATATATATATATATATATATATATATATATATATATATATATATATATATATATATATATATATATATATATATATATATATATATATATATATATATATATGTATATAAATACTTATAAAACTAAATGTTAGTGAGGAAGGGGGATGGCTCTTAATGCCTTAATGACTGCAGCTTACACAGCGAACACGCCCCTTGAGTTCGTGGCTGGTTGACTGCGAGCAGCGCTCCAGATTCCGATAGTAAATGAGCTAATGCATGGAAAGAAATAGACGAACACTAAGATGCGACAAAGAAAAAAGTATATATATATATATATATATAAATATGTAAACAGGCTTAGAAACTATGTCTTAGATACATATACATATAGATACATATACATACATAGATATATATAAATATATATATATATATGTATAAGAATATATATGGGAGGTTATGTATGTAGTCTAGTAAATGGTAAATGAATGGGTGGAGATTGAGGAACCTTAAATGTTTAAGTGTTAAATGTTTCTGTTTTCTATTTCATGTGTATATAATTGATTAATTTCTTTTTGTTTTGTTTTTGTTTCTCGTATTTTTGCTTGAGGCAGGCAGGCAGTTATCAATGTGTTTTTGTTATTTTGCAACTCGATGGCAAGTCGCAAGCGGACGAGCCTACCTTAGTTGTTCTGTTTAGCAGCTTAGAGGAAATAGTCAGCTTGCGGCTTCTTGGATGGTATGCCGCGACTCTCCTGTGGTGCCGCCTCAAAGATGACAAAGTCACGATGCAGGTACTCGTTTAATTCCAATATAGCTGCCACATTGCCGCAACTAAACAGCAACGGAGGATACAAAATGAGAGTATATCAAAATGTTCTGTCAAATAATTTCATGTATGGCTTACCGATAGCAATAGTTGGGCGCCGACCAGACAGTGAGCACTGTTTCATTAAAGTGCCATTTGAAGCCTTCCATGACCAGCTGATGGGCGCGACAGATCATGTCAATGTCGTTGGTCCGATTGAATTGTGAAACTACATCGGAGCCAAAGAGATAGCCGGCACCGCGCGGCGATACACCCCAGCCGGTCTGATCCTCGGGATCGCTCCAAAGCAGATCGCACATGGGGCCATCGTGCGGCACCTCCTGCTTACGATCGATGCTCCGTATCTGATCCAAATACTGTATGGATGGCGATAGGCCGCCATGTACGCAAAAGATTTTGCCATCGATGATGGCCGACAGGCTGAGGTAGTCAAAGATTTCGGTGCAATAGCGCCAAACGGCTGTCGAGCCATATTTGCGTAAGCACTCATCATAAAACCCATATACCTGGGTAATCTGGCGAGATTCGTGATTGCCACGTATTAGCGTTATGCGATCCGGATACCGAACCTTCAAGGCCAATAGCAGCAGGAATGTCTCAACACTGTAGTAGCCGCGATCCACAAAATCCCCCATGAACAGATAGTTCTTCTCGGGTACATCGCCACCCACTTTGAATAGCTCCTTTAGGTCATAGAACTGGCCATGTATATCACCGCAGACGGTTACCGGCGAATCGACACGCTGTACGTTGCCCTCCTCCACAAGAATTTCGCGCGCCTTGGCGCATAAGCCTTTTACCTCGTTCTCTTTTATAATTTCGCAGCGTTTTAGCTGCTCGATCTGACGATCCAAGTCGCTATAGTCGGACATGACAGCCGGTACACCAACGACAGCGACAACGACGACGACGACGACGACAGCAACAGCGGCGACAACAACAACAACCAGGACAACGACAACAGCAACTGAAGTCAACAGCAATCGTCGCGGTTGCCAGGCTGCCGGAAAAGAACAAATAAAAATATTCAGAAACCAAATAAACAAATAATGTTAACGATTTTGCATAAATTCGCCGCATTAAAAATGGTTTCGACCATTGTTTGTGTTTTTGCATCATATGCATTAGTCTCGCCCGTGTTTGTGTGAGTGGGCAAGTGTGCTTGTGTTTGTGTTGCTTGTGGCTGGGGTTTTTTTGCCGCGCGCGCCTTATTTGTTAGCATTGTACATTTGCCGCCGCCACCGGCGCTATATATAAGGAACCCCAATACGCTTGAAATTCCCGACTTACCTCAAGTAAATCCGGCAATTTCCTAAATCTTTTTGTTTTTAAAAAGCACTTGCACGTACGGTCACGACAAAAAAATGAACCATGATACGCTTGACGTCTCGGCGATAGCTAGTGGCGGCCAAACGATAATAATCGATTGATCACAGTCCCAAATATTCTGTTTCTTATTTCAGTTGTGTCAACTTCGTAGTGCTGCCAGATTGTTAAAAACGACAATATACACAAAGGATAGAAATTTTAAATGTTTAATTGAAATTACATTTCTTGTTACGCAACAAAATATACTCACATTATGACTGATCCGGAACCTAGCGTAGAAACCAAGCCGACTATGCAGCCGCTTGAAGAAAAGCTGGAAGAACAAGCGAACGAACAGATGCATGTGAAAGAAGTGGATATTTATCGTGATACCTTCTTGCGTTATATGGGTAAGAGCTGCCGCAGAAATAGGTAAATATATCTCTATTCTCTGTGTTTTATTGCAGGCTACAGCAACGAGGTGGGTGAGGCGTTCCGTCCACTATTGCCAAAATCTATAATTGCCGCCACCTATGGCATGGCAGTTGGCTATGTCTGTACGGATACATTTGACAAGGCATTGCGCCATCAAATGGCTGGCGGCTCTGATCGACAGGTGGCGTTAGTGGGCGCCGATGTTTTTACTTGGCAAATGTTTGCGTCAGTTATAATTCCTGGATTGACAATCAACCGGTAGTAGCTGTACTCCCCTATTTGCCTAGTGCATGCCTTACGAAACTCTTATCTAATCTCCATACCTTATACAGCATTACTGCAGTCAGCAAAATGCTGTTGA
Source organism: Drosophila eohydei (assembly GCA_035045825.1). Lineage (NCBI taxonomy): Eukaryota > Metazoa > Arthropoda > Insecta > Diptera > Drosophilidae > Drosophila > Drosophila eohydei. The sequence continues at coordinate 1,983,654 of JAWNOT010000120.1, forward strand.
AGAAGTCGCCCAGTTTAGTGGGGAAGACGCTGCCTACGTTAATTGGATTGATTAGCATCCCTTTGATAGTGCATCCCATTGATAATATGGTTGATCGAATAATGGACGCCACTTACAGGAAACTGGTGCGATAATTAACGGAATTTCCGGACAGTTTATTCATGATTGGTGCTACTTGTGTTGTTCATTCAAGCATTCCCAAAATTCAAATTAATAGATTAAGTGAAATTTAATAGTATTTTGATAAAAGAGCTTTCAAATTACGTATTTACAGTGGAATTTATTGCACCAATTACAACTCTACGCGCATTACAAAAATAGTTTGTGGGAGTGGGGGAAGGAGGAATATATCTTTTATACAATTATTAAGTACTTGGAGCAAATAGGCAAATCGGGCGTAGTCTAGTAGTAACCATCCTCATCATCGGAGTCTATCAAGTATGGACTATCGAGGGCGCCCAGGCCAGCGGCCACGCCCCCCTCATTGGCAGTGGATAGCTTTGTGCGCAGCATATGCCCCGCCTGATAGTTGTGGATAATGTGATCGGCATCGCCAATGATGACGCCAAAGATGCCCAGCTCAGAGACCATGTCCACAATCTGGGGCGGCACATCGCTGCCAGGACGTATCATATAGCCCTGCGACAAGGGCGGATGTATCAAATCCATCAATATCCATGCGGAACGCTCCACTCGCGACATGCGCTGTTATTAAAGAAATAAATATTGTATATAGTTTATATAGCGCTGAAGTTCGTATTCTTTACTCACCTTTAGAGCATCGGGAATGTCCAAGCCATAAACATTGTTGCCGCCACCTTCGCGCTGTGGCTTTAGCACAAATTTCTCTGGCGTACGCATTGCCATCTCATAGTTGGCATTGCCCACCTCGTTGTCATCCATGGAATAGAGACCGGTAAAGATTTTACCTACAGCCTTCATCTCTTCCGGATCGTTGATGAAGCGCTCCAACACCGCTGGCTGAGCCAATGCCTGCTGCACCTTCTTGGTGCCAGCCAAATGATATTGTATCGATGGACATTTAATAGCCAGCGATGTCTCCATCAAATATCTAGCATCCCACTCACCCTGCGTGGGATAGTGCCCCGGCTCATAGCCGGCACGGAAATAGATGACGGCCACCTCAGTGTTGCCGCTGCTGTAGAAGGAGATTAGGTTATTATAGCGAAGCATTCTCTGATTAAAGACTTTAGATACGCACAGCAATAGCTCCTTGTTCTGGCCTAGCTTACCCTCGTTATGCACCTCGGTGAGGGTGCGACGTAGCACTTTGATGTGCGGATAGGTTTCACGTATGTAGAACTCATGGAAACGCTGATCGCAAATGTTGTACGAAATATCCTCAATGATGAACAGAATGACTGACTCGGGCTTGGCATAGATATTCCAGGCCTTGACCATGCCATCGCATAGACCAGCCAATGCTTCGTTCTTGGGCATCTAAACAGAGAAAGAGAGAGGGAGAGAGCTTGTATAAGAGAGAGTAGTAGATGTATGTATGTACGATACTCACTCGCTGCAGTTTCTCGGCATGCCCCAGTTCTCGCAGGACAAAGCTGTTGGCAGGTTGAAACAGTGGGTGGGGCATTCAAAGAGAAAACTCAAGATTAGCAAAACTTTTACACTTAGCAACAAAACAAAAAAAATTCCAAAACTAATTCAAAACAAAGAGATTACAATAACAAACAAACAAAAAAATAATAATTGTTAGTAGTTAAATAGGGCGTAGGTGGGTGGGGGGTTAGGGGGTTTATATACAGTACGGCTAGTAAGTTAAAGCAGGCAAAAAAAATTGATAGAGCGGGTATTACGATTGGGGTGCGGGGGGTTGAGTTAAGGAAACGGATTTGGAATAGCATTTCAAAGCTCAAGTTAAAGCCATAACCAAAAGCCAAACAACGGGAGTGCGTTTGTGTATAAGAGAGTGTTAAGAATGGGGAGAGAGCAAGAAGAGTAAGTTCAGCGAATGAGCGAGAGCGACAGAAAGAGAGAGAGAGAGAAAGAGAGAGAGAGAGAGAGAAGGGGAGAGGAAGAGTGCAAGTGCATGCCATTTACAGTTTTGATGAGTTTGCGCGACCTTCAAATGGTTTTGTAATTACAGATGAGTGGGCGGTGGAATAAAGTTGGTGTTGAAGTGCGTGCTTTTTAGTATATATGTATATATGAAGGCGTGTGTGTGTAAAAACACTGTCTCAAATTCTGAAATTTGAAATTTGAAACAGGCTCTCAACTTGAAATATGCTCTAAAAAAGGTTTAAATTGAATACTAAAAAAATGTGAATTGTACATGAGAGAAATTGAGAAAGAGAGTGTGCGTGTTTGTATGTGTTTGTTTGTGTGTGTGTGTGTGTGTGTGAGAGAGAGAGAGAGAGAGAGAAGAGCGCATAATACTTTTGCAGAGGCACCAAGTGTGTAGCAATGCCACCGAAACTGGAGGCAATCGTGTTGATTTCAACCTGCTTTATTGCACAGCCCTCGTACACGTGAGCCAAATAGTCAGAACGTAATAGACCGACGCTATAAGCCTGCAATTATGATCGTTATATATTATATATATATATATTTAGAAAGAGATGTGTGTAAAATACAGTAACTGCTTAATCAAGTATATAGCAGCAGCCCTTAGCCTAAGCTAAACTAAACTAAATATGTATGTATGTCTGTTGAACGGTAAACAAAAAGAAAATCAAAATTATAATAAATATATTTAGGTTTAGTTTAAACAAAAAACAGAAAAATGCTAAAAAAAAAAAAATACTGAGGTTTTGAGAGTGGACAACGCTAAACACAGGCGTCGAGTGTGTGCGTGTGTGCGAGAGACAGAGAGAGAGAAATGAAAGCGAAGCAATGAATATCGATGCAATTTATCGATTTTCGATTATTGATTGGTTGAATTCATGTATCGATGTTTAAATGCCTGGCAAACCGCAAACGCCAGGCTTTAAGCTTTAAGCAGATGATTTGTTTTTGCTATCAACGCGAGTCATGTGTGTGCAATAACATTTTATGATCATTAGATCAAACACACACACACATGCATATGTATGTATATTCGTTACAGGCCACACGCTGCTAACATACATACATACATAACTATTCGAAACGATTTATTTTATTGCAGTTTCTAAAGAACTAACTACGATGCTTGCCTTCTGGCTACGCAAATGTTGCCCGTTGTCGCTATTGTTATATATTCTCGAATATTTCAATTCGCTTACAGCGACATTTTTTAGATATAATCAGAAACCTGAGCGCCACTCATTGCACGACGTATAAGATAGAGTGTAAGTGTGTGAACATATTTGTGTGCATAACTCATTTGGATTCTAGTGTTTTTTAGTGTGTTTTGTTTCAGTCATTAAAGGGCTGACACATAGCGATAAGACGCAGCTGATTGAATGACACAGCAAATTTCGCATATTTGTAACTGTAAAACAAAACAAAAAAATCGAGCGACAACAACACGAAGAGGAAAGGGACAGACAAAATTGAAATAAAATTATAAGTGATAGAAAAAGAAGCACAACCTTTAAGCTGCACATATGTATGCATAGAAGAACTTAAGACATACATATGTAAGTACAAATATGTATGCGCATGTGTGTGTAGAAGAATTGTTAGGTTAAGTATAAGAGGAAAGCATTGCAAGCTTAGCAGGCAAAGCAAGGCGAGACGGGCTTGGACGGGGCTGAGGCAGAGTGGAAGAACAGGCGGCGATGGGCATTGAGCGTTGGGCGATGTTAAGGGCGGGGCAGGGCAGAACATATTTAATATCTTTTTCGACAAGCAAATTAACAACTACGGATAACATTTTAAGGACTCTAAAAATATGGATATTTATGAGTAGATATATATAAATATAACTATGTATATATAGCTAAGGCATAAATATAATTTTTATCAAATGGATCATAAATTAAATAAAATAATTAGTTGTACATGATCAAATGCACAATATACTAGAAATAGCCAGGATAAAACATAACAAGCAAACACAAACACACACACACAATTCCAAACAAACCCAAACACACACACATATATATATATATAAATATATACTTATGCATACAAACATGTTACATGTATGTATATATGCAAATAGAGAAAGTAACTGTAAGCGTGCAGAATTATACATATTTTGATTGTAATCTAAAATACCCGATTCTGATTTAGTTATCTATTTTAATACTTGATCCAAAAATAAATCACAAAAATAAACCTTCATCATTTAAATTGCTTTTGCTGGTGAAATAGTAATAATCAGTAATTCAGTTGTTACTAGACGTATTAATTTTTGCTATCTTGCGATTAAAAGCCCAACAACAATATAAAAAAACGTAACTTTCCAGAATGTACTATAGACTCTATATACTCATGTATTTGAGTGTATATTATTTAAAAATATGGGATCATGAATTGATTTATTTAAAGTTAATTTGACTTCCACCTTTGAAATATTTCCCTACATTTTCGTACAAGGTATTTTCTTCTTATATTTAGCTAATGCAAGCTGTTAAGGTTACTTTGTCATGTGTGTGTGTTTGTTGTGTACGTGTGTGTGTGTATGTGCATAAGTATGTACTTGTATATATTTGTGTGGTAATGGCTTTGGTTAGGCTTCGGCATATACAAGACAATGCAAGTGTATATGTGTGTGAGAGAGAGAGAGAAGAGAGAGAAGAGAGATTTATATAGGTAGAGAGAAAAGAGCGTGAGAGAGAGAGACAGACAGCACCTTTGTATGGTTTTACTTGCTGGTCCCAAATGGCCAAAACCCGATGCTATCGTATTGATCTCGACTTGTTTCCAGCAGCAATAGGCCGATGAGGAGCTAACGCTGCGTTGAATGCCCGCCTGCGCTGTCGGCTTTCCCTTTTCCGCCTTCGTGTTCGCGTTTGAGTCCGCCTTTCGCTCCTCGTGCTCCTGCCCGTCCTCCGCATCATCGCCAGCGCCAGCACCGACGCTTGCGCTCGTGTCCAACAGAGGCGACAGCCCCGGGCAGCGGGACTCCAGCATCAGATCGCTGCGCAGCATGCCCAATGAAATGCGCTTCGGTGGCGAATGGATATGTGCGCATGTGAGTGTGCATGAGTGTGTGTGTAAGTATAAGTGTTTAGAGGTGTGTGCGAGTTGAATGTGTAAATCGGTATACGAAACACGATAGCGATTACGATAAAACGAGCAACACACACCATTCGTTGTGTTATTTCGGTTGGATTTTCGGAATCGGTTGATCGGATCGATTCAAATTTTGATTTATGCGCAATTTGTTAGATATCATTGGGTTTCGATATGTATGGTTTTTGATTTTTCAATTATTTTTCGGTTGGTTTGAAACGAGGAAAGCAGAAAATGTCAAATCAATGCGTGAGTAAAATTGTTTTTCTTTTTTGTATTTGGATTCTTTTTGTATAGATAAACGTTAAGCTGGGCATATCAACAGCGACAACAACAATAACAACAACAACGCAAACATTAGGAGCAGCACCACAAAAAAAAAGAAAGAGAGAGAGAAAAAAAGAAAGAGGGAGAGAGAAGACGAAAAGAAAGTAAAAAAGGAACTTATCAATTTTAGAAGAAATTAAAATCATTATTTTAGATGATCAATTATCAAAGTTGATAAACAGCAGCAATAGCGGCAGCAGCAGCAGCAGCAACGATGCTATGTGCTCAAGTTGTCCAGGATGTGCGCATAAATCATGTGGCAACGCTTGAGATTAGCTTTTTGAGCCGTTTGGGCTATATTGGCTATAGGATTTATGATATGGCGATAAGATAATGGAATATGAGCCAAAGAGCGACAGAAACAAACATATATAGAAAGAGTGGTGAGGGTGCTGGGGGTGGGGTGGTAGGGTGTTGGGGTTGGGGTTGTGGAGCGGGAGTGCGAGCGATTGAAATCACTTTAGCTGTTCACCAAAATACCTGTATTGGAGTCTAGTCCCTAAAGCTGAACGGGTCAATGGGGTGCTGACAATGGGCATGGATGTAGGTGTGTAAGGGTGTAAGTGTATGTGTGTGGATGTGAGTGCGAGGGGACGTGGCTGATGACGAACAAGATGTCTCACCTGGGTAAAGCCAAGGGCTAGCACCTTGCGATAGATATTAAACAAATTTGCCGTGAACTCATCCACTTTGATTGTCTCCGCCAACGTCGTCGTGATAAATTCTTCATCGTGCGCAACATTGTGCATTAATCGATTAATTATCGGCTGCAGTGCAATTGCCTTCTCGAATTCCTTGCGCGGAAAGGACGACGGCACCAACACAAAGGGCGCAAACTAAAAGGAGATCGAGAGTGGATTCTGTTACCTGCGGAACTATAGACATGGTGTAGACACACTCACATTTAGGGAGTCCGGACTGAAGCTGGTCTTGGAGCGCATTGCGGCGCCATGCATGATCGCATAGTCTTTGGCCTTGGCTGTCACCTCTATCAGCTCCTCTTTATTCAGCGGCAATTTGATGCAACCGCGCAGCACGGGCGTATTTTCGTCCACAGACATGTTTTCTTTTGTTTGTTTTGCGAAATACTTGGAGTTAATTAAATTCACTAAACTAACTGCGTCTCGTTTGATGCGGCTATTCTTGCGGTTGGCTTCTTTTATCGTCTGCGTCAGCTGTTGCTGCAAATGTCACGCTGTGCGATCGTCGCTTTGGTTACCTGTTGCATACGCGCCTCTCTGTATACTGTACGTGGAATGTGCGATGGACTGTCGGAGGAGTTTTCTCAATGGTCCGAATGTTATGGAAATTAAATTTCACAATATACTTCAGCACCACGGCTCAGTCGATTTACGATAGGTTTTACTTTTCTTCTCTTTATTCTGAATGGCGAGTCAGCTCTGTTAAACGCGTGGAGTGCTCCTCTGTTAACCTGCAGCGCCTTACTATTAACATGACCACCGAATTCTATTTGACTAATCGGCGCTGTTAAGCGTTGCCGACACTTGTAAACATCGATTCGCCACGATATGTCGCCGCACTTTCGATACTAGATTCTTGGGGACACCGATATATTTACTTATTTTTTTTGCTAACAGTAAATTGAAAATACAACTAAAGCGGAAAATACAAATATTTGTTTCATTTGTCACTTTGGATTGGAAACAATATAGATATAGTTATATATATATATACATACATATATATATATATATATATATATATATATATATATATATATATATATATATATATATATATATATATATAATTGTATTATATATTCATATTTATATATTAATATACATATATAAATATAAAGGTAGTTATTCGGAGTTCAAGAATTATATATATAAGTAATTTGGAATGGAATATTTTCTTGTAATTTTTGCCACAACAAACCAATTTCTTTTCGCTTGGCAACCGTTATTGAATTACTATTAGCATAACAGCAACAACAGCTGTTAAAGTCGATTTATAGGGCCTATCGATATTCATCAAATGGTGTTGCATGCATTTATATTATCGCATTTGAATTGATTAATACATTTGCGCGTTCTGCCAAATTCTAAACTAGCTTTGGAATAAACATCATCTAGTTTGGCTAGAATTGACTTATCTAATTCGTTTTCGGACCTCACTTGTAATTGATTTTGCCCTGTAACGAGCCGATCAATTTGTAAATTAACAAAACTAAAAACTGCAACTAACTCAATAATAAGAATAATAATTGTATATCTTTAACGCTTTCAGACGAGAAACTAAGAAACGACAAAAGAAAACTAACTCAAATAACAAAAAAATGCCACGCGGAAAATTCTTAAATCATAAAGGCCGCAGCCGTCAATTTACACCAGTCGAGGAGCTACAGCGCGAACAAGAGTTGGATGTGTGCATAAAGTCATCGCATATTAATAAGTTTACCGAGAGCATTAATAACATTGAGGAGGCCATCTATGATGGTGACAACAGCAACGAGTATTGCAATGAGAAAAGCGGTGAACTTGGCAATGACAATGGGAATCCCAGTGGCAATGGCGATGGCAATGGCAATGGCAATGTCAATGATAGTGGTAGTATCAATAATAATAGTATTAGTAATAATAGTTTTATCAATGATGCTAATGTCAATGGCAATTGCGATGGCAATGGCGATGGCGATGGTCATCTCAATGGCCTAACAAAGGGTCGCAAATTGGGTGGAGCTGTGGAAGGACTAATTGAGATCTCGAACCCGAATCGCCCCGTTAAGAAATCGTCAATCAAGTTGGCGCTATTAACTGAAGATGTTAAAGGCAAGAGGATTGAGGATCCATTGGTCGAGAAGCGTCGCCGTGACCGCGCCAGAGAGAAGCCGCGCTCCACTTTGAATCAGAAAACGAGCAGCGAGGCCAACGCTGATCTCGCACGCCTCGCGCTTGTACGCAAGAAACGTGAAGCGGCTGCCGAGCAGCGTTTGGCTGCCAAAAAGGAGAACAATAGCAACTGTCATCACTTGAACGGTGCAACGCCATCCACATCCAAATCGGACATATCCGTTAAAAAGAAGAACAACAAGCACAAATCGGGAGGAACGGCCGGAGGCACCAACGAGTTTCTGAAGAAGCCCAACGCCGAGGAGCACCTTAGTAAATTTGTTAGGGGCCGCAATGGGAACAAACGAAATGTCAGCTTGCAAGCCTAAAGAGAAAGGGGAATTAAACTGAAAGAGGGAACCAAAAAAGAAAAAAGAAAGCAAATCAAACCAAATCAAATCAAATCAAATCAAAGTAGGCTAGCTCAGGATTGTTGAGGCCAACACATTATATATACATTTATGAGTATAGTATATATAGCTTAGCCTTCAGTCATTTCGATTTCATTTCACGTTCATTTCGATTTGTAAATTTTGAGTTACCTACACGAATAAAACAAATAAAAACTACAACTAAATTATATTGTATTCAAACTGATGCCACAACAACCTAGCCGTTTCACGGTGGATCTAATCTAGTTTGTGAGTAAATACATATATATATATATATATATATATATATATATATATATATATATATATATATATATATATATATATATATATGTATATGCACATAAATGTATGTATGTATATATATATAAATATGAATATATATATAAAAAATATATAATACAATCAAATTGTGTGCGTGCGCGTGCGTTTGTCTTGTGCGCTAACCAAATTGTGTAAACAAATTTGAAAGCATTCGCCGAAAAAGCACAAAGCGCGCGCACCCACATTTCGATAGGCAGGCAAGCACGCACGCTTGCGCGTTAGCCAACACTCTTTTTGTCTGCTTGCTTGAATGCACAATGCAGCACTGGCCCCACTGCTGCCGGCCTCTCTCATCAATAAATAGTCTTTCGAGTTGCAGCAGCAGTGACATAAAGAACCAGCCGGCTGAACGTTTCTAAACTAAACGACAAAACGCAAAATTAAAAAAAAAAAAATTGAAAAAAAAAACAAAAAAAAAATAAAATAATAGAAAATGGAAGGCAAACCATTAAAACGTATGCGCTCCGACGACGATGAGAGCAACAATAATGTGACTCAAACCAAAGTCTGGGTAAATGAGAAAATGAACGATTCGTGCGATCCTGACAAAATGAAGGCGGTACATGGTAAGTGGACAGCAACAAAATACTTATTGACTGTCAGACAGACACACACTCACACACGCACACTTTGCAGAGAAAACAACGAAAATGCTATTCAAGGCAGCCGCTAACATCGATGCTAAGAAAGAAGAGCCGAAGGAGGAGGCAAGCACCCCGCTACCGATTGCCGTTAGATCGGCCAATTTGTGTGAGCAATATCAGCTGGTTGGCGATGGCAACATAATACTACGCGACATGAATCCGGATGTCGTCAATCCGGGGCTACAGTGCCGTCTATCTACATGCTGCCGGCGCCTGACTCTAATCCGCGGCACTTGCGTCAATTGTACATTCGATTTGTGCGAAGAATGCGGCTATTCGTGCGTCGAATGCAGCCAATTTATATGCCGCACTTGTGTCACCCTGTTGTAAGTTGACAAACCGAAAAGTGCTGCCAATCACAATTCATTTTTGTCATTTTCCCAACTTTCTTTTCTTCCAGCGGCAATCGTCCGGAAGAAGCCGAGCATCCATTGTGCGAGATCTGTCAAATGTTCGTGGCCTAAGTGGAGTGTGCACACACATTTATACATACACACACACACATACGCACGCGCACACATACGCACATATATGCAGGCAGGTGCAATAAAACTGAAAACTATATTTATACATTATAAAGGAAAAGAAGTACAAATCAAAATAAGTAAGCAACATCTGTTATGGAGCTGTGCAGCTGCCTTGATCAAATCAACAAAAAATTCCAAAATCGAAAGGAAAGAAATCCAGGCACAGTTCGAGCTTAACACTAACACCAAAACACACACACACACACACTAATACACAACACACATACGCTCGTGCACACACAAGACACACACACATAACACTTATATATACCCATATAGAAATCAAATTTCTTTATTCAAATTCAAATGAAAACTTACCAAACCAGAAAAAAAAAACAAAAAAAGAACTGATATAATTAATTTTATGAAAATTATTAATTTATATAATGCTGATTGTGAATACACTCATTTATCCATCCTACCATAAATTGCAAATTCTTATTGGAAAATGCTCTCTCTTTCTCGCCGACTGCCCCAAGCTATGCGTGTTCAAATTGTGAACACAGTTACGAGGAAAGAGATGGAGAGACTGACACATACACACACACACACATACACACATACATGAGTCCAAATTAGATTTATAAAATTGTACGAAAATGATGTTGCAATTTACTTGATGTTAATCACATTTATTCATTAAAGAAAAAAAATCGAGAAACAAGTATTTTCCTTCTCTATAAGCCCATGCCTTGATACTGCTTGCGTCTCCTCTTCACACCTTGCCGCGGAACTTGTGGTATTTGTCGTGCTCCTTGACCAGGCTCTGATACATGCGTGCGCCTGCCTCGCTGCTGGCGCGCAGTATGAAGTGACCCGAGCGATGATCACAGATCGAGATTAGCTCGTGACAAAAGCGATCCAAATGCAATTTGACCTGCGCAAGAAGACAGCAAAAGATTAGACAGGATTCTGGAAAGTAGTTAATAAGCTTTGTCTAGCCACCTTCTCGAAGAGCGTCGTGGGTCGCTCGGTGCCAATCATTTGCTTAATGGTAAAGATGAGCAGAAACGGTGCCACGCGCTTCATGGCCAAGGCCTGTGGACCCGCTGCAATGCCCGCCATGAGTGTCACTAGCTTCAGTGCCAATTCGGCCAGGCCGTCCAGCTCGTCGTCCGTCAGACTTTGCGCATGTTTGCGCTCGCTGCGATAGCAGACAATCGACTGCACCAGATCCTGGCAGATGGCACTCAGCTGTGCGGCACGATCCGACATGAGTGTGGCATGTTGGCGCAACAGAAGCAAACAGTTCTCGGACAGCAAAGCGTGCAGCTGGCGGAAGTCCAACCAGCTGCCGCCGGCCGTAATGAAACGCTTGATATTCAGATCCAACATGCTGCCCAGCATCGAGTCCAGGGTTTCGCCAGTCAGCGGCACAGTTCGATTGCTGGCCAAGGCACGTTGTGCACCCAGCAGGCGCAGCACATGACTGCAATAGGCGGGATCATCCAGCGCTGGCAGACGCAACGAAACATTGCCGCTGATTAGCTCAAACTGCTCATTGAGCATCTGTAACAGGAGTGGGCGAAAGAGAGATAAGTCAGGATCTAGGCACAAGCAAAACGCGCTTACCGCTCCCTTGATGCTGCTCAGCGAGCATTTGGCAAAGAGCGTCACCAGGACGAGCACATTTTGCAGGCTCGTATGCTGCGCTGGTGTCTCTGGCCGCTGCATCTCATCCAGCTGCTGTGCCAGTCGTCGCAGCAGCAGCAAGAAATCCTCATTCGTCTTATAGCCAATGATTAGCTTGACGGCGGGCTCAATGCTGGACATGTCCAGCGCTGAGCTGGCTGCAATATCCACATTCAATTGCCGCCAATAGCTGTCCAGCACAAACTCGATCTCGTCCAGGTCCAAATGCAACAGCTGACGATGCGTTAAGGCCACATTCAGCAGACGTATGGCATGGGCATTACGATAATTCAGCTGAAGCAAGAGTTCAAAGATTAATCTAGTATTTAAGGAAGGTTCTTGTAGCTATTATAATGGCTAGTTATGATTCAGATTCAGATTCATATTACATTTGAGTTCTCTTTAGTTAGCTAAAAAGTGTTGCCCATTTTGTACGCACATACAAAATGGGCAGCACTTTTTGAAATGCCATGGCCTTTCCCTTTCATGTCATATTATACGAGTTATATGTTGCGTTAGCTTTTGCTATAGCAAATGACATTTTTTGGATTATTGAACAGATTTTTAGTCTAAAGCTTGACAGATTTTTGAAGTTGACAATTTGATAGGCTATATATAAGTACAGATATTACTTATATCTGTTATACATATCACTTACATAAGTATAAATAGTCTCGTCTATCTACATGAAGAGTGTTCACTTTGGGAGTGCCCCACTGCTAGATACCCTGAACTCTGCGTTGAGCTGCTATGTCTAGCGTTCTACGCTTCTTGCACACATACATGAACAAACAACACACATACACACACACACACACACATAAGCACATCTTAAGCTTACCGAATGTCCTATGTAAATTTTGCAAATACGTCTAAAGTTCTCATCGATGGCCTGCACAGCATCCGCTGTGGCCGGCAGCTTGGCCTCGTCGACATTGTCCTTCTGCTGTTTGGCCGCACGATTGATGCAGCTGCTCAGATAGATGGCATAGCCACTGAGTGTCTGTTGCACAAACTCCTTGTAGACGGCGGGCGATTTTTTGTGCGAGCGAAACTTGTGACTGACAAACTGGCCATAGATCTCGAGCAGCGGCTGCAGATGACGCTGCATGCGTCTCGCCTGCATGCCGGTGCCGCTGGCCAGCGTCTCAATGGCGAGCAGCAGCAGGCGGCAGTGCGAGGCCGACAGCTGTGGCAGCTGCTCGCGGAAGAGCGAGGCACAGCTGGCCAGAAAGAGATCGCTGCCGGGCGTCAGGCGACGTATGCAGCGACCAAAGAACATCTCATAGAAACGCCAGGCACTGGAGTTGGACTCAGTCTCATTCGTATCCGCCTCCGCCTCCGGCTCCAGCTCCACATTGAGCGGCACCAGCTGCAATAGCTGCGACAGCTCTGGCAGATGGCTGCACAGCGGCAAAGGTTGACCAAAATGCAAAAGATCTAAAAGAAGAGAGCATGAGAGGATGTCCGTATATAGAGTAGAGGAGTCTAACCTATGAGCAGTTCGAGCAGCTGATTGGATAGCTGCAACAGTTGGGCCCGTCGCACATCCTGGTAGAGCGTGAAGATGAGCAGCCAGAGGCGTAGCTTGATGCTGCTTTGCAGCTGTGCCAGCGGCAGCTGCTGCAGTGCATCAATTAGCTCTTGCGTGGATGCAGGCGGCAGCGCAGGTTGCTTTGTGCTCGCACAGCTCTCGCGCAGTGCCAGTGCCAGGGCTGTTTCATCTGTCGCCTGTGGCAGCTGTTTGGCCAGCAGGCAGCCCTTGATCTTGGCCAGCTTCAAGCTGTCAACAAACTGCTGCAGCAGCTGCATGGTCAGCAGCTCCACGCACTCAAGATCCTCCAGAAGATGGGGCAACTGCTGCTGTTGCTGCTGCTGCAATCGCATTTCTTTTTGGGCACGTGTCAGGTGGCTGAAGAGCTGCTGTGGCAGCAGCTGCACCAATGCATCCGGACAGGGCTCCAGCCGCTGATTGGGCAGGAGTAGCCAGCCGGCTTGTGTGAGCTGCAGCTCGAGACGCTGCAAGCGCTGTCGGCACACAGATTTGCCAAAGTTATGCACACGCTGCTGTATCAGCTCCCATTCGTCGCTGGAGAGAAAACGCTGGAGCTGCGGCAGGGCCGGCTCCGATTGCATCGGTGCCAAGCCATCTGGCCAATAGTAGGCCAGGAGCAGATCAAAGTTATTCGCACGCTCCACACACTCCAGGAAGACGTTCATCGTGCGTCGATTGTGCTCCAGCGACAGCAAGTGGCGTCCGAATTGCTGTAGAACTTGAACAGTGTGCTTGCGCTGTTGCTCCACTTCCAGATGATGCTGCTGCACATGCTCCACTAGCCGAGTGCCGAGCAAGTATTGCGAAAGCAACGTCGCCTGCAGCTCGATGGCAAAATTTAGATTGCACGGCAGGACGGCCTTTGTATTCGGCTCCAGCAGCTCCGCAAAGCTGTGCAAAATACTTTTCCAAATGACAATCGACGGCTTGGACATGAGCTGACTGATCAGCCGAATGAAGGCGGCGCCGGCTGTGGCGCTTGGCCAGGTCTGTGCCAAGGCATCCGTACTATAGCCGATTACATTTGAATGCGAATTGGAATTCTGTTTGAATAGGAGCTGCACATAGCTATCCACTTGTTGCTGCTGCTGCTCCTTCTCGGTCTCGGTCTCGGTCTCGGTCTCGGTCTGCTGTGGCTCTTGGCGACTGCGCTTGCCCGTCTCCCAGTTGGGCAGTTCGTATTTGTGCAGCCATTCGCGCAGTGATTTCAGCACATTCATAACAAAGCGTTCGGTGCGACTCATGCGTCGGCACATGTCCAGCAGCAGCACGAGGTACTCGGAATATAGTTGCAGCTCCAGATCGTTGCGCTTGATCGCGCACATCATCCAAATGGTAAACTGATAGACATTCGGTTCCACCAGCAATGGATTAAGACGCAACGCCGCACAGAGCAGCTGCAGCACCTTACCCAGCTGCTGATCCCGATTGTTGCGAACGAGGATGATCAACTGTTTGCTTACATAGGCGATGCCCGTGTGCTTGATCTTATCGGGAAAGTTGAGCTGGATGTTGTGGCGACGCAGAGTCTCCAATGCATGTGTGGTCAATAGCAGAGCCAAGGAGCTATCCTTGCACTTAGTCTGCACTACACTGTCGTCTTCATCCTTCTTGTCCGGGCTTTGATGTTTTACGATTCGAGTTATCAATTTGTATAGCTTGGGTGGACTGTAGCGATGATTGAGCAGCGCACATTCCATTATTAGCATATGCACATGCAAGGGCTGCTCAGACATTAGATCACATGCAGCACCTATATCCAGATGCTCGGTCAGCTGCATCTCCAATGCGGCTAGCTGTTCGAAGCAGCAAAATCCATGCTCTCGCAGCTGCAGCACTAGCTGGCATAGCGGCTGTAGTGCCCCACCCACATACGCCTTAAGCAGACGCTCCTGATGCTGGGCTCGTTGCACATAGTCGCGCAGCTGCTGCAGCAGAGGCAGCATAAAGTCAGCATGTCGCGGCTTTGGCTCGTTTGCATTAACAATCAGCAGCTGTCGCTCGTAGCAGCTGAAGAGTGTGCCATAGCTTCTCATGACCAGATCGTAGTCGGCACGCAGTGCATCCTGAACCAGCTCAAAGTTAAGTAGGCATTGCAGCAGCTGTGGATGCGCCTTTGCCACGGCTGGAGCTGCTTTGTCGATGCATTGCAAGATCGATTCAATTAATGCCGATTTTGTGGCGACACTTACCAGACCCGGCTGAGCACGCAGGTTGAACAGTTGCTGCAGCTGTTCCACGGGCAATTCCACCTGCTCGGCGATCGTCTCTGCGATCCATTTGCAAACGACTTCGTGTTTGTTTACATACACAAAGTCCAGTGATTGCCAGACTTTAATTGCGAATTCCAGGCGTGCTGTGTACGCTTTGTTCGTGTCTTGCAGCCATATTCGTAACTCTGCAATGTTTCATTTAATAAAAAAAACCTTCTTGTTTAAGACCGCAAGTTACCTTCGCCTATTTCCATGTTGCAAATACAAATTTCGATACCGATTGCGTTTAGCGCACGTGTTGAGCCTAGCGGCTGTTATCGATTGGCATTGTGCAAAAGTGTTGTACAACTCTGTAAAATACTATAAATAAAATAAGTTAAGCAAGTAAAGCAATTTGTTTCCATTACTTAATGTAATAATCTTATTTAAGTATTGTATTTTATCTGATTTTCAGTAAATAAAAGTAGGTAACAATATGTTTTCAAAATAGGTCAATTCAAATAAGTAATTAATTAATTTAATCATGTGAAAACCGATTACCACTCAGTACGAGCTGGTGTCACAAATTTCTATCGATATCTGTGATCGCTATGTGCTACCTTTCAACTTTTAATACACATGCATGCCATCAGCTGTTTTAGTTGTGTTTTGTGGACCGTAGGAGGGGGGTCAAAATTCACGTATTTTACTTGCACACAATATTCTAACATATAAATGAATGGTGGTTAATATAAAGTCAAAGCTTACTGTACGAATTCTTGTTGTATAAAATAGAACTAAATTGCATAAAATCACAATGCTGTTGAACTGCACCAGAGTGAAGCACATGTGCACAACATTACGAATTACCCAAATACCTTGCGTAGTCCGTCGATTTTCAATGAATTTGTCTAGCATACACAACTATATGCTAAGGCGGCAGCATCATCATCATCATCTATATAACATTCGACCGCCTGCTGGCCGGCAGCTGCTTGGCTCCCCATCTTCTGCCCTGCCGACAGGCTCTGTTGGATCAGGTGTTCGGTCATCCAGATGGACGGCACGTTTGCTCAACGTACGACGATGCATGAGCAGCAAAGATGCGAAGCTGCCAGAACCCAAAGTGGAGTCCGTCATTGAGAATGCCAGATACGCGACCTCACGTCTCATCCTTATGATGAAGGAAGAGAAGTGGGTGCTCCTAAGTACGGCCCGCCATCAGTCGCTCTAGCCAAAGTGTCCCGCTTATACGATTAGCTTTATTTCGTTGCAGTTGGGCTTGCTTGCTTGGTCATCTCCTCGACCATCACCATGAGCGTACCCTTCTTCCTGGGGAAGGTCATTGATATAGTGTTCAATAAGAATGGTATGGACGAATCGGCCGTAAGCTCTTTGCAGAACTACTCTAAGATGCTCGTCGGCATTTTTGTCATTGGTGGCCTGGCCAACTTCTCCCGAGTTTATTTATTTGGCTCCGCATGTGAGTTCGCACCACAATTCGACTTTCTCTTTCGTTCTTTTTATGCTTGCTGCACCACTTTACTCCGCACAGCTTTGCGTATTGTGCGCAGACTGCGCTCCAGATTGTATCGATCAATGCTGATGCAGGAGGTGTCCTGGTTCGATACACGCGGCACAGGCGAGCTCGTCAATCGCTTGAGCAACGACACTTACTTTGTGGGCACCTCGCTTAGTCAGAACATGTCCGATGGCTTTCGCTCGCTGGCCATGATTGGTGTTGGCGCCTTCATGATGGTGCGTGCATTGCATTCATCTAACTGTCAATTACAGAGTATTCCATCTCCACTCTCTCTCTCTTTCTTACACTCTTAGGTCTATACGTCGGCCAAACTGGCGCTAATCAGCGCTTTGATTGTGCCCGCTCTAGCTGGTATTGCCATCGTCTACGGACGTTATGTGCGTCGCATAACCAAAACCGAAATGGATAAATTTGCGGAAGTGATGAAGCATGCCGAGGAGCGTTTCGGCAATGTACGCACCGTCAAGGTGTTCGGTCGCGAGAACTCTGAGTGCGCGGACTATGACAAGCAACTTGACGAAGCCCTCGAAATTGGCTACAAGGAGACAAAAGCTAGATCTTTATTCTTTGGTCTGGTGAGCTAGTTGTATGTCAACTCCAATTGAAATCTCAGCTCAGATCAGTTTTCTGTTATTGTCAGACTGGCTTCTCCGGTAACGTGGTCATCATATCGGTGCTTTACTATGGTGGCACTTTGGTGCTCAATGAGGAGCTATCCATTGGGGCCATGACCTCGTTTATGCTGTATGCCGGCTATTCAGCTGTCGCCATGAATGGCCTGTCCAACTTCTACAGTCAGCTCAACAAAGGGATTGGCGCTTCGCAGCGGATTTGGGAGATCATGGATAGAGAGTGTGCCATGCCGATCGACAAGGGCATTATGCCATTGACCGATGCAATTGGCGAAATTGAATTTCGCAATATTAGCTTTGCATACCCGTCTCGCTTGGACAGCAAAGTGCTATCGGATTTCTCGCTTAAGTTAAATACAAATGAGACGACCGCCTTGGTGGGCCGCTCCGGGTCGGGCAAATCAACGACGGCAATGCTTCTGATGCGTCTGTACGATCCGCAGCAGGGTGCCATCTACTTGGATGGAGTCGATTTAAAAACATTGAATCCACATTGGTTACGTCAACATGTGAGCGCTGTCAGCCAGGAGCCGGTACTCTTCTCCGGGTCCATACGCTCGAACATACTGTACGGCCTGCAGCCGGGCAAGTTGCCCGATGAGCAGCTATTCCAAAAAGTGGTCATAGATTCAAATGTCAACGAATTTGTCAGCCATCTGCCCGATGGTCTAGAAACTATTGTGGGCCAAAGGGGAATCCTTTTGAGTGGCGGACAAAAGCAGCGTGTAGCCATTGCCAGGGCGCTCATTAAAGTATTATATATATATATATATATGCATATATATTTATATGCTAATGAACTTATTTGTCATAGAATCCCACCATACTTATCCTGGATGAGGCGACAAGTGCACTGGATTCCGTTTCGGAGGAGTTGGTGCAGACGGCGCTGGAAAAGCTCATCCGTGGACGAACTGTGATTACCATTGCCCATCGTCTAAGCACAATACACCAAGCACACAAAATAGCTGTCATTGATGATGGACGTGTTGTGGAGGAGGGAACTTTTGGGCAACTGATGAACAAGACAAATGGCGTATTCAAGGAGCTGGTTTCCAAACAAGCACTTGGAAGCAAGCCGTAGTTCTTAACGCATCGCGAAAACTTCACAAGGTGTTCATATATTTATACATATATGTATACATATAGTAGTAGATGGCCAGACAAGACAAATATACAAAAGATTGTTATTATTTTTACAAAATCAACAAAGCATATTGTCGAGCTCTGTTCCATTCTGTTTAGGCAAATTCTAAATGTTAAAGTTAATGAAATAATGTTAAGTTAATAAATGGACAAATTTTACATTGAGTTTCAGATGTGCCTTAAAAATTTTGAATGTCTTTAATTTCGCGGCATGACCAAGCGTTGCCAGCTGGTTAAAGTCTTGGTTGCTCTCGATCAGCCGCCTGAGTGAATTGTTTTTATCTTTGTTCTTAATAATAAAATAAAAGTTGATTTAAGTTAGGCAAATGAATAAGCAATAATTACATTTTGTTACACAGCCTCAGATACGTTGATATTTAACTTTAAATCATTGCGCCATTGAGAAGCGCTGCCACCTTGTGCGATCTTTCGATTGGAGGTAAGTCTGCTCATTAGTAAGCGTTACCACCCTGTTTGAACCTTCGATTTCTGTCGAGCAGCTGATTCTGTGGCGTTTTTTTATATTTAATCATTTTATTTTTACTCGTTTTGTTTTAAAATTTTACATTTAGCTTAATTCTAATTAACAGGCACAGAAAATAAATGCAGCAATTCCCTTCCACAGTTCACACTCGTGTGAGTGCATCTCTGTAGGAGTGTGTGTGTGTGTGTGTGTGTTTGTTTACTTCATTGTGGGCATGGCCACAGCCGCCTGGGTGTGGTTGACATCTGTTTCACGCCACAGTTGGGTAACGGTTTTGGTCTGTGTATAGAACTTAATGCCCTGCTTGCCATAGAAGTGATGATCGCCGCGGAAGGAGCCGCGTGTGCCGGTGAAGGAGAACATGGGCAAGGGCACGGGTATGGGCACATTGACGCCCACTTGGCCGGCATCGATCTCGTTGACGAACTTGCGTGCAGCAGCACCATTGGTGGTGAAGATGGCGGTGCCATTTCCGTAGGGATTGGCATTCACAATTGAGATGGCATCGTCTAGGGTATCGGCATTAAGGATGACCAGGACAGGGCCAAAGATCTCCTCGGTGTAGCACTGCATGTTTGGCTTGACATCGGTCAAAATGGTGGGACCCACAAAGTAGCCATCCTCATAGCCGGGCACGGTGATCTTCCTGCCATCGAGGATCAGCTTAGCGCCCTCCTTCACGCCCGATTCAATCAGATCATTGATTCGCTTACGAGAAGCGTCGCTGATGACTGGTCCCACATCTGTGCCGGGCATATGGCCAGCATTGACCTTCAGCTTCTTTGCACGCTCAACCAGATCGGGGATCCATTTCTGAGCTTCGCCCACAAACACAGCCGTCGACAGGGCCATGCAACGCTGTCCGGCAGCGCCAAAGGCGGCGCCAGCCAGCTGATTGAGCGTGTTCTCCTTGTTGGCATCGCTGAGCACAACGCCGTGATTCTTGGCGCCCATGTTGCTCTGGACACGCTTGCCATTCTTGCCAGCGCGCTCGTAGATGTACTTGCCCGCCGTATCGGAGCCCACAAAGGAGACGGCCTTAATCTCGGGTGCATCGCAAATGAAGTTCACGGCATCGTGCTGACCATGGATGACATTGACCACACCGGGTGGGCAGCCGGCTTCGTTGAGCAGCTCCATCAGCATCATCGTGGCACCGGGCACACGCTCTGAGGGTTTCAGCAACATGGTGTTACCCGTGGTAATGGCAACGGGGAACATCCACAATGGAATCATAGCTGGGAAATTGAATGGAGCAATGCCGGCGGTGACACCGAGTGGCATGACCAGCGAATAGGTGTCCATGTCACGGGCAACATTGGCCACTGTCTCACCCATCTGCAGCGATGGAATGCTGCAGCAGTGCTCGACAACCTGGAGACCACGGAGCACATCCCCCTCGGCATCGGCCAAAGTTTTGCCCTGCTCCTTGGTGATGTTCTTGGCCAGCTCACCCATGTTGGCCTTAATCAAAGCCTGTAGCTTGAACATAACCTGCTGACGTGACACCACAGATTGGCTGCTCCACGACTTGAAGGCGCGCTTGTTGGATTCCAGAGCAGCTTTCATTTCCTCTGCCGTGGCCTTGGGCACACGGGTAACCACTTTGTCGGTGGCTGGATCCTTCACATCGATCCAATCATGGGTCTTCGACTCCACAAATTTGCCATCGATGAACAGCTTGGTTGTGGGAGCGGACGACGAGTAGCTGCGCTTGGCAATCAAACGTGCCTGCAGGGGAATTTAATTATAATTTAATGATATCGATAAGTCGATTAAAAATATTTTGAATCTGTTGGAAAAAGGTTGCCACATCTACCAAATGGAAACTGTACCTTAAAGGCACACTTCCTTCTCAAAAGTCAAGCATACCAAATTAATACGTTATTTAATTGTAGGTACCAAGTACGAAGGACATCAAGGACACACACTCAAGTAAGTTTTATATGTTTTTGTTGCTCTTTTTTTTTTAAACTAACTTTTTCTTTTAAATTTTTATTGCTCTTTTTATTTAAACTAATCTCTTGCTTATATATGCACATATATAAGTTTTTTTTAAATTATTAGCGGCCTACGTGCCACGTCTCCCACATGTATGACGACTGTACCCAAATCTGTCTAATACGTATTTTATTAACAATTATATTCTGATTGGTTCTCTGCACTAAATAAAAGTTGCTTAAATCATTCTCAGTGTAATTAATGAATATGCAAATAGGCGTGGCCATAAGAAATTTGTACCCTATGGAGGAATCAAAATTGACTTTGGTTTTTTTCCAAATTAATTTTGGGTGACATAACAACATAATTATGTTTGAATGTTTCCTACGCATTTCAAGGACATAATATAACACATATTTTATAAATTATACATGTGAACGAAAAAAATGGTACATTTCGTTTTAAACGTAGGTACAACATAATTTTGTCAAGTGGCAGCCCTTTTTCTATATGAAAAAAAAAATGTCATCGAGAATATTGCCACAATTGCATCAAAAAAGTAAAGTTGCGTAAAAGACAAACGCGCCTGCGCTTGTTGGACGACTTGGGCCAGGCTTCCTGTATATATGTATGCGTGTATGATACGCATATCTTGCAAGTGTTTTACTGCGTTACTTTAAATTCAACAGGTGAGTATGGCTTTGCCTGGCAACATGATAATATACCTATACACAGGCACACATACACGGATGCAAATATATATATATATATATATATATATATATATATATATATATATATATATATATATATATATATCTGTATTTAAGGGATAAATGCCATGCCTTTGCTTATCAGTGGCAGCAGCCGCCCGTTTGATAGGCATTTATTTATATGGCTTACCGTCTAATTAAAATACAATTGTATTACACACATGGTTACATACATATATGTGTTTGTGTGTGTGTTAGTTCGTTCTTGCGTTATTGTGATCGTCGCATTATCTGAATCGCAGCAAACCAAAATTACGTAACATGTGTTTGTGCTATCAAATTGTCAGTTCTTTTTCACGTTTTACCGTTTAATGTGGACAATTTGTAAACACTCACACACATGCTCGCACACAGACAAGCACGTGTACTTTAATTTGCATGCACATGCAATTCGCACACACGCACACACGAACGCCCACTTGCTAATGCACTTACAAGTGTACACCGCCCACCCCCCTTTAAACTTTCGAACACTGCGCAATTGTTATCGATAGTTCTTGATAGCATATGCAAATATAATTTCTTACCTCAGCACCAATTAGACGCACAAAGGACATCTTGATACAGGTGATGGATATGTAAGGTTTGGGATTCTGGACAATGGAAGCTCCGGCTGGAAACGCGTGTGTTGCTGCTGTAGCTACTGCGGCTGGCCCAACCAATGGTCTCACTAGAACTGAAAGCAAAAGCTGAGGCTGTGCCAAGTTACGGTCCCAACGCGCGCGTGTGTGGTGTGATTGTTGATATACGAGGCGACGGCAACGGGCGAAGCCGGCGAATCGTCGGTTAGTCGAACCACTTTATTAGACGAGCACACATGCACAGTTGTATATGCGTTCGTGTATGTGCATGTGTGTATGTGCTTGTGTAGCCAAGAACTTGAAACAGCACTGTTGTTGTTATTGCTTTTACTAATTCGTTGGGGGCTCGCTAGTATATGTATGTATGTTTTGTTTTTTTTTTTATTTTTTGCGACGTTCGAAGAGGCACACGCACTGGCGCTTAAGTTGACGCGCACATACATACATATATATGTGCATGTAAATAGATTGATTTATCTTTGCGTGTACATATATGTGTATACGTACATATATGTATATGTTTGTGTGAAAATGCGTATTTATTTATGATTGCTCGCACGTGTAATATTTAAAATCATATGTGGCTGCATTAATGTGTGTGTGTGTGTGTACACATACACGTATGCATTTTATTAACTGTGTATTTATATACATTATATATATATTTGCACACACAAACCTAAAACTTTTACGTGTAAAAGCTAAAACATTTTTAATAAGTAAACATGTTTAAGTTTGATTTATGTGTGCATAAAAAGATAAATACCCAAGTTAAAGAAACTTAAATAATATATTAGCATACTTTTAGCTCCATGTATATACGTGTTGACTCTGCTTCGGTTGTTTGCTTATTAATTCAAAGTCTGCTTTCGAGCGTTTGATCATTTTATTAAAGTTACAAACCCAATAAGAAATTGCTGTGCAATATATTTTGTACTGTTGCTTATATCAAGTACATGGTTTGAGCTTGTGCTTAGAGTCTTGACTGTCTCTGATCGCTTATCGAAGTTGTAAACCAAATTAGCATTAGCTAAACAATCCATAACGGTTAGCTGAATTATATGGCTTTTGCACATACTAATACACATTGTATTTAGTTCAAGTCTTGGCTGCAGCTCAAAGCAAATTTAATTTAATAAAGTTACAAACCCCATCCAATCAGTTGGTGTGAACACATGGTTATCTGCATTGTAAGACTGGTTCAATTCTTGGTTGCGGCTCAAAACTGGTTTGTTACTCGGCTATTTATACTTTTGTTTATTACATTTTCGTATTTAAATTTTTAAATGATAAAATCCTTGAAGTTTTTAATTTTTTTGCTTAATCTAGCTTAGGCGAGCATTGAGATATTTTCAATTTTTTTTCTAAAAAGGTAAAGCTAAAGTTCAAGTTTAAAAATGAAATTGAAAAAAAATTTGTTTATTTTTGTTCGCAACTTTTATTTGTTTTGCATTGTCATATCAATTAAGACGTAAATAGTTAATTAATTAATTTAGTTAAGTACGCTAAACGCTAAGTACATAATTTAATTTGTTCAATCATTTCTTGTTGTTGTTTTTGTTTTTGTTTTGTTGTTTCTCTTTCATAAAATAGTTAGAAAACTCGTGTTGAAATGCTTTGGTTATTGCTGTAAAATGTTTCGACTACTTTATATAAATATATATATATATATACAGATATAACTGTATATATATAGCACTTTATATATATTGTGTTATTATGCATAAAAGTTTTTAAAATTAATTCCAAAAAAATTGTTTCCAATATATTTCGCATGCCTTTCTGAGTTTTTTCTTGTTTTCTTTTTCCTTTTCATAGTAAAATAGTTTTATATATAGTTTTTATGTTAAGTGATTTTTATAATAATAATAATAATATATAAAAAAAAATAGCGCTTACGACTAGAATTTTCTAGCATTTTCCTTGCTTTGTTTATTTTAAATATTTAAGTTAAGCCACGCTGCGGTTGAAGGCCTCAGAAAATGTACAGGATAAATCAGTTATATAATATTGGGTATATATATATATATATATATATATATGTGTGTGTGTGTGTATATATATAAACATATGCTTATCGCTATGTGTAGGTAGAAGAAGAGCACTACGTAGGCAAATTTCATATACAGCTAAATATATATTTTTTTTACATTTTTTTCTATTTTTTTTTTCATTTTTTTTTTGTTTTTTTTAATATTTTTTAAGTCTTTTTTAAGCACTGTTAAATATATTACGTATAAAAAAAATATTTGTATAATTTTTTTCTGCCTATTTTTGCATTAAGTTTTTGATTAATTGTGGCGCTAGCTTGACGCAGGCGCACGCCTGCCGGTTGTACCGTTAGACTACAACTTACACTAAGAAAAAAAATATGTGTATTCCTCAGTTAAGAGTAAGACAAAAAAAAACGAACTATTTAGGCTTTGGTATATGTAGGGCGAGAGACTTTCAACTCTTCAACTCTCTCTCTCTCTCTCTCGCTTACAGTTCAAAATTCGCTGTATATTAAGATTATATATATTTATATATATATATATATATATATATATATATTATTTTTTTTTTTTTTTTTTTTTTTTTTTTTGTGAGTTTGATTTGAAAATATTATTTAAAAAAAAATATTTTTTTTTTGTGAAATTTTGAAGTTCTCAATTCAAACTCAGTTATATAGATCTATATATAGATAGATATAGATATTTGTGTGTGTGTGTGTGGCTTGCTTATTTCATGTTTTGTTTCTTTTTGCTAGCTGTCTAAGACTAGGACTACTGAGCTGGCTTAGAGGATGCGCCTCCAGCGCCTCCTTTAATTTAGTTTGTTTTGCCTTTCACTTTTCGACGCCCAGCAGCTTGGCCGCCTCGTCGGGCGAGCTGAGCAGCTTGTTGAGTATGCCTTGGTCGGTGATGCCCAGCAGATTGCCGAGGAAATCGCCGCTGGCCACGCCCACGCCGACGCCGACGGCTGCCGCTGTTGTGGGCGCTGAGGATTCGGCAATGTTTTCCTTGTGCTCGCCCAGGCGGCTGACGCGCCACTCGTTCGCCTTGTCCAGCAGCTCGTGCAGCTTGGGCAGACGCAGGCTCTTGCTGCTGCCGTTGTTGTTGTTGTTGTGGCAAGTGTTGTTGTTGTTGTTGTTGCTGGGCATGGGCATGGGCATGGCCGTGGGCGTTGGTGTCGTCGGCGGCGTTGCCATTTGCTCATCATCGGAGCAGTCGGAGCCGCCCTGCTCCCCATTGTGACTGCGTCCGCTGTGCTTCTTCATGTGCCGCAGCATGCTGTGCTTCAGCGTGAACTTGCGCAGGCAGATCTCGCACTGAAACGGCCGCTCGCCCGAGTGGGTGCGCATGTGGCGGCGCAGGTCCTCCGTGGACCAGAAGCGACGCACGCAGAAGGCGCAGATCACCTTGCGATTGCTGTAGTCCGGATATTTGCCAGAGCTGCGTCCAGTGCCGGACTCGTCCTCAGAGACGGCGGCATTGGATGCAGCAGCGGCAGCGGCAGCGGCAGCTGTTGCTGTTGTCGCTGCCACCTCCTGCTCCGTTTCGATGGCGCCCTTGGCCAGCAGCAGGGCAAACTCCTGCGCATGCTGCTGCTTGATGTGGTCGAGGCACTGCAGCCGCTCGCCGAACGAGTACTCGCACAGGTGACACTTGTAGGGCAGCTCGCTGCCATTGGCCTCGGCTGCGCTGCTGCTGAGGGCAGCTGCTTGGGCTGCGGCAGCTGCTTGGGCCGCTTGGGCAGCTGCCACCATTTGCTGGTTGAGCTGAGCCGCTGCGGTCAGGATGAGCTGTTGCTGTTTGCGCTCCCGCTCCAGTTCACGTTCGCGCTCCAGCTCCAGTTGACGCTCGCGTTCGCGTTCGCGCTCCAGCTCCAGCTGGCGCTCCTTTTCGGCCGCCTTGCGGCGGCGCTGCTCCTCCAGCTCAATCTCCTCGACCGACTTGGGCACGGGTATCGGCTCGCTGACGTCCTCGGTGGGCACATAGACCGACATGGCGGACTCGACGTTGCCGTGCTTGCGCAGCAGATGGCGATCGCAGTTGCTCTTCGTGGTGAACAGCAGCGGGCAATGGGAGCACTTGAACGGCTTCTGGCCCGTGTGGGTCAGGATGTGGCGACGCAGCGAGCTGCTCCAGGGGAACATGCGCTGGCAGTAGGGGCAGCTGACGCGATTCGGGGCCAGGCTGTAGGCGGACTTCTTCTTCGGCTCGCTGCAGCTGCTGCTGCTAGTGACGTCTTCGGTGCCGGAGTTGTTGCTCTCGCTGGCGCTGCCGGAGGCGACGAGGCCCTCCTCGTCGCTCTGCTCCATGTGATTGGCCACATCGCTGGGCCGAAAGTAGCTGTGGAACGATACCTGATTGCTGGTGGCATTGTCCACCAGCTTGGCCACCGGCACCAGGTCCTGAGATTCGTCCTTGAACGGCGAGCTGGCGACCTCTTTCAGGGACTTGGCCACCGACTCGGCTTGGGCAATCATGGTCTTCATAGTCGTTGGCTCGCCACTGGGCTTGGCTTTCGGTTCGCTTGACTCGGCGCGCGGCTCTGGCTCGTCCTTGGCGTCCACTTCAATGGGCTGCACTTGCTCCAGTTGTTGTTGTTGCTGCTCTTCCGCCTGCTGCTGCTGCTGCTGCTGCTGCTCGTCTTGCTCCAACTCGTCCTCCTCCTCCTCCTCCTCCTCCTCCTCGTCTATGTCATCAAACTCATCTTCATCGTCCTCGTCTATGATCAGCTTGGGCGGCTCATCGTCATCCACGGGCAGCTGTTGCTGCTGCGCCTGATTGCTGCTGTTGCCGTTGCCATTGTTGCTGCTGCTGCTGCTGCTGTTGTTGTTGTTGTTGTAGCCAAAGTGCAGCAATGGATTGACGACAACGCTGCTAGAGCCATGCGCCAGCGCCTGCTGCAGCAAGTCCGTATCCTTGCGCGCCTTCAGCTGCTGCGCCAATATCGCGTATTTCACCTGCTCCGATATGGGCGCATGTTGCTGCTGCTGCTGCTGTTGCTGCTGCTGCTGATGCAGATTTGTCATGGCTGCTGCTGCGGCTGCCGCTGCTGCCGCCGCCGCTGCTGCTGCTGCCGCTGCACCCGAGTTGGCGGCGCGTCCACGCATCACATGATGCCCGCTGCGCTGGCGCTGGGCATAGAACTGCGGATGCTGCTGCTTGACGTGGCGCTCCATGTTGGAGCGCAGCGTGAATCTGGCCGAGCAGTGCTCGCAGGCGAAGGGCCGCTCGGTGCGATAGCGACGCTGCTTCTGCTTGGGCATCAGCACGCCGTTCTTGATGACCATCTTGACGGGTCCGGCCGCTGGCACCGGCACGCCCAGGCCGCCCAGTGGCAGGCCCAGAGGCGGCGGCACGGCAGCAACTGTTGCTGCTGTCGCTGGCACTGCTAACGCCGGCGTCGACTTCTCCAGCGCAGCTGCTGCCGCTGGCGGCGGCGCCATCAGGCCAAAGAACGGAAAGCCGGACGATTGCTGCAGCATCAGGTTGCGCAGCAGCTGCATGTACTGTGTGGCAGCATCACCTGGATTGAAGAGCAATGGTTGCTGCTGCTGCTGCTGCTGTTGCTGCTGCTGCTGCTGCAAGAGCACGTCATGTTCGCGCTGCGGCTTCTTGCTTAGATCCAGCACATCCATGCTCAGATCCATGGCAGGTGCCAGCGGCTTCTCCACCAGCTGGTCCAAGCTCTTCACCTGAATCTTCAGGGCAGGCTGCGCCGGCTGCTGCTGCTGCTGCTGCGGCGACTGCTGCTGCTGCTGCTTGCTGGGCTGCTCTGCCAGCAGCATGTGCTTCAGCTGGGAGCTCGACTCGGCATTCGTGGTCGACGGCGAGGGACTGAGCGAACGAAAGCTGAGCTCCGAGAGATCCGCATCCAGCTTGGGCTTGATGTCCTCGCAGCTGGCATCCTCAGCCGGATGATAGACGATGGCGCGCTTCACCTCGTCGCGGCTCGTCTTGCCGTGCCGATTGCGCAGATGCCGCTCGCAGTTGGCCTTCGTGGTGAAGGCGTAGTTGCAGACGGCGCACTCGTAGGGCCGATCGCCGTTGTGGGTGCGCATGTGCCGCACCAGAGCCGCCTTGTCGCAGACGGCATAGGGGCACATGTTGCAGCGAAAGGGTCCGGCGGCGCCGACGGCCGCCAGGTGGACGCGATTGTGGCCCTTGAGCGCGCGCAGATTGGGAAAGACGGCCGAGCAGAGTTTGCAGGGGAATTCGCCGCGCAGCTTCATGCGCCGGAACTCGCTGGTGAACGCGTCCTGGGCCTCCTCCTCGCCATCGCGCCCGTCCACGCTGTACTGGCTGGAGCAGGGCGTGTTCACGTTGTGCTCGAAGTTGCGCAAGAAGCTGGACGTGCAGCTGGAGCTGGTCATGTGCAGGATGCTCTGTATATCGGCCAGATCCTGGCGCTGCTCCGATGGCTCGTGCTTGATGGGCGACGGCAGCGAGGAGCCGCCCGACTTGCCCTTCAGATACAGTTGCTGAAAGAACTCATCCCGCTCGCTGTTCGCCTGCAGTCGCATCTCGTCCTCGTCGTCGTCGCCGTCTGCCTCATCCTCGTGCTGCTGCTGCTGCTGCTGCTGCTCATCCTCGTCCTCTTCCGCTGGCTCCTGCTTGTGCAGCGGCGAGGAGCTGGCGCCCAGCAGCGGCGGCAGCTGCAAGCCGCGACAGCTATGCGCCTGCAGCTGCCGCTGTGTGGCAAAGATCACCTGGCACTCGCGACACTTGGCCGGTATATCGCCGTGCTCCGCCTCCAAGTGGGCGTACAGCGCCGCACGCGTCTCGAACTCATCGGCACTGCAGACGGGGCAGCTGAGCAGCGCCTCCGACTCGGGCTCGGGCGTCGTCGGGCTGCTGTTGCCCGACGACGTTGCCAGCAATGTGGCCACATCGGGCGTGCTCGTTATCATCTGTGCCACGTCCACGCTCTCGCCATCGGCAGCCTCTCCATCCACATCATCGTCGGCCTCCCCATGCCCATCTGCATCGGCATCCAGCGCTCGTTCATCGCTGACAATGATGTTGTTGTTGTTGATGTTTGTCTTCAGCTGCTGCTGCTGCTGCTGCTTGCACGCCAGCAACAGTTGCTGCTCCTCACTGTTGTTGTTGTTCGCTTGGCTGCTGTTGTTGTTGTTGTTGTTGTTGTTGTTGTTGTTGCTGGCTGCACTGCTGCTGCTGCTGGATATATCCGTGGAGCAACTGGCATCGCTTTCATAGCTCTCGGCCCGCTGAGCCACGGCATTTGAGGCCGCATGTTGCTGATGTCGCTGCAACTGCTGCTGTTGCGGCTGCTGCTGCTGCGGCTGCTGCTGCTGCTGCTGTGACTGCTGCTGCTGCTGCTGTGACTGCTGCTGCTGCTGCTGCTGTGACTGCTGCTGATGCTGCTTGTGCGTGCGCATGTGCCGATGCATGTTTCCATTTGTCGTGAAGGTCAGGTGGCAATAGCGACAGTTGAAGGGTCGCTCCCCGGTGTGCACCAGGACGTGTCTGTCCAGCGAGGAGGCTGACGAGAGCACCTATAGAGAGGGAGAGAGAGAGAGAGAGAGAGAGAGGAAGAGCGTGGAATGGGATTTACAGTTAGTCAAAGCTCAAGCAAAACAATTTCGTTTGTGTGTGTAGCTCAAGGGTAGTCGACTGTCTGCATACCCTGTAGTGATGGCACGCATGCCTGACTACGGGGTATACCCTGTAATTGGCTTAGACACTCTGTAATCATCTATATACTTTACAATAGATACCCTGTAACTGACTGAAAATTGGCAGTAAAGTGACTTAGATACCCTTGAATTGTCTGACTAATTTGCAACTTAAAGATACCCTGTAATGTGGAATACCCTGTAACTGACTAAAAGCAAGCAGCAAAGCATTAAAGTGACGCAGATACCCTTGAATTGTTCAGCAATTACAATTCATAGATACCCTGTAATGTAGTATACCCTGTAATTGACCAAAAGCAAGCAGCAAAGCTTTAAAGTGACTCAGATGCCCTTGAATTGTCTGATTAATTTTCTATTTAAAGATACCCTGTAATGTAAAATACCCTGTAATTGATCACTATAGTTTGCATAGACTTGTTAGCAGTTTGGATACCCTTTAATAAGATATCTATCCACTGATTGACTAGAAACACCCTAGTTTATTGGCCATTTACAGCACTATAGATACCCTGTAATGGCGCTTAATGTTAGTGGACGACTGTCGATATACCCTGTAAATGATGTGCTTAAGCTGAGTGTCTGAAAGTTGCGCTTTCGAGCAGTAATAGACCGCACAATACCCTGTATTTGCGAATTGGAATGGGCTGGCTGAATACCCTGTAATAAAGTGGCACTTACCTTGGAGCAAATGCGGCAGGTGAAGTTCTCGGTGTCGCCGTTGGCATAGTTGTGGCATCGAATGTGATTGGTGAACTCGTGGGGCGTGGCCGAGACAACCTCGCAGATGGGGCAGACATATTTCATGTGCTCGTCGCCGGCGCTGATGCCGGACTCGGCGCTCGAGTGGCAGAGCCCTTGCGGCGAGGAGCCGCCCGAGCTGCTGCCCGAGCCCTGCTGCAACTGCTGCGGCTGCTGTTGCTGTTGCTGCGCTGCCGTCGCCGTCGCCGCCGCCGACTGCGCCACGCCGCTGGCGCTGAGCAAGAAGCCGCTGCCATCGACGAAGCCCGACTCGGAGAGGTCGTCGTTGTGGGCGCTGATGCTGCTGCGATTCAGACGAAACTTTTTGCGCAGCGAGCTGGCATCGCTGCCGACGCTGTAGTCGACCACGATGCTGGCGCTGGCAGCGGCAGCGACTGCATTGCCGCTGCGGCGCTGCTTGTGGCGTATGCGATGCATCGACTGCACCGACTCCAGCAACTGTTGCTGCTGCTGCTGCTGTTGCTGTTGTTCGTCTTCCTCGTCAGAGTACAAGACTTGCAGCTGCTGCTGTTGCTGCTGCTGCTGTCGCATCTTGCGTTTCCGCGACGTCGCCTCAACATTCGGCGTCGACGTCGGCTGCGGCGCGCCGCTGCTGCTGCTCAGCTTCTTTGGCGTGCGCCCCAGATCCAGATGCTCCAGCGACGACTCCGAGGTGCTGGAATCCCGACGCTGTCGCTCCATAACCGCATCCTCAAGAGTTACTGCTGCTGCTGTCGCTGCTGCCGCTGTATGTTGCTGCTGTGGCTGCTGCTGCTGTTGCTGCTGTGTGGCCAGCATTTTTGCTGCTGCTGTCGTTCTAAGAGTTGGCTAATTGAGATCGTAAACGGCTGCTGCTTGTCTGCTGTGATTAGCTGCTGGACGAAGAGAAAGAATTGAAACGCTTAATTGACATGGGCTTTGACGTAAGCTTTGACAGCAGGCTTAGCATTGCCATAGCTCTACAAATACAACTGAATCTGGGCAAGAGTCTTAAGCTTAGATAAATATGAGCTAACAGCTTAACAAAAGAAAATTAACATTAACTTTGACATGAGCTTTATCTGCAAATTCCGTATAATCATTGAAGTAAATATAACTAGACATAGCTCATGGGGGTGAAGCTTTAGCAGCAGGTTTAACATGACAATTTTACTTGAGCGGCATCTATAACTCGGCTCTAACATTAATTTTAACTCTTGTATAACACGAGCTGTCAGCGCAACAAAAGAGTGTTTTAACATGAGACTTAACTGGTAGTTTCACATTATCACAAACTCAACAATGCCACGAAGCATCAGAAATATATTCTCCATTCTAGACATGGATTAGCATTTGTCAGGGCGCCTAACATGGAGATTAGATTCGTATTATAAATAATTGCAAAAGCAGTTGGAAGCACAAAACAGTAATAAAAACTTTACCAGCAAGTTAAAATTGTAAATTAAAATTAATCCAACCATTTACTTCGCAGGAAGAAGCATGACATGAGCTTTAACGTGACGATAAACATAAGCAACAGGAAACTAAACCATTTTAGCAACAGCATAAAACTCCATGTTCAATTTAACATTAGGTTTAACATTAACAAAGCAGAGTCTAACATAAGTCTTTGATACTTTGAGCTTTCGCTATGGACTTCGCTTTCATATGAATTTAGCTATTGCTCAAAGTCTAATCGGATTCTTGGCATTTTGCAATGAAAGCTGATTGGAAAAGCAAACTAAACATCTATTTCTTGTATACTGAAATTCCAATTGCGTGCTTTGTGCTGTGCGCTGATTGGATTACGCGTAATCTAATACCGAATCCCGGCACAGATCGTATCTCAATTTCAGCTGAACAGCTGATCAAACGATCGATCGATGGAGTGACAGGGGGCGGGGTGGGCAGAGTTAGGATGGAAGTGGAGCTACTACGAATTGGTTAAACGAGACGCTGTCAAAACAGTTGCGTTGTTTTTTTCTTTTTTTTGTTTTTCTTTGCTGCTTGCAGCTGGAAAATGCAAACGGATGCATTTCGCTAGCAATTCCAATCAGAGCAGATGAGTAATGGAGGAGAGTGAGCAAAGAGACGGCTACTCTCATCTCTAATGGGAATACAAGCGCGCGCCCTTTCCCTCTCCCTCTCCCTCTGCCTCTTTCTGTCTCTCCTGCTCGCTCATGCTGTGTATTGATTTGTTATCGGCTCGTGCGCTTTGCGCTTTGTATTTGTTGCATTTCCATTCGCTGTTCATATTTCCCCATTAACATTTACCGTTATCAATTGGCTTTGCTGTCGCTGCTTAGGATTTCCAATTGGCGACGAGCAACGATCCAACGGCAGCAGCACCAACAACAACAATAACAAGTTGACAATTTTTGAAAGAAAACTTTGGAGCGATAACGTTTTTGTTGCTTATTTGTTTTTTTTTTTATTTTTATTTTTTTTTTTGTTATTGTTTTTGTAGGCTTTGCTCTTCGATTTTGGTTGGTCGATTTCGAATCGGAATTCGATTTCGCTCGTGACTCAGCCGCATGCTAAATCATTAGAGATAAAGACACGCCCCTAACCGCCCCCTCCCTGCCACTACTCTCCCTCTCTCACTCTGGCGCTGTGTGTCACTTGGCAGCTCTCTCCAATTGAAGAAATTATTTCATATTTTTGAAGACTCTGCAGGAAAAGTGTACGAAGTGGTGAAATTGTAATTATGTAGAGACTTCTATAATCTAACAGTAATTGGTGTGAGGCGTATAGATTTTGGAGACTTTGCTAGGAATGGGAAATTGTTGAAATCTGTAGAAATCTGTTCTGTATAATATTCATCTGAAGTGGAGACTAGCTGCTATTTTGTATATTAGTTACAGTTGGAGATTTGCGTGTAAGTCTTGGAGACTTGAACAGCTAATGTAGAATGATTAAATCTGACGTCTAGCTATCGTTTTGTAAATTAGACAGTTTTGGAAGTGGAGACATTTTTGTATATTTTGGAGATTTGATTGGGACATTGCTGGAATACACTTTAGCTTAGTTCAGGTTGCAAGTGTAGAAATTGTGCCTACGTTTTGGAGAGTAGACTGTAATATTATGAAATAAAAAAAGTATTTTATATAATTTGGGACATTCCAAAATTATTTTTATCATGTCTGACAATCGTTGTTAGTCGGGAGAATTATATATACATTTTTAAAATTACAAATAAAATCATTAAAAAATTTTCTTTAATTTTTTAATTAATTTTCCAATGTCAACTTCAATATTTTTCACTTGGAATATTTTTTGAATTTCTTATCAGATATTTGTAACGAAAGTGTTGGAGAGTTTTCTTCAAAGCGAGTTTCAGCTATTTCTAAACTTCTAAACTTGGAATCAAATCAAAATATCAGAAATAATATTTAAGACTTTAAATGCAGAATATTAAAAAAAAAAATAAATAAATAAATAAATCTAGGCAAATAAACTTGTCTATAATCCAAGGTATATATGTTATATATATTTATATACATATGTACATATAGTTTATAATCCAGGATAAATGCTTTTCACACTTTTCACACTTGAAAATTGCCACAAGAAAAAAAATGTTGGTAATTTTTTAGTTAACAATTTTTTACCTTTGTTTTGTTTTGGTTTTTTGTAAAATTTGGCGGCGGCATTCGAATTTTGTTATTATATTTTAATTCATAATCTTTTTCCTTGTTAGTTTTTGCTTTTCGTTTGTTTTTGGTTTGAGTTTTTCACTAGGTTTCACGTTTGTGTATTTGTTTTTATTTTTATTTATTTTGAATTTTTTGCGTTGCACTCAATTAATATAGGTAAAAATAATTAATTTGTAGCACGTTTCTTTGGTTTAATTTTAGTTTAAAAAAAAATTAAAATAAAATAAAATAATATAATTTAATCGAATAAATGTTTTTCCTTTTATTTTTGTCGTTGTGTATCACTGTTATTTTTTTTTGTGAGTTACTGCTTTGCTTTATCCCGTTATATTGTCGCAGCGCGCCGGCAGATGCTCTCACGTTGACGCGCACACGAGTTCTGAGCGCAGCCGCGGCGCAACCGTTCGGCAGAGCCTCGCTGGCAGCTTTATCTAATGTCTGTGCGTGTCTGTATTGCTCTCTTTCGCTCGCTCTCTCTCACTCTGCCTGTTTGTGTGTGTGTGTGTGTGGGCACTGAGAAGAATGCAGACGATTACTTGAAGAAGTGTATGAAGCAGCAATAACAGAAAAAAAATATGTATGTGTTTATAAAATTAAATAACAAATTCAAGACGTCTTTTCGGTTCGACTTCTGAATTGTATTTGAACGCATCTATAAAATTGTATTTATAAAAGCGCAGAGCAGCGCCAAGAGCCAGCGTCAGAGCAGCGGCACTGGCTGCGGCAGCAGCAGCGGCAGCAACGCAGCAGCAGCTGACTCCGACATCGACATCTGAGCAACGGCGACGAAGGCAGTGAGAGAGAACGCAATGGCTGCCTCTGCTCAGAGTATGCGTGTATGCATGTGTGAGTGTGAGAGCTGTGCTCGCTGCGGGCTGCGGCTGCGGCTGCGGCTGCGGCTGTAGCTGTAGCTGTGGCTGCTGTTGCTGTGTGTTGGTGGATGAACTGGCATTGGTATTGGTTAGATAAAACTGCAGAGTATCTCAGCTGGCGCTGACGGCGCTGTCGTCGTCGTCGTCGATTTAGCGAGCAGTAAAATCTTTAGCGTAAAGGAAGCAGCAGCAGCAACATGACTAGCAGCAGCAGCAGCGACGGCAGCAGCAGCAGCAGCTTTGCTGCTTCTTTGTTGGATTTTTCTTTCGTTCCATTTTATTTTTGGACGCAAATAGGATTACACTTAGTGTGTCTTTGTATGTGTGTGCACGCATGCTGCTTGCGTGCGCTGTGGGTGCGTATGTGACAGAGCGAGCGCGCGCTATGTAACACACATGCATGTATGCACACATATACGTGCTTGTTATATATGCATGTGTATTGCCCAGCCACCAGGAGCTGACGTGCTCTGCTTTCTACATGCCTGTAACTCACCATGTCTGTATGTGTGTGTGTGAGCGCTATGTAAATATGCGCTTTATATGTAGAACTTGGTACAGTGTATCTCCTTTTGAAGTATATACACACATACAAGTATACATCCGTATAGCAGATATGTGCTGCTGTTATATGTAGCGTTCATAACATGTGTATTTGGAAATACTGTAAATCTTGTTGCCATTGGCTACTTTACTGTTTTGTTTCTATATACATTCTATATTAAGCAAACAGACAAGCTGACAAAGTGATTACAAATTTTTAATTATATAATTAAATAAAATTTCGTCCAATTTTTTATGATAAAAACATTTAAAAACTTTTATTAAATATTTCCGGATTGAATTTTATTATTTGAATCCGATAAATTCTAATGATGATTACTCATTTATGCTGAAAAACT
The DNA here is from genome assembly GCA_035045825.1 of Drosophila eohydei. Lineage (NCBI taxonomy): Eukaryota > Metazoa > Arthropoda > Insecta > Diptera > Drosophilidae > Drosophila > Drosophila eohydei. Next base: position 2,020,139 of record JAWNOT010000120.1, read on the forward strand.
CTTATTAGCTTAAGCTTGAATTAGCTTAGGAGTTCCAAAATATATTTTAAGTATATAGAATGGTTTAATAAAAATAAAACTCTTATATAAGTATGTATGCATGTAGGTCAGTCAATCAACTTTAATTTGTGTATAATTGTGTATATTTAGCTCTGTAGTCTGTATATAAGTTCTGCGTACCACAGCAACTTTATTTTTTAAACGAATAATTCATATATTTATATTTATTTGACTAATATACTTTATTTTACTAAGAAATTATATCAATATCTTGATTAGTTTAAGAGTAACAACTAAAATAGTATAAAAAGGCTATGAAGCCTTTGTACACCGTACTTTCCTAGATTCTAGCTGTGGACTGATGCAAAATGATAACGGTTCTTTTGCAATCTATGCATAGGCAGGCGCAGGGTCAGCTCATGCAACTACAGTTTCTCACACAGGCACATAAATACTCAGAAGAGAAGAAAGAGGATAAGAATAAAAAAAATTTAATTTTGTGCTTACATGCATACATAGGCAGAGAAGGGGAAAGCAAGCAAAAAAATGGGTACAGTGGAACATCATTTAAGGATCGATATTAAACAGCAAAAATTCAATGCATATAGATGAAATTACACACTACAGTCGCTCCACAGTTTAATCTGTGATTGGACGGTATACATATGTATGTATGTATGTATTATATATATTTAGATAAACATCTGATAAGCTAAGAAGTGATCTCATTTCGGTCGAATGAGCTAGCTTCAGTATTCACTCGCACACACGTGCGTGATCGATCATAAGGCGAATGCACTCTGACCTGCCCTCTCCCCTACCCCGCTACCCGTTCCCGACCCAGCCCCAGACCCTGAAGCTGAACCCGAGCCTGCTGCCCGTTGGCCACAAAGCGATTCCCTCAACCTTCACCTCAAACTTGAAAAAAAACTCATCAAAAACGGAAGTAAAAGACGTTTTGAGCTGACTTTTTGTCGTCACAGTTGACCGCCTCGAAAAGGTGTGCAACAAACACACACAGATCCCTCCATACACACACACACGCACACAGAGCGAGAAAGACATAGGGTGAAGATGAGTGTCAGCTGCCAAGAAATGCAAATGAATTAAAAGGCGATTCTCACTTTAAATAATTAATTTGTACCCAAAAAAACTTAACAACAAAGTGTACCAATCAAAAAATGTACCAAAATGGAAGATAAGAATACAAATTTATTGATCAAATTAAATATACAAATTTAATTTATTTTATATAAATATCTTAAAATTTAAAGCTTAAGTAATAAAGACTTAATAAAAAATTAAGTACCTTTTTTGCAAATCTGATTGTCATCTCTATGTCACAGCCTATGCTTTTGTGCGTTGCTCACTCATCTCTATTGTGAGCTATTTTTGTACACAGCAAATGAGTCTGCTGCACCATCTCTATTGTACAGCTCCGAGCAACGGCTTAGGACATTTATCGCTAGAATGCTGGAGCAGCATCGGCGCTTGGCCATCGATTGCAAGTTGACCGATAAATTGTAGCAACGGCGGCGACAGAAACAGATTAAGACAGGGTGAAAAAGTAAAATGAAATAATAAAACAAAACAAAACACAAAGAAAACAAGAAAAACACAATTGCAAAAACAAAAGAAGCAGCAGCCAGCAGAAAAGTCGAGCATATTTGTAATAAATACACACACACATTCATATGAGCAAAAAAGATATTGTGCAAAAAATGCAGCAAGAGTTCAATACACTCGGCCCACACACACACGCACACGCATACGACACGCGCGCTTTAACGCACACATACACTCGACATTCACGCACTCTCCTATACAGGGAAAGAAAAAGCAGACAGCGAAATACACGTGCAACAACTACAACAATAGCAACAACAACAGCGACTGTTTGTATAAATTTAATAATATTGACGTTTTATTTATAATGAACTTGAAATACACGTAAGTGTGTGCTTTGCACCGTGGTGCACAATGGCTAGAAATGTTAAGCAATTTGTTAAGCGGCCGTCGCAAGACTTTAAGCAGCGCACGCAGCACTGTGCAAGACGCACGCCTCCACAACAACAATAGTAACGGCCACAGCGCGTGTGGCAATGCGTGTTAAATAAACATTAAAAGCAGCAGCAGAAACAGCATATTGCAATTTTTTGTTGCTTTTGCATTTTATTTTTCGTATTTTGTTGTTTTTTGTTTATGCGAACAGCTGAGAAACGGTTTCCATTTCGTTTTTCAATTGTGGCGGCGGCATTCAATGAGACCGAAAGTGATAATGAGCAAGCAACAATAACAGTAAACAGTCCACACACACACACACACAAAGGCAAACAGTGTGAGAGAGAGACACATGCATACATATATAATTATAACAGAAACAGAAGCGCGCGACATTAACATTTAATTGCCAGCATTTAGTCAGCATTTAACTTTGCATAAAACAAATGGCAACAGCAGAGCGCTCTCTCTCTCAAACTCACACACACACATGCACAGACGCATGCATGCTTGCACTGCACTCCTACACGATCTGTTGCTCTCGCTCTGGCACGCGCATTTCAACTTTGACTGAACTGAACATAAGCTTTAGCATTGCTCGTAACATTTACATTTACATTGTGTCTGTTTCGCTCGCACACATTAGACTAAGTGCGGCATTTGGCCTTTTTGCAATGCTTGAAATTCACTTTCGTTTTGCATTGTTGTTGTAGTATTTTTAATAACAAATATAAATAATTGTAATAATTTGCGTGTTTGCTATTAGCTACTTATTTGTTATTGTTATTGTTATTGTTATGTTGTGTTAATGGATTTAATAAGCCCACCGCTCTGACATGTCAAGGTGAATAGGCGCCGCTCACACACACACACACACGCACGCATACGCACACTCGCTTTTACTACTGGCAGCATAGCGTCCGTCATTGTTGCTGATAAACAGCAATTATTGTGTTTAGTATCGTAAAACAATTGAAAAATGTGAGCTTGCCTTGTTCAGTTATACCCTCTCCAAAGGGTATACCACATAACACACATAGGGTATACATGTGTTGGAGCAATAAAGTAGTTTATTTATTATTATTTATCTATTGACTTGAATCAATATTTGTATATATCTATATCTCAACATCAATATATCCATATCTCTTTACTCAAGCGATATACTCAACAACTATATACCTCTACCTTCACATACCTTCACATCAGAGCTCTTTTTGCTAGGGTATTTGATAGTCGATCCAATCAATTTCTGATATTTTCGTTTGCTTTCTATCGTCTATCTATATATACCTAAGCGTTATTTTCGGGTTTTGTTTAAACTTTGCACCACCCGCAACAACAAGCGTAATATTTAGCCAAGTTAAACAAATGCCGTTAGTATGATTCAGCTTATACTTTTTCGGCAAAATACCTTGATGGAAAACGTTTGCTGTTCGATATGGCACGACATGGGCCAGGGGCGTTAGACCAAACCAAGCCAAACCAAACAAAAGGCAAATAAAATAATGAAAATAAAAAAGGGAAAAACGTCATCATTCAACAAGTGGAGTAATAGTCGCGCCTCCAATTTTCTAATATATGAGGTTTACATGGACACATATAGCTATATATACTTGTATATGTATATGAAGAGAGGTGTCAGACGGTCTTTAAAATGGCGTGTAGAAGTTCGTGTGAGCTAAGCAGGATTTTATTGCTATAGTTAGTATAAACAATTTGATTTGTTATATATATATATATATATATATATATATATATATATATATATATATATATATATATATATATATATATATATATATATATATATATATATATATATATATATATATATATATATATATATATATATATATATATATATGAGCTTTTTACGGCAGCTAAATGACATAAGCAATATATGATATATCTTTATGTTACAATATTTTATTATAATATAGTATAATAGATAATGTTAATGATATATATTATTGATATGCGTGATACATTTTTAAAAATATTACACTATAATCTGCTTTTATCGATATAAAACTTATCGATCTTTGAAGACATATTTAAACTTGCTTTCTTTAGAAAATTTAAAACACTCAAAATACATAGGCCATAAGTTCATCGTTATCGATATGAAATGAATCGATTACATCAAATCTATTATATGAGACATTAGTGGAAGTGATTTACGCTAGTTTTCTTAACAGCTCGTAATTAATTTCATATATTTCAAAATAGACACAGTCGAAAACGATAAATAGTTTGAGAATTTATCGATTGATGTTTTAGACGTTGTGTTTATCGTAACCTTAACAATAATAATATATTTTAGATGACACTCATACTAGCAAAAGCGATAAACAGTTTGTTATCGATATATATTATATCGATATCACAAGACACGACTAAGTTCTTCTGCTTATAGCACGTTCTCTTCACAGTCCCAATCATTTGCAGATATCTCGAAGTACAAACATACAAAATAGATCAATTTTCTGCAACTATCGATGTGCGAGATTTATCGATAATAGAAGATTTATTAGATTTTATTATTACAAGACATAGCAAGTTGTCGTATTTATCAGCTGTATTCTACACCATGGACAATCATGCTATTTACATTTGAGATACCACACGAAATCGATCAGAGGACAGAAAATGTATCGATAACATAAGATATATTGGACAAGACATGACTAAGTTATTTGAGCTTATCAGTAATGCTCGACTCATTTATATCTTATGCAATTCGACAGGTGAGATAGAGACTCGACTCGATTACTCCGTCAATGGACATGCCACACGGTAGCTGAGCTCATTAGAAACCAATTGACTTGGTCGGATAAACGACACCAGACCGTCGGACCAGCTCGGTTTTTGGGTCTGAAAGAACATCTATCGAGTCTGGCCAAGGTTTTTGCATTGTTTAACAACAATCGAGGACGATTAGGACACGAGTCGCAGCTCAGGTAGTTGCCTTCAGCCTGGCCACAGCGTTTTTTATGACTGCTGTTGTCTGATGCAATTTTTGAGGTTAAGTGACGCATTGATAATAGTGTCCGAGAGTGAGAGAGAGAGGGAGACAATTTCCAGTTAAACGCAATTTCGATTTCTTGCCTTTTTTGCCGTTGGCATGCCTTCACCTGATAAGCGACAGCTATAAAACCATAACTTAAGCTGCCGACCTGCCTATCAGTTAATGTATCTGTATACCCTGTAGGCTAGAGAAAGTGGGTGTAATGTAAGCAGCACGAGATAAAAGAGAAGCGTATTGCTAAGCAGCTAGCTAAGCTACTAAGCTTACTGATAGCTGATCAATTTATTACCAAAATCAATAAATATCGATTTACATAGTTCACTTTCTACTTGAAGTAGAGTCGAAAATAAGCCAAGCCTATCTTAAATTTCTGTCATTTCTATGTATATAGCTGCTTCTGTATTATCAAGATTTCTATATATATATATATAAATATATATATATATATATATATATATATATATATATATATATATATATATATATATATATATATATATATATATATATATATATTTCTGATCGTTGGTCTAGATGTTCTACTTATCGATATTCATGTTAGAGATGTTGAGATGCGGCCAGCTCTTGTAGGATATCTGTTAGTCATAGCTACCCCAAATTGGCTACTTTTTTCGGTCAGGGCTTTTCCCGTTTCGCCCAACAATTATTTTCATCAATCGCTCGCTGGGCTCCCATACATCATGCGCCATGTTGCCGTCGCGTCGGCCCCAAACTAATATTCTATATTATGCATCATCAGCATGGTCAATGCGTTTCGTATCCGTATCTGTATCTCGAGTTCTGTTGCTGTATCTGTATCTGCGCATGAATCAGACGGCAAGTACATTGCGCCTCTCTCTCTTCTTCTCTCTCTCGCTCTGTGTGTGTGTCGATTGGTTGCGGTGTTTTGGCGTCATCCTTTCCATCAGTGAACGTTCATTGAATATCGAACGCCTCAACGCGCCTAGCTCATAAACGATAAGCAGCTGTGTGTGTGTGTGTGTGTGTGGCAGATAGTAGATGTGGAGTGCTTCACTAGAAATCATCGTCGCATTCATTTTACAACCCGTTTCTATTAACTCGATTGTGGTTTCGCATTATCTTAGATCTCTCCAATTCTATATATACACACATATATATATAGGCAGATATATATACACCTAACATATATCGGCTTGTACCACGCACATCAATAAAAGCTCTGAAACTTAAGCAGAAAACTGTGTTAAGGGTGCTTCAGAGCTGCGCTGTGTAGTACAAAAAGATGAAGCTGACAGGCTTTTGGGTCTAAGAACTTGAAGCAATGATCAGCTATAGAGAATCCTAGTGAAGTCGAAGCATTTAGCTCTCGGTTCAACTTTAGGCAGATCAAAAATCACAGATCTAAACACTATGTCCGCTCCCAAAGATTCAAAGTCTTGCGAGGATCATTGTAAATGCTTTTCATAGAGATCTCAGCTGCTAACGAACTTGAATGAAAGATCAGCAGATCTAAGGATCTATCTTTGGACACCTTTGCACATTTCTATCACATTTGCAGTTGGGAATTGTGCTTCTGGGTCGATCGTAGAATGAAATGCGTAGGCATAAATATTTACACTTGCCTTCTAGAGTGAAATTTGGTTTGTCGCTCGTTTCGCTTTTCCCACAGCTTCAAATGGAGATACCGCTTGGCTCTGGGCATATCATATCATGGCGTATCGTATCGTATCATATCTCATTATCAGTCATAAAGCTGTAAGTGTCGTCTCTGTCAATTGCCAGATTTATCACTTGAGACGCTGCGATCGCATAACGGAGACTGCGACAGCGATGACAGCAACAGCGACTCTGTCTGGGAATGCCACCCCCTTACGCCCCCTATGGCCAGCTTCATTAAGCGAAGCTGTGCCAAAAAAAAAAAAAAGAAAAAGAAGTTGGAAAGAAAAACATTGCTCATTAGGTTTCGGGTTGTCGGCGAGAGTCGGTTTTCAGTCTCCAGTCTCCATCTTCTCGCCTCCATCTCCGTTGCCATTGTCACTGTTGTTGTTGCCGCTGCTCTCGGGTTGTCTTTTTTTTGTTGATATTTACTCAAGTGTAATTGCAAATTGTAAATGCGACAACACAGATGCTCGTAATGATTGTGCCCGCGTTGATGTCTGTTCAAGCTCCGAGCGTGAGACTTCATCATCATCGGCAGCAACAACAAGAACTTGATCAACGCGAACAGAACGATCTTTAGTCAGCTTTATATGCCCGAAAAGCAACAACTAAAACTGCTCCAACTTAAAAATACCCGACTAGTAGATACTCCTAATCAATCACGCCTTAAAGGGGACGAACAGCAGCAGCTAACGAATGTCTATGGCTCTCACAGTCATTGGCTTTGGCTCAAAGATCAATTGATCGAATCGATATTTATCGCTAAGCATTATACACTTGCATTTCATGTGAAATCCTCAGCAGCTAAAATTTATATATGACCGGGCGCGCTATCAATATACCCTGCTTAGCCACGTGCAGGGTATGGCAGCAAGACAACGGGCGCTACGTGAGCTTGTGGCTCTGACATTGTTTGATGCGTGCGTTAATGCCACCGAGTTCGATTCGCAGAGCAAAGGAATTTGCCAAGGTTTTACATAAAGCGGTTATTTAGTCAATTATACCCTGTGCTGAAAGTGCATTAAGGTAGTATACATTAGCGTAGAAAATCACAGTTAGTTCATAGCATAAACAGGCTAGAGTTCCTTCTTATTTTTCATTACGGATAAAGAGCTATTTGGATATGTGGAAGTATAGCAAGATATCTACTAGTTATGTGAGCACAATATCGAGAAATCTATATATAGCAGACATTGTAAGAGGTATTTAAATATATATATATATATATATATATATATATATATATATATATATATATATATATATATATATGTATATATATATTGTTTTAACTGTAACTTATGCTGTTTCTAGTGTCTTTGCGAGTTGTAGATGAGCTTTCAATATTATTGTTAAGCTTTGTTTTATGTAGTTTGATCCACAAGTGTTGCAAGAACAGGTGTTGTACACCCAACCAGCTGGGTTTGAGCTGTTACTAATCTGGAAAGATCTACTTCAGTGTGGCTATAGGATGAATCAGTTGAGATTACTAGAAATTTAAGCTATGAGTTTATAGGATTCGATATACCCTCTGTATCTGCATCTGTATCTGTATCTGTATCTGTATCTGTATCTGTATCTGTATCTGTATCTGTATCTGTATCTGTATCTGTATCTGTATCTGTATCTGTATCTGTATCTGTATCTGTATCTGTATCTGTATCTGTATCTGTATCTGTATTTGTATCTGTATCTGTATCTGTATCTGTATCTGTATCTGTATCTGTATCTGTATCTGTATCTGTATCTGTATCTGTATCTGTATCTGTATCTGTATCTGTATCTGTATCTGTATCTGTATCTGTATCTGTATCTGTATCTGTATCTGTATCTGTATCTGTATCTGTATCTGTATCTGTATCTGTATCTGTATCTGTATCTGTATCTGTATCTGTATCTGTATCTGTATCTGTATCTGTATCTGTATCTGTATCTGTATCTGTATCTGTATCTGTATCTGTATCTGTATCTGTATCTGTATCTGTATCTGTATCTGTATCTGTATCTGTATCTGTATCTGTATCTGTATCTGTATCTGTATCTGTATCTGTATCTGTATCTGTATCTGTATCTGTATCTGTATCTGTATCTGTATCTGTATCTGTATCTGTATCTGTATCTGTATCTGTATCTGTATCTGTATCTGTATCTGTATCTGTATCTGTATCTGTATCTGTATCTGTATCTGTATCTGTATCTGTATCTGTATCTGTATCTGTATCTGTATCTGTATCTGTATCTGTATCTGTATCTGTATCTGTATCTGTATCTGTATCTGTATCTGTATCTGTATCTGTATCTGTATCTGTATCTGTATCTGTATCTGTATCTGTATCTGTATCTGTATCTGTATCTGTATCTGTATCTGTATCTGTATCTGTATCTGTATCTGTATCTGTATCTGTATCTGTATCTGTATCTGTATCTGTATCTGTATCTGTATCTGTATCTGTATCTGTATCTGTATCTGTATCTGTATCTGTATCTGTATCTGTATCTGTATCTGTATCTGTATCTGTATCTGTATCTGTATCTGTATCTGTATCTGTATCTGTATCTGTATCTGTATCTGTATCTGTATCTGTATCTGTATCTGTATCTGTATCTGTATCTGTATCTGTATCTGTATCTGTATCTGTATCTGTATCTGTATCTGTATCTGTATCTGTATCTGTATCTGTATCTGTATCTGTATCTGTATCTGTATCTGTATCTGTATCTGTATCTGTATCTGTATCTGTATCTGTATCTGTATCTGTATCTGTATCTGTATCTGTATCTGTATCTGTATCTGTATCTGTATCTGTATCTGTATCTGTATCTGTATCTGTATCTGTATCTGTATCTGTATCTGTATCTGTATCTGTATCTGTATCTGTATCTGTATCTGTATCTGTATCTGTATCTGTATCTGTATCTGTATCTGTATCTGTATCTGTATCTGTATCTGTATCTGTATCTGTATCTGTATCTGTATCTGTATCTGTATCTGTATCTGTATCTGTATCTGTATCTGTATCTGTATCTGTATCTGTATCTGTATCTGTATCTGTATCTGTATCTGTATCTGTATCTGTATCTGTATCTGTATCTGTATCTGTATCTCCATCAGTTGCGGCTGTGTATCTGCATCTGCCTCGTACTATTTGTATCTTTTATCTGTGAAAATAAACGGGCAAAGTTTTTCTTCGATATTGTTTGAACGTTGAGTGTCAACTGATCGGTATTTGCCGCCATCCATACAGCGCAGTTCGTCTCGACCGATTGTTCAGTTAGTCAGTCTGTCAATCTAAGAGTGGGTAAAAGCGAAGGGGGCGCGGGAGGCGTGGCATTCAGTGAAGTTTTCAATTTTAGTCGCACTGAGGTACACTTAAGCAAATAATCGTGTGTTAGCCTCACATGTTGTACGTCTGTATCTGAATCTGTAGCTCTGTGGCTGTATCTTTAGCTGTATCTGTATCCGTATCTTTGGGTTACTTTTTCTTTGTATTTAATTTTATTTTGTTTTCTTTAAACGCATTGAATTTCTCTTTGGCGTTTGTTATTGTTTTGGTTTCTGTGCGGCAGCGTTCCCTTTCCTATTATCGATTATCGCATCTTTTGCCGTTGTACATTGTATATTGTATATTGTATCGCTGTATACCCTGTGAAAAATGTTACCGCATTGGGTATTTTGATGTTATCTATAAAGCTAAAATTTAGTTTTCTTAAATCTGTTGTATAAAGTTGATGTTATGTTATTTAAAGCGCGAAATGTTAAGAAATCGATAAGTATCGATAAATAGCGTTAAGCTGCAACTGGTTGTAGAAGCCATTGATAGCCGGGGTCGTTTTCAGCATTCAATAAAAACATAGAATACCTCGTGAAATTGATTGATATTCTGTGAATCGATAATTATCGATAATATATACATATACGTATTATGAAAATTACTCACAATGAATGCTGTATTTCATTTTCACATATATCATTAGCTCTGAGTAAATTTGCACTTATTCTCAAAATCGATAAATATCGATAAATCTATTTGTTAGCTAACATGGATAGTAGATACCTACTTTTATCAAATTTGTTGCTAGGTGCACAAGTATATTTTACTTATTTGATATACATTACTATTTACAGGGTATTTGCTAGCTGATCAACTAGCCTAATCGATTGCAGCACGCTTAGCTGTTTTCATTGAAGTTTTGTTTCTCTTCGCTCTTTCACTTTTGTTTTCTCAGCGCCAACACAGACTTGCAAGACCTGTGTCAAACTGACGGACACACGGACCTCAATGGATAGACGGACAGCGAGACAGAGGGACAGGCGGACAGGAGGACAGACAGACGGACGCACTTGATAAGAATATTTGCTAATAAGCATGGCAAAGATTATATTGGGCCCAGTTTGGTCCCCCTTGCGGTGTCTGCGCTCTGTGTTTACCCACTCATCTGTTCATCAAACACACACACGCACACACACACACACACATCACAATCGCACAAACACACACACAGTCACAACATGCGCAACATCTTTATGATTTCATTTGTTTGCCATGTCGCAGATCTGGCAAGAAACGCATCTATTTGACTTGTCTTCAGTTCTTGAACTGAATCGATTATCAATTGACATGCGACAAGGAAACCCATTAGCTGTAGCAACGCTCTATTGAACTAGGCTTGACTTCAACTTCTGAGTCAACAAACTGTTGGAATATCCTTAAGTTATCGATTAACGATAACATTTGAAAATGAACTTAGCATAAATCTATAGTTTTGACTAGCTGACATATGACCTGATATTATCGGCTATGAATGTAGTTTCTTAATTCATCTAAGCCTCCAAATTGCAGGCCAATCAATGCTCGCTTGTTCAGTTTAACACTCTATATCCATATATAAAGCTAGCTGTGTTTAACTTGCCTTTGGATTACGCAATTTGCCATTGTTTCAGTTTAAAGTTCCAGTTCCAGTTCCAGTTCGAGTACGAGTTCCATATCAAAGGAGCCGCTGATTATGGATGTGAGTGGATGTGGGGCGTCTTCCCCCTCAAAGTATTTGCTCGAACTGTTTCGTATATCTTTTCACAACTTTGGGTGGGTGTTGGCCAGAGATCGTGTGTCACCGGGGCACAACTCATCAGCAGATAAAGAGTTATAGCTCGCATGGCCAGAGTGTGCCGACAGCGTCAGACTGCTCCGCTCGTTGATTCTCGTTTATCGTAACATTTGGCATTCAATGACAATGCCAAAACCCATTCGCCTCCAAAGCCTAGGCATATCAATCAAATTGACCAACTCACACACACATATATACATTGATATATATATATATATATATAGAGTAGGGCAAATGTGACCCATCTAGATAGAGGCACAGATTTCGAAAGCTCCAAATATGCGAAAGAAAGTGCGCAGCTGCGTGCAGGCTAAAGAAGTTTCTATACCCTATTCATAACGTTAACATATAGCATATATAATATGATATATGATCTGAAAAAGATCATGAAGATCATGTCTTAGAAATGACTTTAGTTTTGTCTCCAGTGAAGTGTTTCGGGGGTTTCCCTTTATTATCATGATAAGAAGTTATATATTCAATAACTGATCAATCAATGAATGGATGAATCTAATGTTACAATCAATCCAAATTTCGAAACAATTGTTTTTTTTTTTGATAATCATAACCATATGACCATAAAAAGTATTTCCTAGAACTCAAATATATTGACTTCATAGATATTGCATATTGATAATATATGTTTCACAATAGGCATGCTCACTCTACACCCTCTATCTCTCCTTCTCTCTCACTGAACGTATCGAGTACACCCGTTTTCGTTTGGTCGCAGGGTATGAACAAAGATTTGTAAATATAGAATTATGTCGATGCGGAATGCGTAGAAAATAATTATCAAGAGTTGAGTTGAGACCGTGCAGCCATCGATAACTGATATCGATATTGAACAGCGACTGCTGCTGGGCAGCTGCTGTCAGATAAGCGACATCCAAACGTCCGCCAAGGCCTTACTCCCATAGGTGCTGGTGCGTCACCTGTCGCCACAAAGGTGTTACATGCTCAAGTCGATCTAAATCGATCGATTAGCAATTGCTTTAGGAATTTTTATGTGACTAAAATTGTTTATAGTATTCTCAAGAATTTCAGCTTTGATGCTAGTGATGATAAAGTTTTTGTCAAAAAAAAAAAAAAACAGATGGGAACAAATTTCTTTCGAGGCGGCTCGAGATGTTGCGAAATGTGTTGACTTTTCTTACTCTATATTTGTTGGGCAATTTCAGAAAAGCTATGCAAGCTGAAGTATTTAATATATGCTCGAAAATCTATATAAGTATCTTGGCATAGGCCATAAAGACGAAAAGCTAAGGAACTTTAGTCAAAATAAGTCTAAACTAAGACATTTTCTTTACGAAAGGCAAAGCTCTGTGACAACGCAGACGAAGTCAAGTTCTGGGCAAGTATGTGGATATATAGGAATTCTATATAAATATATCCAGTACAGCTAGTACAACTAATAGTAATACATATAAAAGCTAAAAGCTCTCCGGCTTTGTTCACTTCTTTGTGCTTCTTAGACTATCTCTATCTGTGAGTACAAATAACTGTGATGGTGTTCAGTTGTGTACTGATCTTTATTCGTCTGAGCAAGAGTTCTTATACCCTGGCTCATGCGTATTTGATCTCTTAGCCTAAGTACATTATGTAATGAGTGGAGCTCCAAGCGGGGAACATACTATGCTCTCCCGCTATGTAGCTTCAAATATATAGCTTGTATATACTTATATGCATACGGCATAAACATTAGGCAAGCGGCAAAGTGCGTACGCAGCATCTCCCATGCTGCTGTGATCTGACCATAAGTGGCTGATCATATTACATTTGTTTATCTTTGCGCTCGCCCTATGTTTATGCGTAGGGACAAATGTCACTATATGCGTATTTAGTATACACTATCATATGTTAGGCATATGACGCATTTATATGTAGAATACTCTACATTGCTTCGGGTCTTATTAATGTGTTATTAAATATACTACAGTATGTTCATGCCTGAACATTCTGCGGGGGGCCAAAAGTGACAGCTAGCTGTTGCTGCCTCTTGTTTCTCTTCTTAATCCGTGGCCTGCGTCTCCGTCTGTATAGCAATCCAATTTTTCGATGCTCCCCGGAGTTCTCTGGGACGTCCAGGCACATCGTTGTTGATGCGCTGATTACCTTGTTGGTTGATAATCCAGATACATTGCCAGAGATAATCCATCCAAGTTCGGTCTTTTGTCCCAGGGTTTCATTGATTTTCTTTACCTTTCCCAACATTATTAAGGGAAGTAAATCAACGCCAATGACAACGTCAATTCGACTGGGCTCGTTAAAATGTGGGTCAGCTAGCTCGCAGCCCATCCAATCCTTATTGACATCCATGTCAATTTTCTTGGTTGGTAGAGCTCTCTGAAGTTTTGGAATAACAAGTGCCTGCGTTGTGGTGATGAATTTGCTTTTAAACCGTGGTTTGATTGTTAAGCAAACACTATTTTTAAGAATTTCTACATTTTGCGAAATTCCTTGAACTTCCACGTTCCGTTTAGTTCGGCGCAGTTTTAACTGTTGTGCAGCTTCTTCAGATATTAGGGTTTTTTGCGAGCCTCCATCTATAAGGGCCCTTAGCTGCTCGTATTTTCCAGACTTATTTTTAATCTGGATGAGCGCTGTCGCTAGCAACGTATCATGTTCTTTATTTTCATTTAGACAGTTGCTGCTAACGATCTCATTTTTATTTGCTTCCTCATGAAGCAAATTGTTGTGTGCTTTGGTGCACTGATTGCAAGTCCAATTCTTTTTACAATCTTTAACGCTGTGGCTGCCTAGACATTTGTAGCAAAGCGAGTTTTTGAATACAAACTCCTTGCGTTTTTTAACCGGCTCAGCTCTAAATTGCTGACACCTGGTTATTTCATGTCCAGTCAATTGGCAAAAACGGCATCTCTCGTGGCTCGTTGTCTTTGCTTCCCTTGACGTATTGGCGGCGCTTTTTTGCACTGAGTCTATTGAGTTATACAGTTGCTCAATAAACTCTAGCACATCGTCCAAGGACTGAATTTCTCTGGCCTTTTTTACGTGCTGCTCGTAAAGTTGTAGGACTTCCGTAGAGAATCGTCGCAACAGAATTTGAGCGTATAGAGCGTCAGCTTCATTACCAAATTGACCCTTTTCTTTGATAATGAAAATGCATTCTGTTGCTGTGTCCAAGAACTTGCGGATACTGCCTTCATCATTGTTCTTCAGCAGTTCCATGTCCACTAGCTGGTTGACGGCGTTAGCAAATATTTTGCGCGTATTTTCGTAGCGCTTGCATATTAGTTCCCAAGCCGAGTTGTAGTTAGCAGACGAGCCAATTAATAAATGGCCTACGACCATTTTGGCTTCTCCCCTAAGGCATGACTTCAGGTAGTTCAGCTTCCTTGTGTCGCTGATATCTCTCCTGTTGTGAATCACCTCGGAGAATAACTCGAAGAACGTCGGCCACTCTTTGGGACTTCCATTGAATTGAGGAAGATCCACTTTCGGTAGCTCTGGAACGTCTTCTTGTGCATTTTGCAAGCCAGCTACTCTTCTGTTTAGTTTTTTTGTAAGTATGCTGACATTGCATTCCAGCTCATCTATCTCATCGATGTCGAAGGCAAATTTTTCGTATTTTGCCTCTAAATCCGTGAGCGTAAACTGGACTTTGTTCCACAGGAAAATCAACTTGTCTTTATAGTCAAGGATTTCTACCTGGCTGCTAAGCTCTAGATTGGCATACACTTCGTGCATGTGTTGCCTTACTTTTAGAGCTCGCTTGTCTACAAGGTCAACCAGCACATCCATTGGGCTCGAGCTTCTTTGGGAAAATATTTCCTGCTGCCCGTGTTGTGCCTTGGATGTCTTTGCTTGGATGGATGCTGTTTCGTCGGTATCTATGGCGTGGTCGGCAACTTCGACTTTCATCAGAGACTCCTGGTAGTTCCTGATGTTTTCCATTATGCCATCATATATTTTTTCCTTAAAATATTGATGATCGATGACACCGATTCTGACCAGTATTAGATGATTGGCAGTAAACTCTGCTGCCAATCTATCAATGGCTGGTAACGCATCCTTGTTCGTGATGCTCTGCCGGATCTTGTCATAGATCTCTGATTGCTTTTTGAGCAACTCCAGAGTTTTTGCCGACAGCATTTTGCTTGTGTTTTTGTTTTTCGTGTGAAAATTTGAATTTAATTTACCCTTTGGCTTGACCCGTTGGAGGTGTTTTTGTTTTGATCGCCTGGTTGATCGTGCTGTGCCTCTACTCACAGCTTGAATTGGTAAGCCAAAAGTATTTAAACAATTTTCCACTTCACTTTCACACTTGTCACAAACGTAGCCTTGTAGATTTTACTCGAAGGACCAAAATGTGTGACAAATCACAAACGTAGCCTTGTAGATTTTACTCGAAGGACCAAAATGTGAGTACAAATCTTGTATTTGTAGCCTAGTGGATCCGGTTCGAAGGAACAAAATGTGAATACAAATAACTGTGGTGGTGTTCAGTTGTGTACTGATCTTTATTCGTCTGAGCAAGAGTTCTTATACCCTGG
Source organism: Drosophila eohydei (assembly GCA_035045825.1). Classification (NCBI taxonomy): domain Eukaryota; kingdom Metazoa; phylum Arthropoda; class Insecta; order Diptera; family Drosophilidae; genus Drosophila; species Drosophila eohydei. Next base: position 2,036,432 of record JAWNOT010000120.1, read on the forward strand.
CTCATGCGTATTTGATCTCTTAGCCTAAGTACATTATGTAATGAGTGGAGCTCCAAGCGGGGAACATACTATGCTCTCCCGCTATGTAGCTTCAAATATATAGCTTGTATATACTTATATGCATACGGCATAAACATTAGGCAAGCGGCAAAGTGCGTACGCAGCATCTCCCATGCTGCTGTGATCTGACCATAAGTGGCTGATCATATTACATTTGTTTATCTTTGCGCTCGCCCTATGTTTATGCGTAGGGACAAATGTCACTATATGCGTATTTAGTATACACTATCATATGTTAGGCATATGACGCATTTATATGTAGAATACTCTACATTGCTTCGGGTCTTATTAATGTGTTATTAAATATACTACAGTATGTTCATGCCTGAACACTATCTATCTCTTTCGACTTTCAGTTTTGTATTGCTAGATTTTAGTTTTGGAGTCTGGAGCTAAGTATTTCCCCAACTTGCTAAGCCACAGATTTGCGTTTGTTTGCCTTTAAAGCATTAATTTTTTACGATTTCCAGCTACATGTTTATTTGTAATGTTTAGTTTTTAAGTCAGAAATTGATAGGTTTATCTATGGTGAATTACCTTTGGGCAATGAGTGTATATAGGCTGGCTGGCTGACTGGCTGGCTGGTTGGCGCCGCGTAGGAGACAGCGATCGACTTTGAGCCCGAGACATTGATAGTGCTGAGCTCTAAAGAAAATCTTTGGCCACATTTTTCGATATATCTACGTATGGATATTTCTAGGTAAGTGCGACTTCACTCCAAAGTTTTGCTCATCGCTGTTTGTCGTTAAGTTCTTCAAACAAATTATCAACTTCTAAGGGCGGAGCCGACACTGACGTGCTGACAAGCTTGCCAAGTTCTTGTTGTTGTTCGCAGTGTAGAAGTTGAAGCAGAGTGAATATAGAGCAAAACGCATTACAAATTATCGGGTCGCAAGTTACAAACATAAAAAAAAAACTCGCTCAAATATCTCGAGTCGTCGTAAGTTATTGGCAAATAAGCGAGCGAAACCAAAAACCCAAACGAAATGCGCTGAAAGTCCCCGCTGACTATAGACACACATAGACCAACGTACAGACGTGCCTAGAGCTACCTGTACACACACCAGCACAGACGTTACTCTATCTGAGCGTTAAGCTACGCGCCTTTAGACACGATTTTCGCCATGATTTTTCCATGCACTTTTTCAATACAGTTCGATTCTCTCCCTCTCCCTCTCGCTCTGTGTGTTCTCTGATAAGATATTTTGAATGATGATGTGCTGTTGTCAAAAGTCTACAGTTATACACCTCCTCTCCACTGCTCTCCCCTGGCCACCCCTCTTCACCTGTATACCACCCATGCCCCACATACACAGCGCTACGTGAGCACAGTCCACATAAGCATGGGGGATTTGTCAAGGCATTAGATAATATCTCCCCACTGTGCGGGCCCGTCGCGTAACTTGGTTAGCGACATGGCCTCCGTTTTCAGAAACAGAAATAGAAACAGAAATAACAACAAAATAGAGTTATAGAAACTGTGAGCTGTCAGCAATAGTCGCGGGGAGCGACGCAGAATAACCTTAATTAGGTTGCATATTTTACATGGATGGTCGCATCGTTCATCAGCCAGTTGTCTGGTTTGGTTTGGTTTGGTTTGTTTTTATACAGAAACTGTCAAGTTCTGGCTCCATAACTCAATCGGGCTTACCGATAGTTCAATTATTTTGGGATGGAGATAGCTGTAAACTCCACAAATTGATTGAAAGAAGTCACATTTATATAACTATTTCAGCTGCGGAGTTACATGAGGTTGAAATTAGTTGGAGCGTTAGGATAGTCAGGTTAGTGACAGCTCTTAGCTCTATAAATACATTAGCATATAACTCATCTATATAAGATATTCTGTTGCTGAGTTACATAAGGTAAGAATTACGTGGATAGTCTGGATAGTTAAGATAGTGTCAGATCTAAGCTTCATGAATGGATTGTAAGCAGTCTCAGGCATGTAACTTATTTGTCTCCTGAGTTACATGAGGTAAGAATTCGATGGATAGTCAGGATAGTCTGTATAGTTAAGATAGCGTCATCTCTAAGATCCATGAATGGATTGTAAGAAGTCTCAGCCTAATAACTTATTTGTCTCCTGAGTTACGTGAGGTAAGAATTCGATGGATAGTCAGGATAGTCTGTATAGTTAAGATAGCGTCATCTCTAAGATCCATGAATGGATTGTATGAAGTCTCAGCCATGTAACTTGTTTGTCTTCTGAGTTACATGAGGTAAGAGTTCGATGGATATTCAGAATAGTTGGAATAGCGTCATCTCTAAGCACCATGAATTGATTGTAAAAAGTCTCAGCTATATAATATATTTTTCTGCTGAGTTAGATAAGGCTAAGATTAGTTCGATAGCTTGGGAAGTTGAGATAGTGACAACTGTAAGACACTCAAATGTATCTTTAGAGGATTCATCCATATAACAACTACCTCAGTTACATGAAGTTGCTGCCAATAGCACAGTTAGAATCGATAACATATCTATCAAATCCCTTTCATATTTCAGCTATGAAACAGTTCTCGATAGCTGTTTCTACTACTGTTCTAGTATATTAATTAAATGTCTTCGCAGCAGAGCCATAAAGTGATTCATAATACTCATAGAATTCGTCGTGAACTTGAAGCTATGAATGTTCCCACATCAGCCGAGTGCAGCAGCTCAGTTTAGAGCTGAAGCTCCAAATTTCAATGGGTTTCAGGAAGTAGTTAGCAGGAAGCGCGCGAGACACTTAAGAAATGTGAGCTGCATGTGAGTGGCAATGTCATAGCTGACGCTACGAATCGATGGACCTTTGTTAATAGCTCTCAGGTCTTGGCGCTCAGCTCTCAGCTTGTTGACTGAGGCGTCGTTTGTTTAGATCGTTACGAGCTGTGCCAGCTCTATCAATATGAGCTACTTCGACGTGAATGCAAAGCTCAAGACTTATCGGATTCAGATTTCGTAACTGCGAAATTGAACGAACACGCCGCCACCGGATGATCGGTCTGGAGTGGGCCGTACCGAGAGGCACGACAACTCTGCCTATCTCATCTACTTCTCTTTTATCTGTGCCAAACACAATTCCTATTTGTTCAGGTGTCAATCAATCTGGGAATATTTTATGCTGTGAATGATTCTCTTGCTGTTTAATCCGCACTTAGTGGCATCTATTCTATTCTATTCCCTCTCGCTCTCTCTTTCTTTCTCTCTCTTTCTCTCTGTCTCTTGCTCTCTATTGCTTGCATTCACTTGAATGTCTTTATATTGTGACTTTTCTTCTTGTGTTCGTTCGCGTCTCTTACCTTAGTGTAAGAGGCAGCTCTTGCAGCTTCTTCTTCCCTTCTCTCTCTCCCTCTCTCTCTCCCTGTTTAATTCTCTTGTTTTACAGCCAAGCAAGCTAAACGGGCTTCTATCTCTTATAGCTCTGTGATTATTTTCCATTCTCTTCGAGTACTTAGAGTGCTTACCTTATATCTTTCTAGCTTTCTTTCTCTCTCTTCTCTCATTTTCTCTCTCTGTCTTTCTTTTTATTAACTATTATCTTGTTCCTTTTTTTTTTGGGTTTCTTTTTATACTCTATTTAAGTCTTACTTCAAAGCAGACATCTTTCTCGCTCTTTATTCATCTTTCTCCTGCTCTCTAATTGCCTTTTCAAGCTCTGTTCCTCAAGCTATTCAAATGGAATTCTCTCAAAAGGCACAAAGGCTATTCTTTTTGCTTTCACTCTCTATCTGCTTATCGATTCATAATTCTTTATCTCTCTCTCTTTCTCTCTCTAGGCCAATCCCCATTTTTTTAGCAATCTCTTTTTCTATTCACAAGTTCACATTGCTTTCATTCTCTATTAAAGTCTATGCATTTCTCTCTCTCTCTCTTTCTTACTCTCCTTCCCCTCTTCTCTCTCTCACTCACTCACTCTCTATCTTCGTATGTTTACTTTCAACAAAATTCATAAAGTGCGCCCCCCATTTATCAAATGTTGAAAATCTGGCATGGCCTTTGATAAAAATAAATAAAATAAGAAAATGGCTAGCAATGTGGGTCGTGTTTGTTTTCAGTGTATGTGTGCGAGTGTGCAAGTGTGTGTGTGTGTGCGAGTGTGTGTTGAGCTTTTGGTGAACAATCGCTGGCATTGAGTTGCTGTCAAACGGCCATTCTGTGTTCCCCGGCGCGCTCAAGTGGCTCATTATTATTGGACGGATTGCAGTTCGCTTGACTCCACGTAGGTTGCCAGGCGCCACATTAATGGATTCAATGAAAATTGGTTCCCGTAATGCCAGAAACTTGTCGTGGAGCAATCGTAATTCTTGCAAAGTAAAGAGCATTTTATCAATCGGCTTCGATTTGGACTCCAGTGACAAATGCCTCGAGTATTTCCAAGATAAAAATGAATCAGACCCAAGAATTAACGATAAATGTTTATCGATTTTTAAGCGAAAAAGGAGTAGAGCAGACGAATTAAGTCGGCGTAAGTTATGCAACAGAATTGGCTTATCAACATAGATTTATATTGAATTGTATATGAAATCGCAGTGTTAAGCTAAGTGAGCTCTAAAATTAACGATAATTTATCGAATTGATAGTTTGGGATGTTTATCAATTGTGTGAGCTGAATATAGGCAGAGAAGTGATCAAGAAGAAAGAGGGAGAGAGAGTGAAAGACATAAAAAGAATCGATTTTTATCGATATTGATTGTGGTCTTTGTTTGCTTATATTTCGCTGTGATATCATTCAAAGTGTAATGCTCATTTATAGGCAAAAGAAATGAGCAAAAATCGATTGCAATTATAGTTAAATATCGATAAAAAATTTTCAGTTCAAGTCAACTTTCAACCTCAAACCACTAGACAATGGCTAAGCAAACACACAAAGTTATCGATAAGCATGCGAAATAATTGACAAATCGATAGTTATCGAGCTCTGCGCTAAGTTTAATGTAAGCGAAATTTAATTTAGACAGAAGTCAGCTAAAATTAGCTTTGCTTCAGCTTTTGCTGTAAATCCATTTTTATTGAAACTCAACAGATATTACTTAAGATCCCCAAGATGGGAGCCATACATAACTCGATATATACGTATATATACATATATATATATATAGACATTTATATATATATATATATATATGTGCAATTTTCTCGATTTGCACAGATTCAGCGAAATTTTGTTGCAGACGTAAAGAGTGTGCAGTCAACCCGAGCCACAGCCCCAGCCACAGCCAGACCAAGAGCCCGAACCAGAGCCAGAGCCAGAGCCAGAGCTGCTTGTAATATGAGACACCCATGCGATATGGCTATATGCTGTTTACTGCCACCGAAATCCGTACCTCTATATACGTATATCTTCTGGGCAAAAAACGAAAAAAAAACGAAAAAACTGAAGAAAAAATTGCACTCGCAAGATAAAATTCAGGCCAAAAACGAACGGAAAAGCAAAAAAATATAAAAAGAATAAAATTATAATAAAAAATGAAAAATTGTTATATGAAAAATTGAAATGCGGCAAGATCTCCGACTCTGTGTTCAATGACATCAGAATCAAAATACTGCCACATATATATATTTATATATATGTAGGCGTGTGTGTGTGTGTGTGTGTGTAATCGGATCGTAGATTATGTGTTGCTGTACGAATGGATATGCTTATAGAGGGCAATTACAGGTGCATACAGAAGTCCATGCGCCGGTCATTGTCGGCGCTCGTAAGCGCATGATTAATTATGCGACTTTGCTGACGGTCAGCTGATAAATGTGCGATGTTTGCATGGGCAGAGCGAGAGGGACAGAGAGAGAGAGAGAGAGAGAGAGGTAGAGAGCAAGGTAGACAGAGACAGAATAGACACAAAGTGAGAGAGAGAGAGAGGCAGAGGAAGAGGGGGAGACACAAGGGCAGAGAGCGAAAGATCGAGAGAAAAAGGGGGAGAGAGAAGGAGAAGAATAGAGAATAAGAGAAAGATACACAGAAAGAGAGAGGTATAGGGAGAGAGTAGCAGAGACAGAAAGAGAGGCAGAGAGAGAGAGAGAGATGAAGGGAGAGGGAGAAGTCACATGTGAAAGGATGGCTAGAGTAAGAGCTAAAGTTAACGATAAGGAAAGATTGGAAGAGAAATTGAAAGTGCATTGACATAGGAAATATGAGCTTAGCTCAGAAAGAAGTCAGCGAGAGAGAGAGAGAGCGCGAAATAAAAAGACAGAGAGAAAGAGAGAGAGCTAAGATAGGTGAGTGAGACAGATAGAGAAAGACACGTAAGACAGGAACATGTGTTAAAGCAATTCACTTATGACTCACTGGCCCAACTCTGCCAGACGTACAGACATATGTATGTTCCTCCATTAATATATATGTATATATATATATTGAGCAAGTGACAAAGTCAGATAAACTGAAAGAGATATATAGAGTGAATGATAATATATGCATTGTTTACCTACGTTTCGGGTGAATGACACCTGCCCAAAAAATCGACAGCTAAAACTCTAGATCTTGGCATCAATTTACCCCCAGCTATTTTGCTCTCTCTCTCACTCTCTCACTCTTCTTTCTGCTCTCGCTTTTTCGCTCTTTTTTGAATGTTTTGCTCTCGCTGCATAGGATTTTAGCTGAAGCTCGTGCACAGTTCCTCGGATTACAGCTGCCCACAGGTAAAGCTTTCATTTTGCGTCTTATTTCGAACTCATTTTTTGGGGTTTGCCAATTTCGCTGATGTTTCGCATTTCTTATATAGATCAATGCTCGCTGCTGTCGGCCATATAATCCGTATTTCTGATTTAACTGCGCGTTGACATTTTTTTCCCTTTCCTTTTATGAATATATATGTATATATATGTATATATATACATAATATATGATTTTCTTATTCAGTTTTTGAAACATAATTCTTGGAAATTGTCATCATAATCACAAACGCAATTATCATCGCAATCACTTGTTCGAGCCTGTTCCCATGGTCTCCCATGTGACCACTCAATGCTAACAAGATGACCGCAAATTTTTGGTCTTATCTTCGCAATTTAGTCAAGTCAAAATGTTGAAATAATCATAATGTTTGTTTCTCTATACCCCACACTCCTCATGGCCTGTCTTTCTCCCTCTCTCTCTCTCCCTCTCTCTCTCTCTTTCGGTTATATTCTGGCATATTCCATGCAAATCGTTTGGTTAACCACAAAGACTCAGCAGAAAGTGACAAACTATTTGGTTTAACTTGAAGCCTACTCAACTATACAGATACCCTATAATTTTTCAATTTTCTTTCCCTCAACTGCCCAACTATACCAAATGAGCTCAGCTTTTCCTTAAGCTGTTTCTGTTTAGCTCTTGTCTAAGGAAGTTCAAGTTGGTATAAAGTCGGAATATACTTTTCTCGGGAACAGCTACTAGGTCCGCCTCTACTAAAAGGTTTCAGCATAAATCTTGTCCATCGAAAAAGGTTCTCTAACGAACCCATATACCCAGTTTGCCTTACTTATCTGCAACGGGAATATAAATATATTTGGTTTTTATCACTTGTGGAGCGCCATGTGTTCCGGCTGCTATCAGCAGGCTCTGGTCAACGTCTGGACGACCAGCCCTCGACCGCAAGTTTTAGTGCCTAAGTGTTAGTATTAGGGTCTGGGATTCGGAATGTGGTTGGAATTCAATTGGAGCTGTGCTTGCGGCAGTCATGATTGGCCTGTCTTATTAGGGCAACACAGCTTCTGGGTCTATCCAGGCAGCTCAGCCAGATGTCGCAGGCCTGACAGAGGACCAGAAAGCTGAGTGCGTGCGGTCGAGCGAGAGAGATAATGCTTGACAGTAGAGTGGCGGCTTATCGATCTACAGATATAGCAGCCAGAGCTAGTGTATCGCGACCTTCGATTGTTTGGCATTCCGGCTAGCATTCTCGTGCTGGCGAGGGGTTTAATTTGCGATGTTTACATAAACTCGGACAAAGTGCTTCCTTATGGCTGGCCATAATCTGCGCACTCAATAGAAAACGATTGCAGCCAATGGCAGATACTTTGGCTATGGCTGCGGCTGCCAATTGCGACTTCGATTGCACTACTTACTTCTCTATACCCTGTAATCGATGTGGCCTTGTGAGTCTATGCATTTCTAAGCTACTGCTACACATAACAAATCTCCTTTATTGAGTCTATAAGCCTTTCAATTTATCGGTAACTCTTTTATCCTAACATTTAACACAAGTACAGGGTATTCGGCTAGCTTAATACTTTGCATTTTACATTGATTGATCGATATTTTGATCATGTTATTGGCTCAAGAACTGAAATGTTCAGTGCAATATGCTATCGATAACATATCGATTGTACAGGGCATTATTAAGCTAAGCTAACTCAATTTATCGAACTGTCATTATTTTATTTTTATTAATTATTATAATTTTATTAATTTTCTATCATTTACAGGGTATATGTTTGGGCCATCAGCACGATACAGGTTTTACTCGCATTCAAATTGCTTACTGACTTAAAAATATGATTGATAAACGCTTGATATGCTCGATAGTCCGACATACCAAGACATTTTACAGGGTATCTATATAGTCATGCAAGTGCAGTGCATTGATTTTGACAGCTGTTCACGTCTGTATCACTCGTTTGTTTCATATTTCACGACTGCTCTTGCACTCATTCGATTAATTAATCGATAGCAATTACATTAATGCGATTTACAGGGTATCTGGGAAGTCAAATCAGTTTGATTGCATTCGTATTGCTGTCGTTGCGTGTCACTAAAATCTTTGCGCGCATATTTTTTACAACTGTCGCGGCCGTCGTCGAAATGCAATTAGCGGCAGATTGCAGTCATCGCTATCGCCGCGCCGCGCCGCCCACCCTGCCCGCTCCGCACCATGCCGCGTCAGCTCTAGCTCGAGCCCGTGCATAACTGCTGCAAGCCCATAGTGTGCTATGCCCAGCCCACCTGCTTCTGCACGACGTGCAGCTCGCTAGCATTTGATGTGGCATCAAAATTGCTATCGATAACATGTTATCGAAGTGTTCTAGACACTCGCCCTCTCTGTCTCAAGCTAGATGTATTAACTGATTGAGCGACTGACTGATTGACGCCGCTGCCTTGCCTAACAGATGTTGCGCTTATCAGCTCCGTCGCATTTGCTTTGCCTCTTATCGACAGCATTTCTCATGTATTCTCTGTTGTTCTTTTATTGGTTACACTTTACCCGAGCCGCTAGTAAAATCGAATCTGCAATTCATCGGCAATTGCCGTATGCGTTTAGTCATCGCGTCTCGTAGTGCCCATAGAGCACCGAACATTTCACAATTGATAAGCCCGACTAACGGAATCAGTAACTTGTCGTGGGGGATTTTCGAGCGTATTCCCTGTAAATGTCAGCCATACGCGATATATATAACTGGATGAGACATGGCCAGATTTCTTTGTGCCTCATCTATACATAGTCTTGATCGCGTGGCTTTGGATTAGGTGTTGGATGTCAGATAAGTTTCCTTTCTATCTGCCCTATAAGAGTGACTCAGATGCCATACATCTATGTATATATCATATAGCATCATGTAATATATCTACAGCTGCATTCCATTTAGACTTACCAAGGGCTATATATATTTCTGATCGCAAGGCTGGACGCATTTATATAACATTTACTTATAGCTTGTCTCAATTGAATAGTGAATATATAAAAGTGACAAATTCTTAGGATCTACAGCTTTAAGAAAAACTTGAAATCGTCTCAATATATATATATATATATAGGCATATGTATATTTATATATATAAATATATAGTTTGATTTTTATTTAATAATATAAATTTTGTATATTACGTAGCAATTGTAAAAGCTTTGAGATATATATGTAAGTTAATAATTTCTTTCTGAAGATGCTTCGGGGAAGATTATGTTGGGAATTAATTCCAATCACTGGCCTTGTGGCTAGTGATATATTAATATATCAAATAAAAATGACGGCGGACTCTGCTTATCCTATCATCTAACACAAGTACAGGGTATTCGGCTAGCTTAATATTTTGCTTTTTACATTGATTGATCGATATTTTGGTCATGTTATTAGCTCAAGAACTGAAATGTTCAGTGCAATATGCTATCGATAACATATCGATTGTACAGGGCATTATTAAGCTAAGCTAACTCAATTTATCGATTTGTCATTGTTTTATTTTTATTAATTATTATAAATTTATTAATTTTAGATCATTTACAGGGTATATGTATGGGCCATCGGAGTTTGTATTTCAATCCATATTGCAAGTTAGAGCAGAAAAACAATACTGAAACCTAAAAGTACAAAATGTTCCTATATTAATCCAGCCTTATATTATATATATATATATATATATATATATATATATATATATATATATATATATATATATATATATATATATATATATATATTATATATATATATTATATATATACTTATATATATATATATATATATATATATATTTTTTTTTACTGTTGGAATCTTTGGTCTCTAGGACTTTTACTGCAATACAATATATATATATATATATATATATATATATATGTCTCTCATATCTAACTCATTAAACACAATTAGCTGCAGAACACTTGTAGCTTAAGTTAAGCTCTTGTCATTGCTTATTTTAAATTTTAAATAAAAATCAGCTTACTATATCTCTTAGTAGAACTAATCAGGCCTTAAATTATTATTTAGCCAATTTCATCTGTGCTCAAATATGGCCTTAACACCTGCATCCCAATGTGATGTGTCATGCTCGTGAGTTAAGCTATGTATATATAAATCATGTATGTATATATATATATATATATATATATATATATATGTATATATGTTATATATATGTCTGCAGTCTCTGTTCATCCGTATTGATTTTTGCTGCTTCATCAGAATATGCTGCAATAGCTGAAGGCAAAGAGCTCTCGCTGTGTGTGTACAGGCAGGAAACTCAACGCCCCTAGCACAGACATATATATAATGGAATAATATATATATATATATATATATATATATATATATATATATATATATATATATATATATTTATTTATATATATGGAGCACACACCATGGCGCAGTAAAAAAGAATTTATCAGAATAACATCAGAAATTCAGAAGAACTTGCGATGAGGCCTCCCCCTCTCAGGCTGGCTGGCTGGCTGGCTGGCTGGCTGGCCATGATATATACATGTATATATATACATATATCTAGTATATAGAGAGAATCGGCCAAGGCAACAACAACAGTGGAAACGTTGGCAATGTGTAAAAGAAAAAACAACTGCAAAAGCAGAAGAAGAAGAGGAGAAAACACGACGACGTCATCGTCGCTCATGATGTGAACCTGAGCTCAAGGGTGGTCGCAGCGTAGGGCGGTAGGGGTGGCACTTGGGGGTAGCTGTATTTGTGTATCTGTGTGTGTGCGTCAGGTGGAAAGGTGGGCAAGTAGAGGTCACATAGAGGGTAGTGGCTGAGAGCTGCTGCGACCTGCTGCTGCTGCTGCTGCTGCTGCTTCTGCTGCTGCTGCTGCTGGGGGTGGTTTGTGACGAGGGTAGTTGCTCTGCTCGAGAAACGAGAGAACTGAAAGCCGAGCCACTGCCGAGCGTCAGGGAAGGTCGCAGAACAAAATTTCATAGATTTTTTCTTAGAACTTGGGAAAATCCAATTAGAAATGCGCACAGAGGGAAATAATTCACCTGTCAGCCCACACACACACACAGAGTGAGAGAAAGAGAAACAAAGACAAAGAGAGAGAGAGATAGGTATTGTATATAACAAGTGCGAGCGAGAGCGTTCAGCGGGGGATGGAACTGAAACAGACGAGCTGACAAGGCAAACTGAAACTGACTGAAGGCTTCGCTGCCTGCGGAGGATGAGGCCAAGGCATGGGCGTTTGGGGGGCGTGCAGGTGCTGGGTGGAGGGATTTACTGCTGGCAGGTAAATTAATGACAGGCGAGGGTGGCTGCCCAGGCTGCAGCAAAGAGGGCGGTGGCAAGCAGGAGACGCAGTTGGCGTCGACGCCACGCAGCCAGACGTTAAATGATGGCGCGTCGCATTTTCGAGACTTGCGTCTCTCTCTCTCTCTCTCTCTCTCTGTTTGCATGTGTGTGTGCGCAACGGAAATGAGCAAACAGAAATACACAAGAAATAACAAGAGCAGGCGAATGGGTTATGCTGGACTAGCAGATACTCTAAGGTCAAGAGCTGAGCTGTTCTCTCACAGCAAGGGAGTTGCCTTAGATATATATGCAGCTAGCTAACAGTTTTCTTGTCTTAGGAGGCAAAGCTTTACTAGGATATAGTCCTTAGCCAAGTATCGCTCTCCCATTCATAGTCGGCATAGCTCGCCTAATCATTTCTATTTCAGGGTAGCAATACTAAAGGCAAAGCCATGAATCTGAAATTCTTGGGCCGCTTTTTGCCTCAAAATCGAATGACATGCGGCTGACGTGAACGCGGTCTGATGAAGTGGCCCCACGCCCACCACCTGTCCTTCTCTACCCCGCCAAAGCGCCCTTAGCACGCCCCTGTTTTTTCTCTTCTATTTACCTGAGGACAGAGCAGAGCTTACAAATGGGCAGTGAAGTGGGCTCAGCTGGCATCGAATATTATGTGGCAAAGGTAAATACTTTTTGCAGGGTATTCTGCCTGCATTTTTGGTGATTGCGCATTGATTTGGTGGTTGAAATCGTTAAGTAACCCCCACCCAAGCCAGTGGTTAGTCATCAATACGCAAAGGGAAATTGTCATTTAGAGAGCTTCGAATTCAGATTCAGAAAGGAGCATTCCCCGCGCCCTGCTAGTCAAATGAAAATGTTCTCATGCAAATGAATGCTTAAGGTAGACTCTCAAAGATGTTGTTACTCAAGCGAGCTCAGTCATCAGAGTTGAAAGCTTAGGCTAGAAGGACTCAAAGAGACAGAGGAAGTTGCGGCTGTGCTTAGACTGAAGCGAGTCTGATAACACTTCAGATTCAGCTACATTCATAGGATAAACAAAAGTAAAGTCTATAGACAATAGCTTGCACAGCAAATGACATCAATTTCAATTGGCTGCTGGCCAAACATCCCCAGACTGCGAGAAAAGCTCTGGGCGAACGCCATTTTGTGTGCAGGAGGCTGTCGGAGAGGACTCTGATTTTGCAACCCTCTAAAAAGGGCAAAGCCATACGAGTGCTGAAATAGCTATAACAATAGACACCCCCGCCCAGAGCAGCAAATCAAGGCAAAAGCGAGAGCGGGAGAGGCAGGGTGCTCGAGTGCGTTGGGTACAGATTTTTGGCCAGCCAATAAGGCCAGCCTGAGGCCAGCAGCTTATTCGCAAGAAGCCAAAGGCAATAAGCATTAATTACACACACAGGTAAAGGCTGAAATGACAGCTGCTGTGGGTGTTGAGTGTGTGTGTGTGTGTGTGTGTGGCATAGCTCGTTGAGCCATGCGACACGCAAAAAGGGCAAAGTCATCGCTGGGGCTGAGCTGCGGCGGATGCACAGCACAGCACACACGACCCGGATGATGGGGAGCCAAAGAGTGTTAGGAACTGTGCAGGGCGACAGGGGGCAGCAACCCTCAGCGTACACGTGTCCTTCGTCGTCCTCGCACACGTCCACGTCCACGTCAACGTCTGTCGCGGCGCGGCTTGGCTCGGCTCGGCTTGGCGTATCTGCAAAATACATTTCGAGCTGTAACGGAAAAATCTATTAAATCAACGTTGCTGCGGCAACCAATTGCGGGCAAACGAACGAAACCACCGAAAAACCAGCGCGAGAGAGACAGAGCGACAGAGCGGCAGCGCTAGGGGTGGGTTGCCACCCCCATGTTCACTCGCATTGGTCTAAGTAGCGCACAGATACAATTTACAGCTCACATTTCGTATGCAAAAAGCAGCCAGCAACAACAGCGAACGACAAAGAAGGTCTACAACTTTTTTATACCCAGCACTGAATATGAAATGTGTGAATGGGGCATATGCGTTAGGCTTGGCTCAACTCATAGCCAAACAAAGCTTTTCTCAATGCCAAATCTGTGACATAGCTCCAGAGCTTTCAGAGGTCTAGAGTTCACAAGTCACAGCTAGAGCTATTAGATTTGATGGGATGCACATTGGTAAGAGAGGGAATAAGGGGCTTTGTCGTAGGCTCTCATCAGCAGCCTTGTAAAATAAATCTTGCGCGGTAACTGTTAGTCGTGCACTGCCTGCGTTTGCTGCACGGCCAGCGCAGGGCTGCATTGTGGTGCTTTGAGCAGGGCGGCCAGTGGGCGGTGGGCGGTGGGCGGGTTTTGCGAGCGCAACGGCAATCGTCAGATACATTTCGCTCGAATTTATCGCTGCTGTAAGTTGGACCTCAATTTCAGTGTGTGTGTGTGTGTGTGTGTGTGTGCGTTGGATAACTTTTGTAAAGCAGGAAATTGTCGCATAGGAACACCCCAACGTTAAACAGCACTAGGCAGCGGGAAGAGGCAGAGAGAGAGAGAGAGGTGCATAGAACGTGGTGCAGCCAACACCCACTCAGCGGCCTCTGTACATCCCTGCAGCTAGATGGATATGTTCGTTAAGCACGTCAAGATGGCAGCCGTAGGATTAAAGCCAGCTCGCCGAGCGTCCTCTGATAGGCTGTTCAAAAGTCGCAGTGTTTGCGAGACTCAGACTGGCTGCAAGATGTTGCCCTTACCTCAAACCCAATGCTTCTGTTGCCCATTTGTAGTCTAATGAAACCACTTGGCAGAGGCATGTTCTCTAATTGTTCTCAGCTCAGAAAGCAGACTTCCGTAGCAAATGAACTTCAAGCTCTGCCTTGGCTAAGCTTTCTTTGATTTTTGCGCCAACCAATCGAGCAATCGACCAATCGATATGCCCACTTGACTCAGTTTAGTGTCTATCTATGCGTCTGGCCCTTTGCAACAGCTCAAACTGCAGTTGCGAAACAAGTTGAGTTCCTTGAAGCAGCTGCCACAAATCCTGAGGAAAAACGAAATGTGCAAATGGGGCTTGGGGCGCAGCACATTGACTGCATTGCTATGCAAATTTTTGGTGGCCAGACCACAAAATAGCTTAAGAACTTGCTGGGGTCGCTGCGCAGCCAGTTGCAGTTACACAGTTTTTTTTTTGGGGTCATGTTTTGTGGACAGCAGCTGAGGGGCGTAAATCATGCCAGAGCGGCTTTTGGGCTTTTACTCTTAGTCATAGTGCTTTATATAACAGATATATATTAATGTGTGTATATAGGGGTGTCTAAAGTGCAGCTGAATTGCCTTGAGTTGCATGTCAACGAAACAAACCCAAGCCGAAGCTTCTAGCTCCAAGCCCAACTGACCAAAGGGCAGCGACAATCATCATTACTCATATGGCCCAAAAGTCCCATCATAAAGAAGTCATGAACTGTACGTCACTGTCAGAGCGTGGGTGTATGTCTGTGTGTGTGTGTGTGTGTGTGTGTTGCTGTTAGCACTCTCCAAGGACTCACCTAATGAGCATGTCCATGTCCATAGCCAGATAATCAGCGGTCGCAGCGCTCTCGGGTGGCTAGGACTTAGGAGTTTCAACTGAGCGCGCAGCGGCTGCTGATGTAGAGCCTCATTAGCTGCCAGCCAACTGAGTGCACTTGAAAGCTAACATGTATACATAGTTACATAGATATGTATACATATGTATATATGTTTGTGTCCAGCCCTGGCGCCGAGCTTACATTGGGCCAGGTGGTTGGCACTGTGCGTCGCTTTTATGGCGCTTTGTGTGCTCAGGGACAGCGACTGCAAATCGTCATTCTCCCTCTCTTCCGCTGCGATGCACACTCCAATTGTAACTCCAATGTTGACTCTGCCCACCCTCTCGTTTTATTTTGAGGATTATTCATGGTCGCTGGCTTCGCGCTGTAAGCTTCAAAAGTTGCCAACTCGCTTCCTTGCCAACGCCGTTCTCTCTGTGAGTCTTTTGCTGTCTGTTTTCGTAAGGTGTGTCATTGACACTCGCCTGGACAGCGGCTGGCTGGCTGTATGGGTGTGGCATGCAACCTCCCTCCGGACAGCATCTGCCTGGCTGAGCTCTTAACTTTTTATTTTTGGCTATTGATTTTCGTTGCCTGGAACGCACGCGATCAAAAAACGTAAAAACCAACACACGCATGGCTCGCACCCCAGCATGGCCAGCTAGCTAGCGTCTGCTGGCCCCTTTCGTTGCTCTGGACGTCTTGGCGTTGCTCTGGTCTCGCTGTGCTGTGCACTCGAACGTAACGAACCAAACTGGGCAAGCGGCTTGCCGGCTTTGCAGATGAATGTGCTCCACGTACAGCTTTCGAGCTAACTAACTCCAAAGCCAGCTCTGACCCTGAGCTGGGCTCATGCATTTGATTTTCAGATTTTGATCTCTAAATAAGCTGGCAAACTTTGTCATGAGGCTGAGCCTACTACGAATACTGCCAAGCTAACGCTTGATAGATAATTTTGTATCTTAAAGATAACTCTGTATATTGAAGATACTTTTGTATGCTTAGAGATACATTTTCATTTCAAAGATACTTTTCTTTTCTTAAAGAAACTATTGTATCTTAAAGATAACTTTGTATATTGAAGATACTTTTGTATCTTATAGATATATTGTATCGATTTGACTAGCTTCAAGCTACATTTATATCTTAAAGATACATATCTGCTGCATAGATACATTTGTAGCTCAAAGATACTTTTGTATAACATATGTGTTGAGAATGCATATTGAATTTCAATCTGTATCTGTTGTTGTATTGCCAATTGTATTGTCTAGATATTTTTGTATCTTAAAGATACTTTTTATTCTAAGTAGTTACATTTATAGTTTCTATCCATATCTATATCTTAATGATATCATGGAAAAGATTACAGCTTGAAGATGCTTTTGTATCTCGTATAAACTTGTGTATCTTTGAGATACATTTATAACAAATGAATAAAAACCTAAATAAAATCTTTTAGATACATTTATGTGATATGATAGGCAGTGCACAGAGACAATTGTATCTTAAAGATACTTTTGTATCTCAATGACACTCGTTGCCAAACAGAGCTGCAAACAACGCTGCAAACATGTCATGAAGTCACAAAGATCGTGCGCTCAGCCAATCGCATCGAAGATGAAAGATGGAATCCAATAAAAACAGACGCCAAAGATGAAGTCCACGATATGCTGGGAGGCCAATGGCTGCTGCCCCCACTCCGCTCAGACACCCCATCCCAGAGACAGCATAAAATCAAAGCCAAGCACACAGCCACCAGCAGATACATTCACATTCAGCCACAGCCACAGCTACAGATACAATGTCGTAGACAGATACAAAGCAAAAGAAACGAAAAAAAGAACGAGGGAGCCGCTGTGTGGGGAGCAAAGGCAGGCAGCCACGCTGACAGAGATTAATGAAGCACTTATGGGTGAACGAGACGCGCGCACACACATACACACACACACACACACACACACGAGCGCAGACAAACGGGCGTCGTCTGCTGGCTGCGTGTATCTGTATCTGCATGTGTATTTGTATCTGTATCTGGTGGCTGCGCGCTGATCGCGTTGATCATCAGGCAGCAATTGCTGTTGTTGCTGCTGCTGAGATTTCGACGCCTACATAACAAACACTCGCACACACACTCGAACAATTATGGGCATTGTATCTGTAGCTGCCGGCAATGGCTGCAGATACACGCAGTCAGAGCTAAGATCAAGGCAAGCTATTTATAGCAACAGCTCGCTCTGCCACTGCTTCTCTCGCTCTCCCTCTCCCTCTCTCTCTGTCTCTGTTTCTCTCTCTCTCTCTGTGTGTGTGATGGCGTTTGGAGGAGGAGCTGTCGTTCGCCCAGCCACTTTATAAATAAATTTGACTTTTAGCTATGCAGATGAGCTGCTAAATCTGTGCTGCAGACCAACTACTCTCGTGTGTTTTTCACACGCCTACACACACACACACACACACACACATACACAGCTTGCTCGCTCCATCACTGAATGTCCAGTCGAGCGCTGCCTTGGCCAGCAGTTGGCGGTCATCTTTGGCATTTGCATTTTTCCAACGTATCCGCATCTGCATTCGCATTCGCATTCGCATTCGCATTCGCATTCGCATTTGTATCTGTATCTTTGCTCGTCTTCTTCTTTAATTTTTTGTGTAGCTCCATCTGCGCCGTGTGTAGCTCTTAATTTGCCATTGTCTGGCCGCGAAATTCTGTGAAAAATTCCAGACAGCGATTTTGAGCAACAATCTTTTAGCCATCCATCGTCTACACTAAAAGAAAAAGCGTTGTGTAAGCTGAATCGAGGAAATTCGATTTTCATTTTCATTACAAATAAAATATAATTACAAAATAATTATCACAATTATCCCTTCTATAAATATGTCCTCAAATATTTGCCATATTAAAGCACTTCGAATTTTCTTCAAGTGTAACAGCGGATGACTGAGTATTTCACTAGCTCGTCAAGTATCTTTCTAAAATGTTCTAAGGTTATCAGATAATTTGAGCAAATTGCCAAAGAACAGGAAGAAGAAATATGTTGAAAACCGGAACAGATATTAGATGAAGTCTAATTAACGTCTGCATCTGTATCTGTATCTGTATCTGTATCTGTATCTGTATCTGTATCTGTATCTGTATCTGTATCTGTATCTGTATCTGTATCTGTATCTGTATCTGTATCTGTATCTGTATCTGTATCTGTATCTGTATCTGTAGCTGTATCTGTATCTGTATCTGTATCTGTATCTGTATCTGTATCTGTATCTGTATCTGTATCTGTATCTGTATCTGTATCTGTATCTGTATCTGTATCTGTATCTGTATCTGTATCTGTATCTGTATCTGTATCTGTATCTGTATCTGTATCTGTATCTGTATCTGTATCTGTATCTGTATCTGTATCTGTATCTGTATCTGTATCTGTATCTGTATCTGTATCTGTATCTGTATCTGTATCTGTATCTGTATCTGTATCTGTATCTGTATCTGTATCTGTATCTGTATCTGTATCTGTATCTGTATCTGTATCTGTATCTGTATCTGTATCTGTATCTGTATCTGTATCTGTATCTGTATCTGTATCTGTATCTGTATCTGTATCTGTATCTGTATCTGTATCTGTATCTGTATCTGTATCTGTATCTGTATCTGTGTCTGTATCTGTATCTGTATCTGTATCTGTATCTGTATCTGTATCTGTATCTGTATCTGTATCTGTATCTGTATCTGTATCTGTATCTGTATCTGTATCTGTATCTGTATCTGTATCTGTATCTGTATCTGTATCTGTATCTGTATCTGTATCTGTATCTGTATCTGTATCTGTATCTGTATCTGTATCTGTATCTGTATCTGTATCTGTATCTGTATCTGTATCTGTATCTGTATCTGTATCTGTATCTGTATCTGTATCTGTATCTGTATCTGTATCTGTATCTGTACCTGTATCTGTATCTGTATCTGTATCTGTATCTGTATCTGTATCTGTATCTGTATCTGTATCTGTATCTGTATCTGTATCTGTATCTGTATCTGTATCTGTATCTGTATCTGTATCTGTATCTGTATCTGTATCTGTATCTGTATCTGTATCTGTATCTGTATCTGTATCTGTATCTGTATCTGTATCTGTATCTGTATCTGTATCTGTATCTGTATCTGTATCTGTATCTGTATCTGTATCTGTATCTGTATCTGTATCTGTATCTGTATCTGTATCTGTATCTGTATCTGTATCTGTATCTGTATCTGTATCTGTATCTGTATCTGTATCTGTATCTGTATCTGTATCTGTATCTGTATCTGTATCTGTATCTGTATCTGTATCTGTATCTGTATCTGTATCTGTATCTGTATCTGTATCTGTATCTGTATCTGTATCTGTATCTGTATCTGTATCTGTATCTGTATCTGTATCTGTGTCTGTATCTGTATCTGTATCTGTATCTGTATCTGTATCTGTATCTGTATCTGTATCTGTATCTGTATCTGTATCTGTATCTGTATCTGTATCTGTATCTGTATCTGTATCTGTATCTGTATCTGTATCTGTATCTGTATCTGTATCTGTATCTGTATCTGTATCTGTATCTGTATCTGTATCTGTATCTGTATCTGTATCTGTATCTGTATCTGTATCTGTATCTGTATCTGTATCTGTTCTGTATCTGTATCTGTATCTGTATCTGTATCTGTATCTGTATCTGTATCTGTATCTGTATCTGTATCTGTATCTGTATCTGTATCTGTATCTGTATCTGTATCTGTTCTGTATCTGTATCTGTATCTGTATCTGTATCTGTATCTGTATCTGTATCTGTATCTGTATCTGTATCTGTATCTGTATCTGTATCTTTGGCTGACAGGGAAGCTTGGAGTCAGCGGACGCTACGCCATTTACAGAGCGACAGCGCAGCTAGCGGGCGGAGTCGCCAAGTTAATGCCTGTCAGCAATGAAATGCCTGGAAGATCGTCATCATGATGAAGATGATGACGATAATGATGATGATGATGACGGGGTTGGTGGTGCTGCTGATGTTGATGGTGATGACGACGCAGATGTAGACGCACTGAAAGCAAACGTTACGCTTGGTTAAAGATCATTACCGGCAGCAACAGCAGCAGCAGCAACAGCAACTACAGCAACAATGTCAGCGACAGCGACAACAAACGACAACGGGGCGTCATCAGCATTGCCAAGGGGCAATGAAAAGACCCAGACCAAGACCCAGACCCAGACCGAGACCCAGACCGAGAGCATGAACGAGAGACAGGCCAAAGAAGCGAGCCTAGGCCCAAACGATGACGATCAAAAGCACATTTGAGATACCCCGTGCAAGTGCAGCCAAAGGGTATGCTGGGCTATGAAGACAAGTTTTGCTTGTCTGATATATGCCAGAAACTTTGGGCCTCGGCGCCTTTAAGAACGTCATTGAGTTGAGGTTAGAGGGTAACTGCTCGTCTATCAGCTTTATTTTGATAGCTGCTGCACTTTTTGTGCAGCGCATCCCTAAAACTCAAGCGGCTAAATTTAAAAATTGAGAAGAGAGTTGAGAGCTGAGAGCTGAGCGTCGACCACAATGGAATTGCAGCTAAGCAAAGCTGCACAGCTGACTGACGTCTAGCAACACTGGAAATGGCTGTGAGTAGCGCTGAGAGAGGTCGGCGGGCGGCTTGCAAATGGTAAATGGTAAAAAAATGGGCTGCTGTTGACTGCGTCTCTCAACGGCTCAACGATTTTTGACCAAGAGCAAGAGCAGCGTCGACTCGACCTCTTGGCGGGCGGCTGCGACGCAGTCAGGCAGATCAGCGCGCACGCCAGAGCCCACAGACCAGACTTAACAAATATATATAAGGTATATAGTATCAGTTAGTGTGTGTGTGTGAATGTGTGTGTTTGTGTGGAGGCCCCGCATAGACCCCTATAGATTTTATGGCCCCTGGCACAAGATGACGGATGTTCTCGCTCTCTGCCTGCCATCATTATCTGCAGCTTCTATTGCTCCCGCTGCCTCTGCCTCTGCCTCTGCCTCTCTCCGTCTCTCTTTTGCTTTAGCTTTACATTCTGTTTCTCCCATTTCTGTTTTAGAGTCTGGCTTCGTTTTGCTGTTGTTTTTGTTTTACATCAATGATCACTGAACCGTTTACGTTTTTGAACTGTTTCAAGGTCTGCTCCAGTCGGTCTTTTCTACAGCGTCTTGTGCTTCTCATTTGTCTCTCTCAGAGGTTGAGCCAGACTTTAACTTGATCAAAGCAGGCTAGACGAGCCTCTCTCCGTCACAAGCATTTGCACTTTAAGCTCAAGTGGCATTGCAGAGTATTGTGCAGTCGTTGAAGCTCGATTGAAATACTTTGACTTGTTGTCTTAAGCTCTTGCTTGACTTGCCTGCTCCTCCATTGTTCCGCTGTAGTTCTGTTGAGCGCACTCTTCTAATTTGTGTTCATACACAGTTGTAGCCGTTCGCCTCTCTATGCGCGTCTCAGCCGCACAGCTGAAACTTTCTTTCGCATTGGAAAGTGCCATTTGCTGAACCGTGTTAAACTGTGCTAAACGACGCTCCAAAGTTCAGTTGTGGCCGCCTTTTCTGATTGATTAGCGGTCCGATGGCTGTTGGGTGGCTCCATTGACCAGTCGCTGCGGTGGGTGGCTGCTTGCAGCAGCTGCCACGGGCAACGGCAACAGCGGCGGCAGCGGCAACGGCAATGGCAGCTGCCACAGCCACAGTTAGTTACCCCCGCAATGTTGCAGCTACAATTGTTGTTGCGGCAGGTGTTGCAACATCGTCGTCCCAGCCCTGCCCCTGTCTTAGTTCCCTCTTCGAACTCGTGCTCATATTTGTTATAATAGTTCCGCTCCCCTCGCCGCTCACTTTGCGGACAGCGACGTCTTCGTCTCACGTGCATTTCACATGGCATGCGATCACGAACTTAATGAGCGGCAACGTAATTGCTTCTTAATGGAAATTGGGCAAAAGGAAACTCGCAATGAAAATGAAAATGAAAACGAAAACGAGCAGGAAAATGTGCAAGGCGACTGCACTAGCCGAGCCCAGCGATCCAGCGACAATTCCACACAGAATTTGGCGGCAAAACTGAAAGTGAACTGAAAACGGAACGAGATGAACCAGTTCAGAAGTTCACATTATTAAAAGGATGGATTATTACTGCTTAGAATAAAATTGTCAAAGCATTTGATATGCGTATCTAGGCAAATCAACCTGAAGGCAAGGTGCTCCAGGCTTCAGCAATGTTTATCCTCACGGCATTTCTCATGGCGCAGCTCATGCTAAATTATTGATTTTGTCAGCAAAACATTTTATCAAAGCGAATTCTCATGGTAAAGCACATTGTAAGCCTCGCGTTAAAGCTCATGATTGCTCTGTTACGCAGCTAAATATAGAGTATTGTAAATGACAAATTAGTTCCAGTTTGGTTTGCGCAATCCTCATGGTAAACCTCATTGCAAGGCTCTAAATTAAGTAACTCGAAATTGATTTAACAGATTTCTCGTCTTTGTGGAATTAATTCACTTTGGTCGTAGACAATTCTCATGTTAAACTTCACGATAAACTCTTAATTTGCGTTGCTGTTGATGCCGCTTTGGCCTAGGCAAGGTAAGCCTCCTGGTAAAACTCAAATATAGAAATTAAGAGGCGCTTATGCAACGTCTGAGGAATGGAACTATTCAAAGTGAATATTTTTCTCGAGCCTAAAGCTCACCTTAAACGAATGAACTTTGAAATTGGCATTGAGAACGTTTGATGGAACATGTGTGCCAGGCAAGCGAACGCTATTGAAATACGAGTGTTTTGCGCCCTTTGTTTTTGCACTTGAGCATTACGCAAGATGTGGTACATGTGGCATATAACGGACTTGTATAACACTCAGCTATTCGTGTGTGGCGGAGAACAAAGACAAAGTTCGCTTGGCACAGGGGCACCGAGCGGATTTGTGTGGGGTGCTCAAAAGCGGCCAGAGTCAGGTGTGTGGCACACATGATGTGGCACGTAGCCACAGATAAGTCCGAAAATTGGGTAACTATTCTAAGTAGAAAGAGAGACACAGGCAGAGAGAGAGAGAGAGAGAGGGGCTCTAATTCTCTCGCTGGCTGCAGAGGCTGTGACGAATTGGCGACAGCTGCAGTAGGGGCACTCACAACGTTAAGAATAGCCGACTATAACCACGAGATATATATGCATATCGAAGCTTTTTGGGGCATGGCAATTGGGACAAAGCTATACCTGTGTCAACTTTGGAGAGTCTTTAATTTTTGCTGAAGAATCGCTTGAACTACTCCTGTTGACCTTACGCCCCTTGCTCAGCTTCTTCTGTAGACATACACTCATTGACCTTCTCCTTTTGACCCTCCCCCTTTTTGCAGACCTTCGTCCATTGAGCTTCTCCTGTGGCCGGCTACATTTGACCTTCTTCTGTAGCTCTTCAGCTGCTGACATACTCCTAGATTCTAAAATATTGCTGCCAATTTAACGGTTTTCGAGTCGTGGACGTGCATCACGCAGTCGATCACATCCGACTGCAACGTTCTTATTTGCTTTCTTTCAGCGCACGTAAGCCAAAAACGAGTCTGGCCGATTACAATCGAGACTCGAGCTACATAAGTACAAACAAATATATCTATCTGTATATATATATATTCATATATATGTATATATATAGACAATCGATCGCTTATCGACACTCAGCTGGGATTAGAGACTTCAAATGCCTAATATATGACATGTATAGGGTATATATATACATATATATATATATATATATATATACATGTGTGTATATATATACTATATACATAATAGTTGGACTCGTGCTCTTGCGATAAGCAGAGTGCAGCATGCCTCTGAGGGGGGCGTCGCACGAGCGAGAGGGGCGTTGGGCGGGGTCAATCGAAAAAAAGGGGTTCGTTGCAATTGCGAAAAACATTGAAAATTGAATTTGAACACGTCTTCCTGTTTTGACCAATTACGTAATGCCTTAAACCTGACGTGCGGCAGCTGAGTTTCAGATAACTCGCCACCGCCACTGAAACAGCTTCGAGTGCCCCAGTTGGCGCTGCTTGACTAGAAGATACTTTCAAGTGAGCTGTAGAAAAAATTAAAAAATCTATATCTGAACAGATTTGCTGCTCGTTAGTCCTCGAGAGGCCTTCAAAATTGATATGCCTCGATATTTATCGTTATTTTCGAGAAATTGGTTCAGGAATCTATATGTATATAGATATATATATATATATATATATACGTCTAAGGGCATATGAGTTACATGCATATTTTGCAGCCAATATACCCTATAAGCACAAGCTTTAGTTTACACAACAAAATGAAACTATTTCAAATTGGATTCCAATTGGACATCAATGCAATGGGATTGACAAACGAAGCTAGTTTAACAAACAGCTCGCTCTGTCTCGCTTACTCTCGTTTGGCATAAGCACACACACACAGACACCTTAAGTGGAACACAGCAGGCGGGCAGTCTGCGAGATTAGAACGTTATGCTAATACGTCTATAAACATATAGTTATATATATGTATAATATTTATATATAATTATATATATATATATATATATATATATATATATATATATATATATATATATATATATATATATATATATATGTATGTATGTATGTATGCATACATTTGCCCCACTGTAGACGCCTTGGCTGAGTTAACGGTAATGCTATCAGCAAACAGTTTCATTGATTACACGCATACACACACACACACACACACACACTCAGTCACTCACTCATTTGTTTTTGAATCTTGCGCAAGATGTGCGTCCAGCTGAAAAAGTACAGTTGCGTTTGCTGCAGCACACAGACTTTCGTACATACCCTAACCTCACTTGTTCCGCAATTTCAAGGCATCTGAAAATTGAAACTGAAATCAATATGAAAACGAATACACTCACAATGAGTTGATTGATTGATTTGCTGATTGATGATTGAGCTGCAGCAAGCTTCAGTTTAGGCTTAAGCTGATATTTTGGTGAGTTGCATTCATCGCCTCTCTATGCGAATCTCATTATGCAATGATCAATCAAGTCAAGTCCAACATATTTTGAATATACGCCTCAGCGCCTCCCTATGCGAGTCTCATAAGATATTGCTTCTGTTAGAGCATTTGCTGGACGCATTGCCTCGCTGAGCGCGTATTCCTCTCGATTCCATAGACCCGCGCCTGTCTGATAAATAATCGTTCGTTTGTTTCTATAATTGCGCCTAACACAAAAGCAAAGAAGAAGCAGAAAAGAACCAAATATCAAAATATCAAATACCAGAAGCCAATGGAACAGCAGGTGAGAAATCACACCTTCACTTCGTCCGTGTGTCGGTGTGGGTGTGTGGGTGTGTGGGTGTTTTGGGTGCACTGCCACGCCCAGCCGCAGCAGTTGCTGCGCAGCTTCGCTAATCTTGTGACTGGGCGACGGCGAAGGCGCAGGCGTGGGAGCGCGGGGGCTGAGCGGGCACCGCGGCCTGTCGTCAGGTATTCGACTGTCGATTAGATAAGCGCCGCACATCAAAGGCAACGGAGCGATGGAGCAACTGCAGCAACAACAAGTGCCAGCTGGCGAGTGCACTGGACTAAGAGATACCCTGTTCGCTGAGGCCGATAGACACCTAGCTAAGGCGCACCAAAAACCTATCTCCAGAGCTGAGTGGGTAACCGATATACCCCATTTGCATGCTCTCTATGGTACAGGGTAGAAGTGGCAGCAGCCGCCGTTCAATCATTTGCTGCCAGATAAGCGACAAAGGAGCCACAAAACACGCTGACCAAAAGCGAGTAGCCAAAGAGAGTTCACGCTACCCCACACCCACCCCTCGCTGCTGCCTCCCTTAGCCCCGCCATCTGCATTTCGACAATGACAAGTGGAAAGCAGCAACAATTGCTCGTGGCTGGTTGCTGCTGTTGTTACGCGACAGCAGCAGCAGCAGCTACACGTACTTGCAGATACAGACACACACACACACACACACAGACAGCAAGTGTGAGGGGCAAACATATTTTTAACTATTTATGGTTATTGCGCGTCGTTAGCGTGCTTTATTTTTAAAATAGACCAAAAAGAGCGACGCCAGCGACGATGACGACGGCGGCGACGTAACGGGCCATGGAAATTGGGAAAATTTGTGAAAATGGCAAATGAAAGTCGAGGAAATTATGTGTAGCAGCAATTAGTCAAGTGGCGTGGGTCAAGGACGAAACAGCGAAAGGCGAAAAATGAGACAGAGAGAGAGAGAGAGAGAGAGAGTGGGAGAGGCAGAGGGAAGAGTGGCTCAAATGGAAACTTTATTTTGACTTTAAAGTGTTAAGAAAAAGTTAAAGTTAAAGTTAAAGAGAAGAAGCAGCGAAGACAGAGAGAGAGAAAAATAAAGTCAGCAAAAGTAGACGAAGAAACAATACATAAATCATAACGAGTCATATTGGGATTATGTGTTGTTATCGATAACACAGCAAACAGCGGCTATCGCTATAATATTATATTAATTTACATTTAATTATAAGTTATCGATAACAATATATTGCTGTCGATTAAAACGCAAGAGCAAACAAAGTAATGTTAAAAATCGATTATTTTCATCGATAACTAGTAATCCATAAGTCTTCAAAGAAAATAGCTAAATGTTAAGTAGCGCTGAAATAATACTAAAGCAACTTTATAAGCTTCGATTATTTTGCTAGCAAATCGAAACTATCGGTTGTGTGAACTATCGATAAATAACACATAAAGTAATGCCCCAATTATTTGACATCACTTAAACATATTTATTTATTTTCTATTTTTCGGACTCCCACTATAATCAACTTTCCCCACAGCTTCATTATGGCCCCGCCCCAAGAGCAACAACATTATCATCTCGACGCTTCAGAACCAGCTCCAAATGATGAGGAAGCAGTAGAGAAAGACGAGGCGGAAAAACAATGAAAAAGAAAATGTCACTGATAGTTAATTAAAAAACAATTTAAACAAATTAGAGTTGAAGATGGAGACAAACATAAACAACATGTATAAAACAAGCGACAACGGCAAAAGAGACAGGCAAATAGCAAGACAGAGGGAGAGAGGGACAGAGAGAGAGCGAAGCAAAGATGACTCCGAAAATAATATGTAAAACGTAATGACAAAACGTAAAACGCAAAAAACCGTAAAGCTGGCGACGAAAATTTTAACAAATTTTCCAAAAAAAAGAAAGAAAAAAAAACAAAACAGAAAAAAATAAAACAAAACAAGCAGCAGCAGCAGCAGCGACGACAACAAAAAGCCGCCACACGCTCATTACAATTCAATTGAAATAGCGACAGCGACGCCGGCGCTGACGTCGACGTAGTCAAACTGACGACGACAACGACGACGACGACGCGTCGCGAGGCGCAGACACGTTCAACGACTTTGCCGAAGAAAAACCAAACAGCAGCAACAACGGCAACAACAACAACAACAACAACAGCTACTCAGGTGTAATCAAAGCGCATAGTCAGCCGCCGCAGCAGCAGCAACAGCAGCAGAGAGCGCTAAAGAGCGCACGTCGCACACTAGCACATGCCGCTCACACAGATAAGCCACATAGATACGTCGCTGAGAGCACGCGCGAGAGCGAGCGTGTCGTTCATATTCATGAGAGCGACATGCTGCCGGCGTCGTCGCATCTTGCGCAGCAGAATGCTGATAAATTGCCGCCTGGCAATTGGGCAAGCGAGCAACGTTGGCGTCGCAGTTGCTGCTGCTGCGGTCGCTGCTTTTACTATTGCTGCTGCTGCTGCTGGTGCTGCTGTTTCCTTCTCATTCCGTTTTGCTTTTGCTTCCTTTGACCGTTGAGATTTGTTCTCTGGGCAAGGCGGTAAAGCAGCCTGCTGTGTGTCTCTCTCTGTATGTTTGTGTGTGTGCGTGTGTACGTGTGTGAACCAACCACAGCAGCCTCTCGGCTGCTGCTATCTCTGTCTTGGCGGCTGCTGCTGCGCAGGACCGACCATTTACAGCGTTATATGCTATGTGTATGCGTGTGTGCGTGCGTGTTTGTGTATGTATACATCTCTGCCTGCGCCGCGTGACTTGCGTTTTTGTGATTCGTTTGCTCTTTGGCGCTGCTCTTGGCCTCTGCTCTGCTCAGCTCAGCGCATTGATTTTTCTGCCCGGCCAGATACACAGCATAATGTGCGATTAGTCATTGCTCATGCTATGTGTATGTACATAAGTCTCTCTGTCTCTGTGTGTATATACAGTTGTATTCATGTATGTATTTGTGTATGTAACGCACACGCCCGCATTTAGTCAACGAACCACAAAACAGACGCAGCCGCAGCTGCAGATACATTTTTATCGATTTTGTTGTTGTTGCTGCATCCAGCAGCAGGTCGTTGTTGTTGTCAGATGAAATCATGCGGGCAACCAACTGGCCAATGACAACAGCAGCAGCAACAACACCCGCAGAGATGGGCTGCTTCTTTTTTATGGAAGGGGCTGGGGTTAGCATTGGGTGCTGCCTCATCCACCCCTATGTCAGTTAACCTCCCTAACACCCCACCATCCCACCATCCCTACCACCCGCTCCAGCCCACTGCAGAGCTCGCTGTTTTGGTTTGTTATGTACAATTCTCATGGCTTTTGGTTGCCAGGCAACACTTGTGTATCTGTATCTGCAAGATACACACACACACACACACACAGACGCACGCACATACATAGATAGATATTGAAGCAACCCCCTGACAAAACGATGTTATCCCCATTTTTGGTGCACCCACCCAACCCACAGTTGCTGTTGTTACTCTTCTTCAGTTGGTCAGGCTGTGCGCGGTGGGCGAAAGAGATAGCGCTGGACGGATAGAGATAGAGATAGAGATGGAGATAGAGTAAGAGCGCAAAGTGTACACTGTGCAACATGGAGTGGACTCCATTTGCAGCCTACAAAAAAGATTTTGTTCTCATCGAAGAGGTTTACCTTTATGGAAACCAATTGATAGCTCATCTACAGTACTTACTCGCTACAAAGAACTCCTATACATACAGCAAATACACACATATATACAAAGTATGTATATATCAAGTTCTGTTTTTACGGTAACTAAACAATTTCTCTCAGTGAAACATAAGCTGAGTACAGCATATCTATATCTAGATCTATATATAGATATAACTGTATATATGTATATTTATCCATATCTAATAACTTGCACAACTTTGTAGCACGGTGTTTGAATCAATATGGATACAGGCCCAAACAGCTATGATGGACAGTTGGGCCGTTCTAATGTCGAGGCTCCTCTGCCGTCTCCGGGGGCAATGCTTATAAATTATGCGTGAGCTTTTTATTGATTCAGGATAAAGAAATATGTCACAGCGTTGCCCATGCACTGGGTGGACAGTGCTGGGCGGTGGGTGTGGCAGGATAAGAAGCGGAGCCTAATGTGCCAACAATTGGACAATTACATAATGAGTTTAACGAGAAACAATTTACGAGCCAAATGCTTTGACAAGCAGCATGTCCAAAACACACACACACACACACATGCTTATGATAGCGTCATTTGGTCAAATAGATGAGAGAAAAAATGCAAAGCTTTCCATGCAAAAGAGAGTGAAAGAGAGAGAGAGAGAGATATAGAAAAATAGATATGCCTATATAAGTATACATAACTAGCGCGAGAGAGAGGTAGATAGAGGGAGAGCTAGAGAAGGAGAGAGGGAGTCGTAGCATATGTGTTAGAGGGAGAGGCAAAGAGTGGACTTTATTTTGGCACTGATACGAGCTAAGCACGTAAATGCCTCGAGCTGCCCCATTTTGTGACTCATGCGCTGAGTCACAGGAAGTAAGATCCCCAAAATGTGATCAGCAATCGACTCAGATATATGTACATATATATATAGAAAAGATATATATATATATTAGAAGAGCTAGTTGGCGATATCACGCGCTGCGGCTCGATTGCGCTCGATGGGCTTAAAAATCGTTTACAGCGTCTTTAGGGCTAAGGCCTGACACAGACAAAAAGATACGAGATTCTTTTTTGTTTTCCTGTTTTTGGGCTTTGCAAGGCTCAATTCTAGCCGACAACACTTGCTGTGTGTGTGAGCTATGTAAGTGTATTACAAATAGTGAAACACTGAAATTCTATGGCCTATCTTGGCCACAATAATAATATCTGTTATCTCGTCGGGGCCAATAGATCGATAGATCGTGTTCGCTTTATGGCTGCAGCTGCCTCTTACAAACATACAGATAATCGTACAATACACTGCGCCAAGTCGAGCGAGACTTTTAGTTTGAGTTTTATGCGCGCTGTTGGCGCTTGAATCTATCAATCGATACTTATCGATTTTAAATATGAACTATAAGTAATTCACATGATCTAAGTTTTTCTGTGAGAGCTATGCGGAACTGATCGATTCATCGATATTTACATTTATATCGATATTTATCGATTTTATTTGTTAATTAACTTAGAAGAAGGTATTTGTGCATATAGATGGGCGCATTTGGGACTTACACATATAAAGAAATCGGCACTTATCGATATGTAATTATCGATTTGTTATAGATTGATTACTTCTTAAAGCTGAACAGGCACAAAATTGGATTCAGCACAATTACAAGTTACCGTAACCTTATCGATCAATGGAAAGTACTTAGTTTCGCTTATTTTTTTCAGTGTAGCACTATAAACTCGTACAAACAAGTGGAGAATAGTGCGGGCGTCATAAAATTGGCAAAAGTCGGGGCGCGGCGAGCAGAGAGCGGCGCGCGAAGAGAGCCGTGTATAGACGCAAAGGCAGAATGCATTAGAAATTGTTTATAGAACGCTCCCCATATATCTTGGCCATATAATCGGGCACGTGACACGATTTTGCAGGCCAATCAGTTGGACGCTACGCTTCTTGAAAGAGAAGGCAAAACGCCAAATAAAATGTGAGCCAATGTGGCAATGGGCAACGGGCAATGGGCCCCCAAATAATAAAGATAAACCCAAGGGAACGGAATCCGGAATCGGACCAAACCGATACGCCACACGAAAGTAACTTCAATATGCAATTCCCTGATAGGAAATACACCTATGTATGTATGTGTGTGTGTGTAAATATTTATTTTTGGGGTCTAAAGTTCGGCGGTCTAGTCAATAGATCATTTGTCCAGATCTGCACACGCTGCCTCCAAAACGAACTTGGGCTGGGTGGGCCGAAGGCGGCAAAATTCTGGAACTTCAAGCGTATTTCGAGCAACAGCCCCCAGACTTATCGCTAATGATGATGGATCGTGAATTTGAGATGATCGATGATTTTGCCAGACGATAAGCGGAACGGAAAACCGCTCGACGTGCACTCGAACCACCGCCCCCTAGAACCAAGGGGCGGCAGGTGAGGGCGGTCCGGAGCCCAAATAGAGCGGGGTTACGTGTGTGTGTGCTCTTGAGATTTAAGCTGACAACAGCTACGAGAACCAGGAGGAGGAGGAGGCGAACGCGCAGCAGGAGGAGCAGTAAGGCGATGTTGCTGATGGCTGCGCGTCGCCTGATATCAGCGCCACAACTGGAATTTGTTGTCACTGAGGTTTTTCGGCGTGTTTAACAATAAATTCATATAGATATATACACTTAGCCAGAGAGTATAATGAATCTGCTTTGAACTATGTACCATATATCTGCAGTATCTATAGTATCTTAAGTATCTATAGTGTCTATAGTGTCTATAGTATCTATAGTGTCTATAGTATCTATAGTATCTATAGTATCTATAGTATCTATATTATCTGTAGTATCTATAGTATCTAAAGTATCTGTAGTATCTATAGTATCTATAGTGTCTATAGTATCTATAGTATCTATAGTATCTAAAGTATCTATAGTATCTATAGTATCTATAGTGTCTATATTATCTATAGTATCTATAGTGTCTATAGTATCTATAGTATCTATAGTATCTATAGTGTCTATAGTATCTATAGTACCTATAGTATCTATCTGTAATATCATTATGAATATAACAGCTGTACGAAATATCTGTTATACGTCTGTTATACGTCCGTTAGGGTATTCAGTTCTGACATTTCATAAATCATTTTTGTTCTTATATATATTTTGTGTGGCTTTTCTCTAAGAATCGAACTGAATCGCGTCAGCCAGAGACGTTTGCTCACCCGTTATCTATTTATTCTTGATAATGTTAGCTACTTACATACACACAGAGATAGACATACATATGTTCAAAGGTGTGTTTCGACTTTGGCTTATTGTCCGATGTTCGATACGATTTGACTTTTGGTTCTACTTTGTTAATGCCACAGCTCCCTCTATAGCTGACGCCCTCTCTCTCTCTCTCTCTCACTCTCTCTCTCTCTCTCTTATTGTACTTGAATCTACTGCTGTCTGTCTCTTCCTCTCTCTCAGTCATTCTCGCTCTCTCTATCTTTGCATTTCTCTCTTACTCTTCTCTCATTTTCAATCTCTTCCTTCTCCTCCCATTTTTCCCATTTCATCTCTCGCTCAATTTAGTCCACTTCTCTCTTGTGTCTCAATTTGTCTTCCTATTTTTCTTCTTTCTGTGTGCTGCCTCTTTCTGAAGTCCTTATGCCTTACGCACTTCAACACACTTTTCTCTTATCCTTTGTTAGTCTCATCCTTAAACGTTAGCGCGTTCTGTCTTTTAGCTCTTCGCTTGTGACAGTTACGCTTACCCGGCAGTATGCTCTCTTCTTCTTCTCACATCTGCCCTACTCTACCCACCATAGTCCCTCCTCCCCCGCTTCATCCCCTCTGTAATACTCTCATCAGCTTGTTTGCTTAGTCTACGTTTACGTTGCGCTCAATTTTGCGCCCCATGGCAAATCGTGTGACCCAGCTCCCTCCTCCAGCTCCAGACCGCTGTTTGTAGCCAGAGCTCGTGCTGCGCTGCTGGCGGTTCTAACGGTTCGGATCGAACCACCGAGCACCACCGGGAACCACCCTCGCACATAGCCACAAACTGATTGAATATTCATGTGTTTGTTGTGTGTGTACCGAATAGTCATGGCAACTATCTTTACTTTTTTCCTTTTTTTATGTATCCGTATCTCTATCTGTATCTGTATCTACACATATGCCGCTATCTGTGTGTGTGTGGGTGTGGCGTGGTGTGGTGTGGTGTGCTGTGGCTGTGTGTATTCCCTGTGCTAGGGACAACACATCAGGAAACAACAGCAAACACGCGCTCTTAAATGCATCTGCGTGCGTTTGTTTTTTTACCCGTCCGATTGTATTTTAAGCGCCTTTTTTTGCTCTGATAATTTACAAATATACCCTGTAAATGCGGCATATAGTATAGGCCTAAGATTAGGAGTTGAAGCTAACATAACTTTGGCAATATCCATGACTAAATATACTTAAACTTTATATTGCTTTCTGATATAAAACGATTTGATCAATAGTGGAAAGCTGAGCTTATGCTGGGCAACTGCTAGTCGTGCATGCCCGCCTAGAGCATACTATTACTATTTTTTTGTGTTATTTTTTATCAGGCAACTAAAATATTTGCTTAGAGCCGAGACTCAAGCTCGAGTCGCAGTTGCCTCAGAGGAAGTGGAAGTGCGCGTGCAGCCGGCTAAAAGGAGATGGGGAGGTGTAGGAGGAGTAGGAGTAGGAGTAGAAGGAGCAGTTGCCTGGTTATGCGCGTGGCTGCTGTTGGTGGTTGTCTCTGGCGTGCCCCTCGATATATTCAAATGTAACCGAAACTTGCTATTCGTAGCCGCGCAGAGGAATATCCGTTGTATCTTTTATTTGAACTGATTAAATTGTTGACACAGCGACGATTGGTGACGACGACGACGACGACTGCCAGCGACTGAGATGCCCTTCGCACACCTTGTTGTTGTCACTTTGCCAGGTAATCAATACCCAAATGCCACGCAACGCACCTCTATTTGCACTCAGATGAGTTTTTTGTTTGGGGTTTTTACTTTTTTGGGAGGGTTAGCAACTGGCAACTGGCAACTGGCAACTGGCAACTGACAACTGGCAACTGGCAACTGGCAACTGGCAACTGGCAACTGGCAACTGGCAACTGTATTGCTCTCTTAAAGCTGAGGTTACTCACATGTTTTTCCAATTTAAGTCTTAAGTCTTATCTAACATGATTCAATCTTTATTCAACATGATTTTTTCTAGATGCGCTTCTTCATATTTCCTTCCTCAATCTTTCCTTCTTCATTAATTTCTCTTGCTTAATTTTTAGCTTTTCTTCTTTCCTTTTCGTTCACTCTTTTTCATCATTCCTTCCGTCCTTCCTTACTTCCCTTCTGCCCTACTTCCTTTCTTCCTATATTCGTCTTCTTTCTTCTTCTGATAGATGCTCTGAAGCATATGATACTACTCTAGGTATAAGTTTTCGTCTAGCAGGACATTTGCAACAGCTCCACAAATATTCGGAAAAGCTGTCTATTTATAGACACTTGTAGCTGCTCTTCAGAGCCTGCTGAGGACTGACTGCAAGTCCTTATAATTATAGAGGCAACTGCGTTTTATAGTTCAACAAACTGAACAGCCGCAACAGCAGCAGCAGCAGCAGCAGCAGTGGCAGTGGCAGGGAGCATTGATCCTTAGCCTAGCTATAAAGGCAGCCAGACAGACTGACCGGCAGGTCCGGCGTCCTGTGGCAGCAGTTGAATGAACGCCGCCGCAACAGAAACAATGAGGGATGTGTGGATGATGGCAACAGCAGCTTCTTAGCCCCCCCCACTCCCTGTCCAACTTCTACTTTGTACCTGTTTCGATGTCTTCCTCTGCCAGTTTTTTTGTGCCCTCGCTTCGCTTTCGGTTTTTTTTTTGTGACGTTCGACACACGTTTTGCATTACACTCGAGCGCACACAGAAGTCTGCAGAGCAACCCCTGGCTAGAGACAATTGGCTGCAGTTGCAGCAAGGTGCATCCTTGCAGCATGATCATCATGATGAGCATCGGGGCATCATCATTAGGCGCTGCACCTGTCATTGCGGTAGCCGCGGCTCGGTTGCTCGCCAGCTTGGCCAGCAAAGATCAAGCGTCAACGGATCATTGTGTGGCATCAAATTACGCTGGCCCCGTCCCTGGTAGCAGGTCCTGGAGCCAGCCAGCCCCTGACACATTTCACAGAATCGTAGCTGTTTGAGAGCAGAGGGTAGGAGGAACCGAGTAGGGGCCGTTGGATAAAAGTGTTTAATCAAGTGGAAGGCGGCAGTTAAACTGGGACAGCAGGAGAAGCAGTTGCAGTCGCAGTCAATAGCAACTCCTTCTGCGACGACAGTTTCAGTTCCAGTTGGAACAGTTTTGCCCCCTCCTCCGCTCTACGTCCTGTGCACAATTCGTAATATGAGACTCGCATCGGAAGTCGGAAACGTTGCGCTCTTGTAATGCTTGATTGGACTTTGCACTTGGATGCCAACGAACAACGGACAACGGACAACGGACAATGGAGAATGGAGAAAGGACGACTGCTTCCTCTTTTGGGCCATTCGGAGAAGCTTTACAAGGCGCATATCCCATGTCACACGCCAGCTGAGTCTGCTCTCCAGACACTGTCACAGCTTTACAAACAGAAGTCTACCTCAATCGACGATTGACTGTCGACCCAAGTTCTAGGAGCTAAAGATTAAGTGGAAAATCATTCTATGCTTTGATATTCTAGGCCTTATCACATTTCCTTTCCTTTTGTAGATAGTTTCTCAATCGATCGATCAGTTGCATCAGTTTTGAACTTCCTTTGTGGTTTATAACTGTAGATGAATTCTTCGACTGGGTTCGCATTGTTTGGCCATCAATCATTGGCTAATTTCTACAATTATCATAATGAAACCACGTTGAATCGTTCATTTTTTCTGTTTTTTTTTTTTTTTTTTTGGGTCAGAATCGTGTGCAGACAACTTTCACGGTCCACCAGTTCGTTGACCATAGTGTCCAAGCCAATATGAACGTCCATGGGCCCATCCGCATACCCATACCCATACCCATAACTATGCACATGCCCCTGCCCATACCCATACCCATACATATCTATGCATGCTTAATTTCTCCGACTTCGTCTCGCATAATGAATTTATTATTAAACAAATCTCAAACGCGCCACACACCACAACAAGTACATATAATTTTTTAATAATGCATAGTTTGTCAATAAATTTCTTTTATGATGATGGGGCGAGTGTCCAAAAAGTAACTCGACTTTGTCGCCATGTTTGTTTGGGCATCATCCATCGAGGGAATCGACAAAAGGTCTTAAGCTTTCATCGTAAGGAAGTCAATTGGTTTCTGCAGTTAGTTGACTGGCTCAATTGGACGATAGTTTGACAAGTATATGATACATATCGATACATGATATTTATCGATAATTTTTAACGATAAGCATTGATCACGATTGCTATTTTAATGTCTTAAATTTTCATTAGCTTATCAAGAATCGTACGCTTTTCATTTGCCATAACTGTTCAGGTCAATATCGATAAGTTTTCGAATCGATAACTTTGAGTACATCAAAATTGTCAACTCTTAGAGCTTTTCTAAAGTAAGACTGATGAAACTAATAAAGCCTCAGCAATATATAGTGTAATAAACTTCCCTAAACATCAAGTAAATACCTATCGAATAAATAATCGATTACTAAATATATCTTCTCATATATATTTGGTAGATTGATAGCAAGACAAAAGAATGACGTCTAAATCAATTTTGTTGAGATAGGCTTATTGACAACATATAGACAATCGATATTTATCGATAACAACGAGAGTTAGAGAATACGCATGTCGTTATGCTGGGCTAATCGATTTCCATTCTGGTTTTCTCAATGCGCTGCTGAGAGACGCGTCGGGCACGATTTCCAAATACATTAACATTGCGATGGGTGCACGATGGGCATGAGACTGAGGTCTGGGGGTCTGCGAGTCTAGGGTCCGGGGTCTGCGGGTCTGGGGTCCGAGCTCTGCCGATCCGCAATTCACGATCGACAATGGCTGCGGCTATGGCTATGGCTATGGCTGCTGGCCGCCGGTCTTCAAACGCCGCGCCAAATACGAAATCACATCCAAAAAGCAACAACAACAACAACAACAAACTCAACTCGTTAAAGAGCAACAACAACAATTCGAATCTTACGGCTCAATAAAAGAAAATGTGCGGCAACGTTTATGGTCGTGCCCCCGGGGGCCCTAACTTGGTGATTCTTCATTAAAGATTCATGATGTGTGTTTTCTTTCCATCGAACGTACGCCATATGCCAGCCGGCGGGCCCCAAACGCTGGCCATTAACCAACAGCTCCAACAGCTCCAACTGCAACCACTTGACGGTCTCCAAGTCCGATTCGTTGGCTGCTGCTGTTGCTGCTGCGCCGCCAATCTTCAATGAGTGATGGCCACTGAGGCAGCCAAAGCCAACCAAAATCAAAAGCCCAAGGCCCAAACACTGTGCGTTCTTCTACAGCAGATTAGACGGCAAGATACCCTGTAAATATGTATCTGTATCTGTATCTGTATCTGTATCTGTATCTGTATCTGTATCTGTATCTGTATCTGTATCTGTATCTGTATCTGTATCTGTATCTGTATCTGTATCTGTATCTGTATCTGTATCTGTATCTGTATCTGTATCTGTATTTGTATCTGTATCTGTATCTGTATCTGTATCTGTATCTGTATCTGTATCTGTATCTGTATCTGTATCTGTATCTGTATCTGTATCTGTATCTGTATCTGTATCTGTATCTGTATCTGTATCTGTATCTGTATCTGTATCTGTATCTGTATCTGTATCTGTATCTGTATCTGTATCTGTATCTGTATCTGTATCTGTATCTGTATCTGTATCTGTATCTGTATCTGTATCTGTATCTGTATCTGTATCTGTATCTGTATCTGTATCTGTATCTGTATCTGTATCTGTATCTGTATCTGTATCTGTATCTGTATCTGTATCTGTATCTGTATCTGTATCTGTATCTGTATCTGTATCTGTATCTGTATCTGTATCTGTATCTGTATCTGTATCTGTATCTGTATCTGTATCTGTATCTGTATCTGTATCTGTATCTGTATCTGTATCTGTATCTGTATCTGTATCTGTATCTGTATCTGTATCTGTATCTGTATCTGTATCTGTATCTGTATCTGTATCTGTATCTGTATCTGTATCTGTATCTGTATCTGTATCTGTATCTGTATCTGTATCTGTATCTGTATCTGCATCTGTATCTGTATCTGTATCTGTATCTGTATCTGTATCTGTATCTGTATCTGTATCTGTATCTGTATCTGTATCTGTATCTGTATCTGTATCTGTATCTGTATCTGTATCTGTATCTGTATCTGTATCTGTATCTGTATCTGTATCTGTATCTGTATCTGTATCTGTATCTGTATCTGTATCTGTATCTGTATCTGTATCTGTATCTGTATCTGTATCTGTATCTGTATCTGTATCTGTATCTGTATCTGTATCTGTATCTGTATCTGTATCTGTATCTGTATCTGTATCTGTATCTGTATCTGTATCTGTATCTGTATCTGTATCTGTATCTGTATCTGTATCTGTATCTGTATCTGTATCTGTATCTGTATCTGTATCTGTATCTGTATCTGTATCTGTATCTGTATCTGTATCTGTATCTGTATCTGTATCTGTATCTGTATCTGTATCTGTATCTGTATCTGTATCTGTATCTGTATCTGTATCTGTATCTGTATCTGTATCTGTATCTGTATCTGTATCTGTATCTGTATCTGTATCTGTATCTGTATCTGTATCTGTATCTGTATCTGTATCTGTATCTGTATCTGTATCTGTATCTGTATCTGTATCTGTATCTGTATCTGTATCTGTATCTGTATCTGTATCTGTATCTGTATCTGTATCTGTATCTGAATCTGTATCTGTATCTGTATCTGTATCTGTATCTGTATCTGTATCTGTATCTGTATCTGTATCTGTATCTGTATCTGTATCTGTATCTGTATCTGTATCTGTATCTGTATCTGTATCTGTATCTGTATCTGTATCTGTATCTGTATCTGTATCTGTATCTGTATCTGTATCTGTATCTGTATCTGTATCTGTATCTGTATCTGTATCTGTATCTGTATCTGTATCTGTATCTGTATCTGTATCTGTATCTGTATCTGTATCTGTATCTGTATCTGTATCTGTATCTGTATCTGTATCTGTTTATTCTCTAGCATACCCCATATGCTCAGCACTATAGGGTATTTTGAAGGCAGTGACAACGACTTTCTTTTTGACCAAATTGTCGCCGCTGTCAAGATCCAACAATATTCATGCACAGGGGGCAGCCCTTCTATGGACTGGGCCTCTGTCCCTGTCTCTCTCTCACGCTCTCAGTCTGTCTCTTTCTGTCTGTCTCTCTGTGTTTGGGAGTGGGAGCGACAGATAGACAGACAGACAAACTTATGGCCGATGGTCGATGCCTGTTCAATGGCTGTGCAGAGCTCTGCAGAGCGCGCTTTGGCTTTGTGTGATTGGCTTTGGCTGCGAGTTGGAATTGGAATTGGAATTGAAATTGGATGTTGGCACTTGACGCAATGGCATGGAGGGAGGGCGGGAAGGGGCGGGCAGAGAGGAGAGGGGGCACCGAGACTCAGACTGAGACTGAGACAGAGACTGAGGCCTCGGGGCCGTTGTAGGCCGTTGGCCTAAAATAATAAGAAAATTTCTATATTAAAATGCTGTGCCATGCCTCAGCCTCGCACGCAGCAGCAGCAACAGCTACTAGCAACAGTTGCTGAGGTTGCTGTTGCTTTTCTTGTTGCTGTTGTTGTCAAAAGTTGTTGCTGTCTTTGGAAATCTCAAGTTAGCTGTGTCGAGATCTTACCTAATTGCCCGCACTGAATATATAATGGACATGATGATAGTATCCATGGGGTATACGCTTTAGCCTATCAGCGCTGGTCAAACGGAAGTCGTTAGGGAAATAGCGCAGGTAGGGCCTGAGTGGTGCTGATCCTTGGCCAGGCAATGACATCTTTATCGAAGGTCATGGCCTGCATTTGCATGGATGGCACAGGAAGCACTTCCCATCTAAGTATTTTGGCTGCACTTAAGCCTGAAACAAATGTCAGATAAATCGAATGGAACGGAAACTCGATTAGCTTCAGACAATTGGCAATTTTGTAAATTTCTCGTTTCATTTGGGTTTCGGTTTTATTTGTCATTTTAGCTCTGCATATTTTAAATGTTCATACAACCTTACAGGAGCTGAGAAAATAGGCAGACAGAGCGCAACGGGGTGGGGGGAGATGGCGGTATCATTGCGTATCTCCATAGGGCAAAGTGACACCGACATCGACAGCGACAACGACTCATTTGCATAGATCAGCAGCAGGCAACACGCGATACACTTGAAGAAATGATGAGGCGGAGCGGAGTCAATTGGAGGGAAACTAGAGCTGAGCACAGTGTTGTAAAAGCTGCCTTTAGCGTGCGATTAGTATTGAAAATTTATAGATTTGCTTGGAAATGTACTATGAAATATTCAGATTTTCTGCTCTGGTTAGGTGTATAAAATCGATAGATATTAATGTTGGAAAGTGTTGGAAAAGACATGAAATTTCAGGTAATATATATTTTTAATTATTCTTAATAATTTTGAATTCTTTTTAATTATTTATAATTATTTTTAATTATTTTTGATTATTTTTAATTATTTTTAATTAATATATATATTTATTTGTATATAAATAATATTTACTATTTATTATTTATATCTTGGTGGCTAACTCAAGGTCAAGCTTCAAAGCTTGAAGAAAATATATTTTTAAAATATTTTGAAATGCTAAAAAAATTTGAATATTAAAATTAAATTATTTTAGTGAATAAATAGTGTTAAAAATGTTATATTTTTGTACTATTTTTTTATATAATATTCTCATATATTGTATTGTATTATGTATTGTATTGGAAACGATCAATTATTGAGTGCCTACTTGAATGTTTAAGTCATGCAAAATTATATACAAAATTTCGATGGTTCCAATCGTGAGTCGTTTCGTATAGATAGTTTCGACACGCGCCCATCTCTAACTGTCTGGAATTCGCAATTTAGCAACCTCTTTCAATATACAGCTCGCTCCCTCTCTCTGTCTCTCCCTCGCTCACTTGCCGAGTTTAGGCCTGAAATATTTTTGAAATTCGATCGTATACATTTTGATACATTTGCTTTTGTTTTTAATTAGAATTTTATTTTTTAATTTCCTTGTACGGGTCCAAAATGTGAGCACTACGAAATGTATGCACATATGACATTGCTTGATAGCTGCTTAATATATGTATTGTTACTTAGTATCTGGTCTTGCCTCTTGCCCCTCCCCCTTCTCTCGCCAGCTCTCTGTCTCAGTGGTTTGGTTTTGCTGCCTCTCTCGCTCACTCTCAGTCCATTTGTCTATCTGCCTATCTTTAGACTCATCAATATTCAACGCATTACAATTGCAATAAGTTGCCACAATCCGATCCAATGCGATCCGTTGAAATCATCAGCCCATCACACTCGGATTTTTATGCTGATTTTGACCCAATTGAACCCGCCCGAGCAGCCAGGCCCCATTAATACGCAGCGTAATGCGTCAGCTTAAGTACATTTCGTTGATGTTGTCGTCGATCGCGCCGATCGCCAACGACACGCGACATGTGATCGCACATATGTGCGTGACAAAATCTGTGGATGGCTTTTAGAAAATCTTTCAAATCTAATTAATCAATATAATTCATAAGCTGATCGTAGCCTCAGCTCATGTCAATGATCTGCATAATGCCTTTATTTGATGATCGCCTTATTATTTTAATAGTGAAGTAGTAGCAACTGATCTGCCCATTCCA
Organism: Drosophila eohydei; assembly: GCA_035045825.1. Lineage (NCBI taxonomy): Eukaryota > Metazoa > Arthropoda > Insecta > Diptera > Drosophilidae > Drosophila > Drosophila eohydei. Next base: position 2,078,784 of record JAWNOT010000120.1, read on the forward strand.
TAAGACAATTATGAGACTATTGAACTGATCTTCAAAAGCTCATCTTGTGATCTTCGTAGATCCGCGATCAGCTTGTTGATCTAGATGATCTTTACATAGTTAACTGCAAGATCTAATACTGTAAAGTGATCTTCGTGGTATAAATTGATCATCATAATTGATTGAATGCGATTCATGAAGATCGCCCTAATGATCTTCGGGTTCGCCTGATTCATAGCAACTAAGCTAACAGCAACAGCAGCTAACCAACTGATCTCAAACCCTTTACTAGGCCCTTCAATGATCTCTTCAACTAATCTTATTAGTTTCTGAAGTTCTGCTGCTTAATGATTTGCCCAACTTATTATCTGAAAGACGCGTTGGGTAACCCCTTCACAGAAATAAACGATCTGTACATATATTTGAGTGGGCTAAACAGGAACCAACAGGTCATAAAAGATGTTTTGGCCACGCAATCGGCGTGGCATGTGACAAGTTCCGGCCATAATGATGATCAACATCAGACTCAACATCTTTACGATCTTTATGAATATGGAGCATCGCAGGCACAGAGCGAGAGAGAGAGAGGGAGAGGGAGAGAGGGCGTGGAGATAAAGCACAACAAAGATGAAAATGCCGCCAAAGGCAAACAGAAACAGAGAAAGACAGACAGCGAGAGAGGGAGAGACAGAGGCAGAGAAACTGAGAGAGTTGAAGACGAAAAGGCGTCAAAGCTGGTAGAAGAGATGTTTAATATTTGCTCACAAGATGTTGATAGCGCAGTTGCCCAAGTTCTCAGCAAACGAGACCAAAAGGCAGCCGACGCTGATCCTCAAAATGTGATATCAATGCAACTCCAAATTAGTTGGGCCACCCGTTTAGGCCCAGTCCACGGCGCTGGCTTTGTAAAGCCGCCTTTTTTTTATGACTCAATCATCTTTTGAAAACCCAAATATAATGACCAAGTGTAGAAAATGTCACCAGCTACCAAACGGCTTGCCTCTTTTCCCTTCAGTTTATGATTTTGCTGGTACTTGATGCTACCTTTGACCCTTGGTTTGGGTGGTCCAGACAGCTAGCGCGCACTTCTCTCTGCCTTTCTCCCTCTCTCGCTCTCGCTCTCTCTGTCTTTCTCTTGAAACACTCTCGTTTTCGATTTCGCCCCCATTTCGAGCGAATCGCTGCGAATTGGTATGCAAAGTGTGCAGTCCGTCACAGCTACTTGGCTTAATTTGAAGCCGTTTCGTTTAATTGCTGGGCCACATTATGTGACAAGAAGCAGAGCACAGGCCCACTCGCAGCCACGCCCCCCCCCCGCCCTCCCTGCACACACACCGCTGCTGACGCCGCCGCTGCCGCCGCCCTCCCCACACGCCGCACAAACCTTCGTCTTCGTTGATAATACACCGCCGGGCAAATAACTCATGTAATAAAATGCTAAGAAACATGAACAGCCAATGACAAATGCCGCACACCGAACGACAAAATACACTATATGACAAAAGAGGTTTCTTGCAGAAAACGTTCCTACATAAAATTACAAAAAAAAATATTTTTTTTATTAAAATGTTACTCAAAACCCACATAAAATGTATTAAAATATTTATATATAGACAAGGTGTAAGAAAATAAATAAAATACAATTTTTAATATAAAAAAGTGTATATGAAAATTGTAAGTTTTAAGAAATAAATCAAAATTATTATATAGAAGGAAATAAGAAAATAAATTTAAAAAAAAAAAACTTTTCTATTGTAAGGAAAATTAAACATTATAAAATAAAAAATATGTTTATTTACGTTTTTTTTTGCCTGAATAAAAAATGAAAAAAATTAAATTATGAAAAATATTTTATTATTATTTTATTTCAATATTAACATTTTTTAAAATTGTATTTATTATTTTTTTTTCATATGTAAAAAAAATATGTAAAAAAAAATTATTTGTAAAATTAAACAAATATTTTTTTTTTACAAATTTTATATATTTAATTTTTTTTCTTATTATAATTTTTTTATAATATAATTTATAATTTTATTTTATTATAATTCTATATTAGATCTGCATTCAAATCTTGTCATAAGACAAGCTCTTATATATATTCAAAACATCTAAGTTCGAACTAAAGAAATTCTATAAATTTTAATAAAAAATTATTAACAAAATATAATCGGAATTAGCAAACTGCCCACAAGCGTTTAGATAGTAGAATAAACTAAGTAAGTCAAACGTTCAATTTTACTTCACATAATGCGAATGTTACATTTGACATAGTGAAGCGGGTGTTGCCCCTAATGAGAGATAGTGTATCTCTGTCAAAGTCAGAGCCGCAAACGTTTTCGATAAAATAATTAAAATAAAATTAATCTCGTCGTTTCCCACGGTCTCACAGCCCATTTGCTCCAGTTTTACAAAAACATTCAGTGGAGACTGCATGGAGGGGCGGGAGATGGGGTTGCCAGGGTTTCGAGTTTCCAGATAGTTTTCGAGAGCTACGAAAGACTTACGAGAGTTTTGTGTCGACTATGCGCCAACAATTGGCACAATGATTACAAATTTAATTTTATGCTAATTAGACAAAGCGCCCAGCGTTTACTTCACCTCATTTTCACTCGAGCTCGAATTCAGTTTGGGTTGGTCTCCGGTCTCGAGTCTCGAGTCTGGTGTTTGGTAGCATTTTCCACTTTTCCAATTAGCATGCAGCGTATCGACTCGTATCGGCCATTTCTACATGGCTAAATAGATAGTCAACTGGGTCTATGGGTGGGTTTCGTATTTCGTGTCTCGTTATTCGGCTAGCTGCCTGGAGGGGGCTCGAGTCTTATCGCCCAAGTCTTATGTGCTCTTGTCACTCGGTTTTGCTCCAATTGCTCACAAGATATTCTCACAGCACTTAGCGTATTAATTCCCATATTAGCTAACAACAATTCTCTCTTAATTGTCAATTTCAAGCACACACACACACAGACATACACGGCTATATATATTAGAAGCCTAAACTTTCTATACCTAGAATCGTGCGATACAAGAAACAAATATATCGATTCATAATTGAAAATCGATTTCTGTTTAAGTGCTCTGTTTATGCAGCCTTCTCAAATGACCAGTCTGCATGCCCTGTACATGTTGGTGAAATGGGTATATCATTAAGTGGTTTCTAAGTAATCAATAAATTGAGAAATAAAGACTTGAATATAGTTCTTCATTTGAAGTCGATAAATATCGAATTGATCAACATATCGACTATCTCAAGAACATATACTTTAAGTTATCTTGTGTGGCGTGCAAAGCCTAATCATATACCCACTCTTAAAGCCAAATACTTGATCTTTGGAATCGATTTATTTCATATCGATTAAATCAAAGTAAGCTAAAGCGGGAGAAGCTTAGTGTAATCTAAGCCTTTGCCTTTTTACACTTACAGGGTAGCTCCTGAACGTTGCCTTGGCTCTTCGACTTGCTCTTACTTGAGAATTGTTGATATCGTTGATCCCACACCTTTTTTCTGTCTGTCTGTCTGTCTGTCTGGCTGTGTGTGTGTGTGTGTGGAGAAAAACTATGGAAACCCTATGCTTGCAGATTCTCAGGCAGACTCGGGCGGGCTCCATGTCGCAAAGGTTATGTGGCACAGAGAAGTGACAGAGATGAACACGAAAAGAACTACAGACTGGCTTATCACTGGAGATCAGGTGTCGCTAACTAACCACCAAATAAAAAAATCAATACGCAGAGACGAGGACAAAAAGAGAAGGAAAAAACTGTGAAACTGGCGACAATAAACGGAAACAATTAGGCACCTGACTTCCTCAGGATGAGCCTCAATGAAACTGAGCACGTTTCAGGTGAAGGGATTCCAAATCGCAGTGTGCTGGGCAAGGGGCAGGGGGCAAGGGGCAAGGGATGTGGGGAGCTGTAGCTGTAGCTGGAGATGAACTGTTTGGTGTTGATCACTCAGCAGTCGATCTTCGACGATCGGGCGACTGCTTGCGTACGATGTGTGGACATTGGACATGAAGATGGCCAACAGTGGAGCCGTTGATAAGAGCTGCAGTATGGAGGTTGACAAAATGCGGGCGGGGGACGATCATACGATCGTGCATACACAATGTGTATCATATTTCAACGACGGCGGCGCACCTGATGAGAAAACACAATGAGAGACGCGCTGAAGACCAAGGCAAGAGCAGCTCGTTGGGCAATCACTTGACCTCTTTCAGGATGTTGTTGTTGCTGTTGTTGTTGTTGTTACTGTTGCAGCAGCAGCAGCAGCAGCAGCAGCAACGGTACTGCTAAGGTTCAAGTGCGTTGGCATTGCTTATAGTGTATTCAGATACCCTGTACTAGTCAAAAGTGTGTAAAAGGGTCGATTCAAAACTATGCAACCATAAGGATACCTTTCCTAAATACCCTGTAAATAATGAAAATGGGCTATGCAACAGATGTACCTTAACTTATAATAATTTGTTGGGCAATATCTAGTAATGCGTTTATTCTGATGCGTTTGCCGTAATGTATTAGCTTTTAGATACCCTGTAAATAGTGTAAGTACTTGATAGGTAGCACACTCTCTCTCTCTCACTCCTTTCTAGTTATTAATTCTTTATCACACGCTTATCTAAATACTTATGCTTTGGATACCCTGTAAATATTACAAATATTTCTTAATTTAGTAATGACATCAGTCAACACGTCAGTTCAGTTGCTTTATATCATGTCGCTAATATGCTTAGATACCCTGTAACTTGTGAGTTGATTCCCTTCGATCTTTAGTCAGCAATCATTCGCTAAGACTTCCAAAGATACCCTTAGATGATGTTCATATAAAGCGATCTATCTCTCCATTTCCATAAGATAATGAGTCTGTTCGATATAGAGGGTATCTGGCAGTCGTGCACTATCGATTCGCGATATCTCAGTTGCTGTACGATTATGTCACTTTGTCAATGCCGCAACTCCGAATCCATATAAAAATCTAAATTCGAATACGAATCGGATGGCAAATCTGAGTCTTAATCCGAATCCGAATCCGCATTGGAGTCCGAGTCCGAGTCCGAATCCGAATCCGAATGTGAATGTCAGTTGGCGTGCGTATTATGAGGGCCATTGATGATCCGGCTGGCATATAAATAAGCCCAAAAACCTCTGGCCCGGAGAAAGGGAGAGCAATAGAGGCCGAGGCATCCTCACGTATTCCACATAAAATACATTTTCGACCGAAATTTGGTTGCTGTTTTGTTTGTTTGTCATTTTTGTTGGTAGCTGTTTTGCCTCTTTAAGTGATTCCCACGAGACGCTACCGAGTGTAGGCGGTCGGCAGACAGATCTTCAGGCCTCAGTTGAGGCCCGTGGCCTCTGGCTGGGCCTAACGCATCGGAATCGGATGCACAGATGATGATCATCCACAAAAGACAGAGCAACTGCCTGCCATTAGTATGCAGCTCAGGCAAATGGCTTGCTGGCCATTAAATTTTTGTGCGGAGACGGAGAGACGCAACAGCAGCGACCTCAAAAATGGCAACGCCATCATCGTGCTTATGATCACTGTGATAATCATGATCAGCATGATCATCATCCTCTCCTGGCTCACATCAAGTACCAATTTAATGGCACACAGACTCAGCGACAGACTCCCCCCTCTGAATTAGTATGCCACATTGTTCCAACTTGTCAAAAGGAAATGGCATCACATCGCTCTACCAGAGGATCAGATGCTGCTCTCCCTCTCGCTCCCCCGCCCCTCGCTCACTCTCTCTGACGTCTGTTGTCTGTTGGCCTGCCCACGCCCACGGCTTGACTTCTAAGCCAGACTGCGTTTTATGTTTGACACGTTTGACGCTTGGCTTGCTTTAAGTACCTTCAGATCCTCACTGATATATTCTTAATGCATTTCATGATCCAAGAACCGAATAGCTATAAAGTCTGCCACGAACCGCAGAGACTTTTAACCAGCATTGGACTGATCAGCAGTGATCTTCATTATCTAAATACCAGCTAAAATCAGTTAACAGCCATAGAAATATACACTGAAACGATAGTTTGTCTCTTCAAATAAACATAACAGAACATATATTTGTATTTTATGCCGATCTTCGATGATCTTCAATATGTGTTTCATATTATCTGATAAAAACTCAAGCAAAGGTTTTAACTTGCAAAAGAGTTAGGCCAGTCCTCTGTAGATCTCTTGATGATCTTCAAACTGAAATTCATCTTATCACCATATATCATAAGTGATACTTAAGCTCTGTAGATTGATCAATATGGATTCTCACACATATTCCCGATCACTAAACAACATCTCCAACATGATGACATTAGTATCTTAAGTTCAGTGATCCTTTGCGCATATATTCTGTTAGTAAAATGAATTTCTATGATCTTCAGTGATCATCGTTGCTATGCTATGCATACGAAAAGCCAACTGAAGGGCTAGGCATAATTTTGGAGTGCTTGGGCAGGCAGCCAAATACAACTAAAAATGCTCAATAGACCGATCATCATCTGAAAGAGCCTATTTAAAATTCTGAGAGCAAATCAGAGACCAGACAAAGGTCTATGGTCTATGGTCTATGGTCTATGGTCTATGGGCAATGCGCAATGGGCAGTGGGTAATGTATAATGGCTTGCCGCCAAAGTGCGGAGAAATTATCAAAGTGAAAGACGGGCCAAGCCATCAACAAGAAGAAGAAATAGAAAATGGAGAAGCAGTTGAAGAAGAGGCAGCAAGAAGAAAGACAAAAGATAAGCACATTGTATGCCATATGGGTGGGGTGGCGTAGTGGGGCGTACTCTACCAACTTTACCTCTTAAAATGGACTTGGAGAGAGAGAGAGAGAGAAACAGAGAGAGAGACAGCGCATATGACAATGCGACAGGAAATGCTCTTTGCCGCGATCAATTTCCATAATTAAACGGACGCAGCTGAAGACATTGGCCACTTGTAGGTTAAATGGGTTTGTTGGCCCCGTCGTTAACAGACTGTCAATGCACACACCTATATACAATAGATACATTTGTATATATATATATATATATATATATATATCTGTATACTATATATGATATTAAATAATTGTTAATTGTTAATTGAATTGTCTGTGTTTTACTTTTGCACCATAAGCGCTCTAATAATTTCAACATTGATTCCATTGTATAGATTTTTAATTGAATTAACTTTAAATCGAAGCATTAAGAAGCGTTCAGTCGAATATGCTCGACTAAGAGACACCCACTTTATATATATATTGAAAATCAAAGTTAATTATATAAACAGCATTTGACTCCTTGCAATGGAATTCGAAGAGAATGCTAGATCATTGTAGGACAGCTCTAAGATGCACACAGATAATCAATATCAAATGTATTCGTTAAGTTAGATGGGTATACTTGATCATATCATTATAAGCGACTGTCTTAAGGGGTATCTATAAAATTGGATGTGGGGAACAGCGGGCACCTTGACTTAAGCCGAAGCAGCTCCCAATTTGTCGATTGCTTCGCTGGTTTTCTCAAGGCGATGACAATGATTCACCTCGGAAACTGGCAGCTGGAACTGTTTTATAACACCTCTATATACCTCTATCTATGCATGTAGTACCTCTTGTCAGCTGGGTGGGCGGATGTGCTCGCACAGGCGGTACGCTTAGACTCAGCTCCAAATTGGCATTGCACGCGAATGCGAATGCGAACGCGAAACGCGTTCAAGGTATCGCCTGCGAATTCTGCGAGAAGCGGCTAATGAGAACCTTCGGCTCGACTAATTAGCGGAGCTATTGGCTAAAGATTCTATATGAATATGGCAAATGACTTTGGCTTCGGCTGCGACTCCGTTGCTGGACCTCGACCCCAAATGCTTCACGGTCAAGCGAATCATCCATGTGAGCAGCTCATGTTTATTTTTATTTTAATTGATTAAGTTTAATCTTTGTCATTATTATTAATATTATTATTATTCTGAATTACATTGATTAATTAAAGCCTACACTAGTCTTGTATTAGTATTAGTATTAGTATTAGTATTAGTATTAGTATTAGTATTAGTATTAGTATTAGTATTAGTATTAGTATTAGTATTAGTATTAGTATTAGTATTAGTATTAGTATTAGTATTAGTATTAGTATTAGTATTAGTATTAGTATTAGTATTAGTATTAGTATTAGTATTAGTATTAGTATTAGTATTAGTATTAGTATTAGTATTAGTATTAGTATTAGTATTAGTATTAGTATTAGTATTAGTATTAGTATTAGTATTAGTATTAGTATTAGTATTAGTATTAGTATTAGTATTAGTATTAGTATTAGTATTAGTATTAGTATTAGTATTAGTATTAGTATTAGTATTAGTATTAGTATTAGTATTAGTATTAGTATTAGTATTAGTATTAGTATTAGTATTAGTATTAGTATTAGTATTAGTATTAGTATTAGTATTAGTATTAGTATTAGTATTAGTATTAGTATTAGTATTAGTATTAATATTAGTATTAGTATTAGTATTAGTATTAGTATTAGTATTAGTATTAGTATTAGTATTAGTATTAGTATTAGTATTAGTATTAGTATTAGTATTAGTATTAGTATTAGTATTAGTATTAGTATTAGTATTAGTATTAGTATTAGTATTAGTATTAGTATTAGTATTAGTATTAGTATTAGTATTAGTATTAGTATTAGTATTAGTATTAGTATTAGTATTAGTATTAGTATTAGTATTAGTATTAGTATTAGTATTAGTATTAGTATTAGTATTAGTATTAGTATTAGTATTAGTATTAGTATTAGTATTAGTATTAGTATTAGTATTAGTATTAGTATTAGTATTAGTATTAGTATTAGTATTAGTATTAGTATTAGTATTAGTATTAGTATTAGTATTAGTATTAGTATTAGTATTAGTATTAGTATTAGTATTAGTATTAGTATTAGTATTAGTATTAGTATTAGTATTAGTATTAGTATTAGTATTAGTATTAGTATTAGTATTAGTATTAGTATTAGTATTAGTATTAGTATTAGTATTAGTATTAGTATTAGTATTAGTATTAGTATTAGTATTAGTATTAGTATTAGTATTAGTATTAGTATTAGTATTAGTATTAGTATTAGTATTAGTATTAGTATTAGTATTAGTATTAGTATTAGTATTAGTATTAGTATTAGTATTAGTATTAGTATTAGTATTAGTATTAGTATTAGTATTAATATTAGTATTAGTATTAGTATTAGTATTAGTATTAGTATTAGTATTAGTATTAGTATTAGTATTAGTATTAGTATTAGTATTAGTATTAGTATTAGTATTAGTATTAGTATTAGTATTAGTATTAGTATTAGTATTAGTATTAGTATTAGTATTAGTATTAGTATTAGTATTAGTATTAGTATTAGTATTAGTATTAGTATTAGTATTAGTATTAGTATTAGTATTAGTATTAGTATTAGTATTAGTATTAGTATTAGTATTAGTATTAGTATTAGTATTAGTATTAGTATTAGTATTAGTATTAGTATTAGTATTAGTATTAGTATTAGTATTAGTATTAGTATTAGTATTAGTATTAGTATTAGTATTAGTATTAGTATTAGTATTAGTATTAGTATTAGTATTAGTATTAGTATTAGTATTAGTATTAGTATTAGTATTAGTATTAGTATTAGTATTAGTATTAGTATTAGTATTAGTATTAGTATTAGTATTAGTATTAGTATTAGTATTAGTATTAGTATTAGTATTAGTATTAGTATTAGTATTAGTATTAGTATTAGTATTAGTATTAGTATTAGTATTAGTATTAGTATTAGTATTAGTATTAGTATTAGTATTAGTATTCGTATTAGTATTAGTATTAGTATTAGTATTAGTATTAGTATTAGTATTAGTATTAGCCTGGGACATATATAAAAACTTCCATCTCTACCCTCAATATATCTGTCTAGATATTGTGAAAGCCATCTGCTATCTGTGGCAATTGTCAGTTACATCTGCTTGTAGAAACATCTGCATATATGTATGTAGGTTTGACTGCATATAGAGCGAATGGCTTAACGATCCGCCCATCCCAGCAGATCTAGACAAATGTTGATCTATGATTCGAATCGCAGTCGTTTGTGTGTTTTTGTTTTTGTTTATTATTGACACTGTGTCCCATTTGCGCCAGTGTTGGGCAACGTGTGTGTGTGTGGGTGTCTCGATAAGCTCTCCAAATATTGAAACAACTGAGTCGGGGTCTGTTCTGGTCTCAGCTCTCGGATGGGACACCTGCATGTTGTTATCTCTTATCAGCAGCGTGCCAGAAAGTCAATCGAATTTGTTTGCCTTAACTCGAAACTGAACTCAACTCCAGGCTAATACTCTCTCGCCCTCTCTCTCTCTCTCTCTATCTCCAGACGTCTCTTTATAGCTATATATACAACTATATACGTATTCGATTGTGTATTTATCTATCCAGCATGAGGCATCGGTATTGGCATCCCAGTTAAGCCTATATGTGTGTGCGTGTGTGTGTATCTTTATTTGATTTTGCTCAGATCGTGTGAATAAGGCAAAACCGAATTATTTTTATGGTCCGTTATCTTATCTTTATTATAGCTCATATTTATGACACTGTGCAATGCCTTGAGAATTGTGCCGAACGAAAGTGTTGAGCCATATATCTGTCTCGCTCTCGCTGTATCTCTCTCGCTCTCTGTTAATCTTTGGCTGCTCTGTAGAGATCCGGACGGATGTGAGCATTACTTTTTATGGATATTTATGTAGGGAACGTGACAGTCGTTGGCTCAAACGAAAAATACATTCCAAGCGATCAAAACAATTCGAGACCAGTCAAAAAGACTTCGAAGAAGTTCTTGCTGAGTTTTTGTTGTTTCTCGTCGAACGCCAGGCGATTTTTAATTTCGAGTGCAGGAAATGCTCAAAAGTACACCCTCAGCTAATCAGATAACACGAGAGAAGGTGTGAGAGCGAGGAAGACACTGCTGCAGAGAGGAAAACTAACTGTAAGCGCTGCATCGTGTGCCAGCTCAACTTAAGCTCTGCCCATCAGTTCCATTAACATCCGATTACGAAAAAAAAGTTGACAGAAGAAAATGCATGAAAATACCCTCTGGAATACCCTAGGGAGCAACTTAGACATTAGATTGAGGTAAAGCCTTAGATCAATAAAGTTAAAGAAAATATGATATAATACCTATTGACCTTATGGCTTATATACTATATATACAGAAAGAGACAGAAAGACAAAAGGCATTTTATTTAGTGAGGCATTTTTGAAAGCTAAAGCTGCTCCATATATTGCTCATTTCTTTTATACCTTACACACTAATCGTCAAATTCGTAATACCCATTCAGATGCTCTGTCATATATCGAAGTCTTTTTCGTATTCGGCATCGTCTTACAGACGATCCCAACGATTTGTGGAATGGGATGAAGCGTGTGTGGTAATACGAGCCCTGGAACTGTAGTTCCCAAAAGAAAGGAAAAACTTACAAAATGCAATTGCAGCGAAAATATTAGATATATAGAATTGGGATATATGTGTATAATAAAGAGGGAGCAGCTAAGATCCCAATCAGATAATTGATAACTATTTTGCTAAGGATGTGAGCTTTAGATGACTTTTGATATTTACATATCGTATCCTTTGGTAACTTAAGTGATTATAGAGATTGCTTTAAAGATGTGGTCTAGGTTCCTATAGCTATACTTATACGAAGCATCTGAACTGGCGTATTTCGGAGTAATTTAGACCATATCAAACTATTTTCAGGTCTCGTCACAGACTTTGCTTTATCATAACTCAGTTGAAGTAGGCGCTTAGATTAGTTTTGCTATTTTCATAGAATCATTTGTTGTTTCAAATATGTCAATAAATGACTATGCAGACATGAGTTTCCTTGTTGCAAGAAATCCCACATAAGTTGCAAGTGGCCCTTCCAACCTAATTCCAATATCATCAATGAAGCTGCAAAGCTTTCTGAAGAACCTAGAAATCGAAAGGCAAAGATATATAAATATATATATTTAGAGTATTGCGAATGATCAAAGTGATCAGTGCTATGATCACTCTGATCATTCGTAATAGTTGCAATCTCTTTGCTGCAATTTATTGTTTTTTTTTTTGTGTTGCATTTCTTAAGACGAGCGCAGCGCAATGGAATGAAAAATGAAAAACAGAAAAATGGAAAATGAAAATGAAAACTCAACTGAAATCATAATAAAAATCTCGCATAAATGCAACAAATTTGTGGCGCATGCGCAGCCAACAGAAGCGAGCGACGAAGCTGCCAGCGTCGCACCTCGCCTCTCGCCCCACGCCCCACCACCCACAGTGCCGCACTCCTCTGCTGCAGCAGCTGCTGTGTAATTAATAAAAACAACAGGCTGTGCAGCTCCGCCTCCCTCTTAGCCGCATTGTTGCCGCCTTCACAGCCGCCGTCGCAGCTGTGCCCCCCACCCCCGCCGTAAAGCCGCTGGCGATGAGCTAACAGATACCCTGTAGCTGTTGCTCATCTGTTCAAACGGGATGGATTAGTTGTGCGTGCCGATATAGCTATATGCTATCTGCTATCATTGCTTGTTATCGATAAATGCTAATATATCGATAAAAATCGATTTTCATAACATATAATCAGCTTTCATATAATAGAATACTATTTCAATTCATAAAAGAAGGTAGATCGCTTGTGGGTGACAGTTATACTCGAAGAAGTGCAGTTAATAGCTGGGCATATTTAAGCAGGGTATCTGCTAGTCGTTCACTCTTAAATGCTGCTGCTCTCCGTATGTTGTTTCTTGCGCCTTTTAACTGGCATTTGGCGCGCGAGGCGCCGGCACGCGCTGCACCAGCGTTTGTATCTTGCAGATACAAAATTGCATCGCTCTACAGTTTGTTGTTGTTGTTGTTATTATTGTTGCTAATGCTATTGTTGTTGTTGTTGTTGCTGTTGCTGTTGGCGTTTGTTTTTATGATTAACGCTCGTTTCGCTTTATATAATCGCAATCACTGCACATGGGCGCACTGCTCAGCGCCAGTAACAAACATGAAGAGCACTCAAATCGGCTATGAACGACCGGCAGATACCCTGTTGCCCTAAACTACAAAACATTAGGCCACATTTCAGGGCAGACAAGATTAGATAAGGCTAGAAATGTGTTATCGATTTGTTATCGATAACGATAAGCTGTTAAAAAATAATCGAATCATCACATTTTATGTCCAGCGCAGTCATTTGGAAAGAGCTTAAGTGCAGCAAATCTGTCTTCATGCCAAGCAATTTGCACACATTCAATATACCCGTTTATGCTGTCATAGGTACAGGGTATGCTAACAATTTCATAATTGAAAAGTGGCGCAACTATTTTGGCTGCTCTTTTGGGCTTAACTCCGTCACTTACCATCCATCCATCCATCCATCCATCCATTCATTCATCCCTCCCTCGATCCACCCAAACAACTATCCGTTCGTCCGTCTTTTCGTCCATCCGTCCATCTTTTGGTCTGTCTGTACGTGTTGCATGTTTGATTTTAGTTAATGCAATGCTAAATCTTGTTGTTGCTGTTGTTGTTGCCATTGTAATTAAGCAGAAATGCCGCAACTGCAAATTTAAGAGGAAGTTTACCCAACAAACTGGGCAGCAATGCGTCCATAGCTGGAAGTAGACGTTCGACGACTACCGGCTTTTGGAGTCTGGACTACGGGTAGCGATAGGCATAGCTTAATATGATGAGCACATGGAACTGCTCAATCGAATGTGAGCAATTCCTGTATAGCATTACAATTATCCAAGTGAGATCTTGACCTATTCTAACTGCGTGTTATCGGACTAACTAAGCATTCAAAAGTGGATCATAAATCTATCTCTCTTCTCTTTCTATTTGTCTTTCATTGACTCTTTCTTATTACTTCTCTCTGTGCTCTTTCTACTTTAATATCTCCATCAATCTTTCTCTCTCTCTCTCTCTCTCTCTCTCTCTATCTCGGTCTATTGGAATCTCCTTTTATCTGTTTCGCTCTTGATCACATTTTCTTTCTATCTATACCTATATCTATATATCTCTCTCTCTCTCTCTCTCTCTTCTTCTCTATGTCTTCATATCACTATTTCTCATTGCTCTCTGTCTCTCTTTCAACTTTTATATCTCCTATGATTCTCTCCATTTGATATCTGTCATTATCTCTCTCGCATCCCTCTCTTTCTCCTTGTCTTCGAATCACACTTTCTTTCTCTCTCTTTCTCTCGCTCTCTCTCTCTCTCTCTCTCCCATCTCTATCTCCCTTTCTCTTTCTCTCTATCTTTCTCTCTATTCCCCCTCAATCTCTCCTTAGCTATCTCTAATCACACCTCTCTTTCACTTTGATCTGATTAGCTTCCCCTCCTACATATACAACCCACATAACCTCCATCTAACTATCTTCAACTATTAGATACAAGATACAGATTGCACAACATGTAAACAGCTTCCAAATTGAGCTGCTTTATCTTTGCTGGCTGACCTTCACATTGAGATGGAAATGTTATCTCTGAAGTTCCCAGCATTGGCTCAAGTTCAAGTGTTTGGCAAAGGGAAAACACGGACGGACAGCGCCACTGACAGATATCTGACACATAATGAAGTTTCTTCAACATTTTGTTAAATATGTTTTGCTTAATACGCTATTCGCGAAGCAGAGCAGTAGAGTATATTAGCTTTCGACCTGCTTGAGGTCCGGTAGAGCTAGAGAAATTCTTGATGAGGGACGACTAGGCAAGGAATCTCTCATGGGCTTACTTCCTTTTGACACGCCTCTACCGACTTACAGCTCGAACAGAGCATTGCGCAGTCGACTATGGCCGTTTGGCATTTGTCTATGCAACTTGACAACTTTTACAATTAGACCCACGCAAATGCAGAACAGAGCATTGGTTAGTCGTGCAGAGCGCGACTGAATTTGTTGGCTCGTTCGTGTTGAGCGGTGACAAACAAATGTGAGTTATGGCCAAACGAGACGCGCTACAAGCCGAACAAGTTGGGAGAGTGCTAACGGAAACTGTTTGACCGCCCAGTTGGCCAGTTTCCCAGTTTCGGGGTCAGCTCGGCTAGCTTTCATCTACAATATGGTTGGGTATCTTTAAGCGTTATGAGTATCTTTTTATGGCTATAAACGAACGAAACATGCGAGCTGGGAAATGACAAAAACCAAAAGAAAAAAAACGCGCAAATGACCAAATGGGAAAACGAGACACCGAGGTGGGTCAAAAGGTGCTGAGAAAGAACCCCAGCGAATGATGCTGAAACTTGTTTCATTTCGAGGAGCTGCTCGAGTTGGATGTTGAAATTGCAGCTAAAACACACACACACACACACACAGACACACACTCTGTTACAGTTTCCAGGTGTTTGAATCCGTTTTTTTTTTCTTTTTTCTTTTGGGCCACTAATTGGACAGCTGTAGCTGACCAGCGCGCTAGGCCAAATCTCCGCTGATAGATGAGCAGGCCATGCAAAGATCTTTTAACACGCAGCATCTTTGGTGTCGATCTATGATCGACACGAGCTGCTCTACTTACGCCCTTTTGCTTAAGGGTTACGTGATGTCGTCCGGGGTTGTGCGCCCATAAATCAACAAGGCAAAACCCGTTTAGCAGCTTAGCCCAAGCTGCTGCGGCTAAGGCTGCTTCTACTTGGGGTTGTTTTCTTGTTTTCTTATCCATTTACCCTTTAGTCTTAAGCCCTTTGCGGCCTGACCAATGTCTCGGCGAAATGATGAACTTTCTAGCTCAAATTAGAGGAGGAAAAAAAATTAATTGAATATGTTTGCTTTTGAACTCTTGATCTGCATCTTGATCTTGAACCTGGCCAGCAGCAAAATATTTCATTAAAAATGTCCTCGGACTGAAGAGGTCAACATCCCTCCGAGCCCTCAGAGGGTTGCTCATCAACCAAATTCATTCAAAGATGGCAAATTTTTGGGTTAGAAAATGTCAGTTTTTGCCTTATTTGGCCATTTGCCCCTGAGCTTGCTGGACCAATGCGATTCGCGTACATCTAGAAAATGGCGTAAATTTACTGTAAGCAGCCACTGTAGCCAGCAAATGGGCATCTGGGAGTAGAGCACTTTGATGCGCTTCTTAATATTTCCATTACAAATGTTTCACATGGCATAGCTTAGGGTACTGCTTCCTCTTCGTGTTCTTCTTCTTCTTCTACTCTTTTGTTTTGCTTACCATTTGTTGTTTTTCCTTCGCTGACCGTTAGAAATTTGTTTTTTTTTTTTTATTAATCCGAAACTTGTCCTGCGCTGATCTAATTTTCGGCCCTTTCATTGCACCACGTCCCGTTTCAAGGTGTGGAAATAAAAAGCCGTTACCTCTTAGCACAATGCCCCAGGGCATTTGCCCTTGCCTTTCGCCTTAGCATTTGCCCTAACTGCCTGTCCAGCCAGCCAGTCTGCACGAATGTCCTGCTTGTCCTTCTTGCTCGCTTCTTCGCTCAGTCACTGACCTCATTTCGATCAACTGAGAGAGAGGGAGAGGCAGAGAGAGAGAGAGAAAAAGAAGCACAAGCCACTTCAAAACTATGTGAGACTATTTCGACTATTTGACTAAGCAAAATGTAAAACTAATCAACTTGAATCAATCTATATAGATAGGTAAATCTAAATAGAACAATATAGATATCTTTGAATCATAATTAAAATGAATATTCTTAGATTGATTGTTGATTATCCGCGATTATTATTCAATGACCTTTCCAGCAGCCCTAGAGCTATTTTATGATGGCAACATCCAACTATATTAACACTTCACTAGATTTGAAGAGCTTATATCAAGCACTCGACATTCATTTTCGATATTCATTTCAATCAACATCAATCAAACTGCCTTGAAGTCGAAAATGATGGCCAAAGCAGTTTTAAAATCATTTAATATTATGCAAATATTGTATATCTCCTGATTAACTATACTCTAGGCTTATTTGTACAGCAAATCAACAGTAATCCAGCTGCACAACTAGGTGATACCAGCACTCACTCTTCAAGAGAGGCTTACCTATATGAACTTGATTTTATTAGCTAAGGTATACGTACACCTCTATATATTCCTAGTTTAAGTTCTATAATATTTACTGTTTCCTAATCGACACTTTTGTTGATTGAGTCTATAATCCAAATGTCTTCAATAGCTATGTGTTTATGTAAGTTAAGCAAAAGGCAGTTAAAGACGGGTATTATGCACAGCTAATATACTTCATTCACTTGCTGAAAGTGTAAGACAGATTGCAAATAAAAACAATAAAACAATCAAATAAAATAAAATTAAATTAAATTAAATTAAATAAAATTAAATAGAATAAATCAAAATAAAATAAATTAAAATAAAATAAAACAAAATAAAATAAAATAAAACAAAAGAAAATAAAACAAAATAAAACAAAATAAAATAAAATAAAACAAAACAAAATAAATAAAATAAAATAAAATGCAATAAAATATAATAAATCAAAATTAAATAAAATAAAATAAAACAAAATAAGATAAAACAAAATAAAACAAAGTAAATAAAATAAAATAAAATAAAACAAAAGAAAATAAAACAAAATAAAACAAAATAAAATAAAACAAAATAAAACAAAACAAAATAAAATAAAATAAAACAACATAAAACAAAATAAAATAAAATAGAATAAAATACAATAAAATATAATAAATCAAAATTAAAAAAAAATAAAATAAAACAAAATAAAATAAAACAAAATAAAATAAAATAAAATAAAATAAATTAAAATAAAACAAAATAAAATAAAACAAACAAAAAACTGAACAAGCATACAAAGCTTGCTAAGATCTTTTGACGTTTATATATATATATATATATATATATATATATATATATATATATATATATATATATATATATATATATATATATGTTAATGAGTACCTCTACCTCTAAAGCCGTTTAATCCAACTAACTCTTAACTCTAGCTCTTAATTCTAACTAAAAAATGCCGTCAAAATGAATTTGAATTTGCAGTAAATCGAATTTCACTTTAGCTTTCCCACAGTCCCCATCAGTCAAACTCTATAAAATACTCCTTTCATATCAAAAAATGCAATTGAATTCATATATAATTGGCAGATGCTATTTGCCCCTGGCTAATCAAGCGAAATTAAGGCGATAAACCAAAGCTAAAGTATATGGACCCAGGTTCAAGCAATCATTAACCCAAAAACAAAAAGGGGTCCGCCAAGCGGCCTATCTGGCTATCTATAAATTATCATTTTAACGGACTCGCACACACAAGCGAAAAATTACGCAGTCATAAGACAAATTTTATAATCAACTAAAGATGCACGGGATCAAATTGTAATGCGCATGTTGACCAAGCCTAAAAACCAAAAAAAAAGAAACAGAACTGGACTTGGGCATGAAATATGAGTTCAGAGACAGGAGCTGGCGGCCAGGGGTGAGGGGTGAGAGGCTAGAGGCTAGAGGCTTGGTCAAGCGTGTAATGCCAGAGGATGTGAGAGAATGCAAGTCGCTGTCGCAATTTCACAGCAGCAAATGAAGATGATTGACCAAGCCCAACTAATATTCAAATGAGGTCGACCGGATCAGTTCCGGGCCAGGCGCAGAGCCTTCAAGATCTGGATGAGACCGTAAATTAACAGCCAACTGACCAATGCGAAGTTGGGCAAAAGGGTGAAACGAAGCGCAGCTCATTACAATGGGAGCAAACAGCAAAGGGCAATAGCGCGCCGAGCTCGAAACGGGACAGGCGACAAGGACAAGGACTCGAGGCTATAGGGGGTAGTGGGTTAGAGGTTTAGAGGGTAGGGGGCACAAGACGCATAAATTGCATTGACCCGAAGATGCGAAACCCACCCTTGAACAGTGGACAGTGGACAGTGGTCAGCGAGCGACCCTCGCCGCAGAATCGCGTCCCGTTCTCGAATAGGTAGAACGCAACCTAATTTGCATTTGGCGCCTTCTACGTCTAACTATTTATTTTATTGTTTATTTTGTGTCGGGTCCGTCCGACGGACGGGCGATGGGAAAACTTTTGTCGACCGTTGGTCAGTCTCACAGCTCAGCTAGAGCTGATCCCATTCCCATTCCAAGTTCTAGGCTAACTTCAAGTGCGTCGGCCATTGTCTCGTTGCTGGCTTTTGTTATCATATGTCATGTAGGACACCAGGTCTGTGACTGGACCCTGGACCCTGGACCCTAGACCCGGCAACCTTCTCTGGCGCCCTGGCAAACACGTTTTGCCACGCCAAATGAGACATATTTCGCGGCAATCAGCGATCAACAGCTGTAGGACCTCTCTGCATCTCTCTCTCTCTCTCTCTCTCTCTCTCCTAGCTTTCTCTGCACACTAACTATCCATTTTGGCGCCAAATTGCAACTAGAGTCTCTTCTACTCATTAACTATTTAGCATGCTTATCATCATTATGAATAACGTACATCATTTATATGAAATGAGCATCATCTGTGATAAGTCTAAGGGACATTTATTATCTTTGATGGGGTGAACTTTAAGGACCGCCAGAGAGTTAATAGCTTCATTTCACGCAGTTGCCGCTAAGCCAAGCCCAAAACACCCACCCGTGATGCAGAGCCAAGTGATGGAGTGGAAGTGGGAGTGCCACCGGCAGGGGATGTCCGAGGGTGCAGCAGCGACTGGCGGGGTGGCTGCGACTTTTTATGCTTAAATGTGACTTTTAGCAGAGGTTAATGCGCTTTGGCATTAGGGTAAATGCAGAGGAAGGTGCACTAAGAGGCGGGGGATGGCAGCGGGTGTGACTGTGAGTCTGCGAATCCAGAGAGCAATCCCCGAGGTGCTGGCATTTAGAGTGCAGTTGACCTTTGACTTTGCCGTAATTGCATTTGCTACAGCCGCTGCGCTGTGGCTCTCTTCCTGCTTTTGCAATTCCTGCATCTGATATATGTGCCAGACGTTCGCTAGCATTTCGCTAAGTAGATGCGGGCTAAGTGGATCTTCCGCTCAGCCGAAAGACCCACAACGGCGACCAGGAAGCCACTTCCTCTTCGCATTTTTGCAGCTCAACTTTTTACGCTACAAAGCATTTAGATAACTTTATATACATTTTTATAAATATTAAGATACATGAGGCACCAATGAAAATGAAAATGAAAACAAGATAAACGAGCAAAAAATGCAATAAAAATCATATAAAATAAATGCAGGCGGGCAATTATCACGTGCAAGCCATGAAAGCAGCCGAGGAGCTGAGGGAGAGGAGGGGCGAGGGGCTTGGATCCGTGGCGACTAACTGCAGATGTTGCACATAAGAAAGCAAAAGTAAGAGGCACTCGTAATACTCAAAAACAACAATGTTAACAATTCCCCAAAAACCAAACCAAAGTAAAGCAAAAACTAAGCGAAACTCACTTAAGGAATACAACCAAAATCCAACTGAACTGAATTGATGTGAGACGAACGGAAGAGAGTGTATATAGAGAGGTATCTATAACGATATTGCATAGATATAGATATATGAATATATATATTTTAGTAATAGGTAAGTTAAGTTTCAGTTATTTAATAGGGAGAGTGGGAGATGGAAAGAGGGGAATGATGGGGAAGGAAGGGAGAAACTGTGAGAATAAAATGAGAGAGAGTGAAAGAATGAGAGAGTGAGAGAGAGGGAGAGAGAGAGAGGGAGAGAGAGTGAGAGAAAGAGAAAGAAAAAGCGAGAAAGAGTGAGATAGAGAGAAAGAAACTTCAAGTATCTTCAAGTATCCTCTGAATAGGAAAGAGAAGGACAAGCTAAAGCTTATATCTGCAAAGTATGGGACTATAAAGACAGAAACAGAGGAAGATAAGGAGAAACTAAAATGAGAGGAAGAGAGAGAGAAAGGTGGGAAAGGGAGAGAGTTCAAGTCAGATGAAGTCAGAAGATGTCAGCTTATAGCTCAAGAACATGAGGATCAGATAGAAATAGAGGAATGATGGGGATGAGAAGGAGAAACGGAGAGAATAAATTTGTGAGAGAGAGAGAGCGTGCAAAGGAGAAAAAGTGAGAGAGAAATAGTTAAATGCAAAGAGAGAGTGAGAGAAAATCTGGTAATGAGCTTATATCTCAAGACCATGAACAGAGGAAAGAGTAAATGTATGAGCGAGAGAGAGAGAGAGGGAGAGAGTGAAAGAGAGAAAAAGTGAGAAGGCGCCTTGAAGCGAGCATATATCTCAAGATTGACATAGAGTCCCAGAAACTTGTAGGGTATCAAAAGTTGATCTTCTTCTTCTATGTGTTCATTTATTCCATTTTAGATGCTAAGACTCTAAAGTATATGAAGCTAAGAAAAAGCACATACCTATCCAGTAAAGCTATTTTCGACAAATGACCAAGGAACTCCGAATATTTGCAAAGGGATAAGCTCAAGTCTAGGAGTTCTATGAATGCAAATTTTGTTGTATTTCTGGAATACTTAGAAAAGTTATTGCATCTATAATTTTTTCTGAAGTGACTGCACATCTTAATGAAACATATATAGGTATATATGGGTCTAGATATTATATATATTCAAAGTTTTTTTCTTGTTTTTTTTGGATTTCCCACATTTTGGGCATTTGATTTTCCCACGAGTCGCTTGGGTGGAGCTGCGAAACTTATCTTTGAAGCTTTCTTAAGCCCGCATGGCGTAGGAGTAGGAGTTCGCAAGCAGCCAGGTGAGCTGATAAGCTGCCTCGCACTCTCTCTCTCTCTCTCTCTCTATCTCTCTCTCTCGGTCTGTTACTCTCTGATGTCTGCTTGTGGATTTTTGCCGCCATTTGCGCAGCGAAGCGAAGACAACCGCCAAGACAGTTGAGCCCGCTGTGCCAGTCCCTTGATAAGGCGCAACTGAGACAAGGGCCATTCGTAACGGCTGCTTGCAACAGCAGCGAGTGCAACGGCAACTGTGCCACCATTTGTGGTGGCTTATTTAACTGTGGCAGTTGCAGGAGTCCACCAGCTGACGCTGGCGCGTTCCAATTGCCCTGATTAGAAGCCTGCCCCGTGTACAAATCAACTGGCTCACTCAAGCGTTCCTTAGCGTCACGTCTATCAAAGGCAGCTCGACTCGAAGCTGATGAGCAAGCCACAACTCTATCCCAAGTATGCAACGACCCCGACTTTGACTCCAATGCTGACCAGCTGCAAGGCGCGCGCTCGTCTTGCCACTTGGCTGAGGCAACATTTTGTCATCTTGATAATTATTTTATGTCATTGCATGCGAAGCGCTCGCTGGCCCCTAGCCTCTAGCCCCTACCACCCTACGACAGCGAAACAAACACCTGAACGCGCAGATCTTGCACTCTGATCTCGTTGATCGTTCGCATTGATCGCGGCAGCTGATAGATGGCAGAGAGAGCAAGAGAGAAACTGCATCAAGTAGATGTGGCAGAAGCAGAAGAAGTCAACATCTGTGGCCTGCACTTCTAGGGACAACAGCAAAATAGAGAGCAAGAAGCAGAGGAAGAAGTAGAAAAATAATGTCATGTGGGTTCAACTGCAACAGAAACGGAGGCAGCGGCACAGGGGCAGGTACAAGGACAGGAGCAGGGGCAGTGCCAGTGGCAGGGGGCACCGGGGCACGTGCCCTCTCAAGCGCGAAACGAAACGAAGCGAATGACTAGCCAAATGACGAAGATGCCTCAAACGGAGCCACAGCCAGAGGGCATCAGCCAGGCCCTGAGCCCGGCACTCAGCCAGGTTCTTAGCCTGTATCTCTCTCTCTCTCTCTCTTCCTCTCCCTCTCTCTTTGTGCCAGCCGCATCCGGGCCAAAACTCTGCGCTAGAGAGGAGCACGTGTCGTGACCAGAACAAACTTCTCTTAACATAACTGAGAAACTCTTGAGTGACGTCTACAGATCGATAAGTCGATAAATCGATTCATACTTGAAGCTCAGCCTATCAGCAAACTTTATGGCAAAAGACTTAGTTCTCCAGTGTGTGAAAGTCGATAAATCAATCTTTGCCCACATAAGTAGCAGTTGCTATATGTATACACGATAGTTAGATAAATATATAGCTAGATAGAGATATCGTTAACTGTGTATACACGATAGTTAGATAAATATATAGATATCTTCTGCTATTGGTCCTTAGCCTCAGACATCGCTAAATATGATTTTTTAAGCTCTGTTTACTTCGCTTTGCCTCCACTCATATGACAAGAATCGTTGTTCATTATCTTATACATAATATACAGTTTTGATATACTTCGATTTTTACCTAGCTAAGCCACTCTTTGGCCTTAAAAGTAAAGGGTATATCTCAGCTGCTCTTAGCCTGTTCTTGCATTAAATATTTCTTGAGCTAATCCAATGATTCTGCTCATATAATATTATCACAACATTCTCTCAAGCGAGAGCTATCTATAGTATGTAGAGAGCTGATCTCAGATCTTCTATGGCACATATAGCCCTAACTATAGGCCTTTCCCTTAGCCTTAGTCGAGTTCTGTTGCGCCTTCACTTCCGGCGCTGCGGTTGGCTTCGTTGCCTCAGCCGTTGCCAACTTCTTCAACATCAACACGATCATCATTATCAGCGTCGACAACATCATCATCATGTTCCATTATTGACTTTAATTACTCTAGACTCCTCGCTCAACAGTCCTGTTTCGACATTCCCGCAGGTTTTTCCCTTATTTTCCTCTACTCGTTTCTTTCTTTTTGTTGTTTTTTTATTGTTTTTATTTCCTATTAAATTAGATTAAGCAGTCGAGCACATGTCTCGAGCTGCAATCGATTCGAGCCACGCTCCTGGAGACAATTCAAGAGGCTTCTCCAAAGGGTTGACTGCAACTGCAACTGCAACTGCAACTGTTGTCCTTCTCTAATAGATTTGATAAGCTTGGCCAAGGTCTTTCGCAGCTCAACAGCAGGCAAAGCCAGCCGGCTTAAACAATGCCTTGATGAAGTGATCAACAGATCAATCCACAATCTTTTAACGAAATTGCAATTGAAAAATAAAAATGCTTTTGAATATTATTTGACTATAGCTGATTGAAAACAGCAAATGTAAGCTAATGCCTTAATATAGTAAGTCAGCTTGGGCAGATATGCAGCTGTAATGAAAGATCGATTTTATATTCAATAATTTCAAATGTTAAAAAGAAATAAAATTCCAAATATTCAGACATCATTTTCAATTTTCAATCTAAAGTTTGTGCTTCAAACTGAATCGCTTAGTTTCCATTTGAATTTCAAATGGAATAACTTTTTGGAACACTTCAACTTTTATACAGAACTTTTCAATGCTTTTTGCATTATTCTAAAGTAACATCGATTCAGTTCTGAAAGCAAAACTTTTTGGTTTTTGCACATCTCAAGCCTGAAATGATTCATAGAGATCATAAATTTGGCATGACAATAGCTGCAATATTGTAGAAGCGATTCTTAGACGATGCTTGATGAGGACTGATTCGCAGCGAGTGGATCTCAAAAAGTGATAAGAAAATCGAGAAAATGACAATAGCTCGGGTATTTTCAATATGATTCACAGATGCTTGACAGATGATGCTGAGTGATTCAAAAGTCTTGAGCTTGCAGTGCCAATAGATCGATTAGCTAAAAGATGCATAGCCTTAATTTGCACTCAAAAATATTTAAAATGCTTCAATGAATTGACTCGATGCCACGAGGAATACCCTAGAACTTGGTGGCTTGAGCATGGATCATATAGACAACCCTTTTCCTGCCCCTTTTCGTGCTCTAAGATCTGGCATGCCTTGACAATGGAATGGAAATGTTGACCAAGGGATGCTGCCACATGCTGCATGCAGTGTACGCCGTGCATTGAACCGACTTGACGCGGCTTGAGTGTGTGTGTGTGTGTGTGCCCCCTTTAATAGGCCGAACAGGTGCATTGGCAGCTCTCGGCAGGACCCTCGCTCTCGGCTGTTGCACTCGCATCCTTGCAACAACAACAATAATAACTCGTAAATAAGGAAAACACACGCGGCACGTGCCCCTCGTTGTTGTCTGTTGTGCTTCATCTTGGCGAGTGCAGCGAGTGATGTTGCTGGCATCTTACCTGTTTATCTGCTGCCTTTTACCTGTTTCGCGCCGCTTGCCCCATTTCACCGTTGTTCACATTTGCAGCAGGCAACATGCTGCAAGCTGCATTTGGACCCCGCTTCGCATTTGCCGCCCTTTTTTCTTCCCTCTACAGTTTAGCGCGTGCTACGATCAGTCACTCTCTGACTGTGTGTGCCCCTTTATGTGTGTGTGTGTGTGTGTGTGTGTGTGTGTGTGTGTGTGTGTGTGTGTGAGTCTGTGTGTTGCCGCTTTATAATTAACTTGACTTTCAGCTCGTGCAGCATCCAAATGCTACAGTTGCCGCAGCTGCAAAAGTTTTTGCCAAGAAATCGACTCGTCCTGATCCTCGCTCAAGATCATGAGCTCACGATAAAGAACATGTCCGACTTGAAGATACCCTAGACAGTGCCCAGGGCTGCTTCTTCAACTCGTCTGGTTGCCATCCTTAAAAAGAGTTCTTATAGATATGGCAATGGCAGCCCGACTAGCAGATACCCTATATATTGCTTTGCTCTTCATTCTCTATAGATCTTTGAAAAGGAATCAATCGAAAAACGAATTCGACCTGGAGATACCCTACATTTGCGATAATGCTTTAACTTTTTGTTAACGTCTTTCCAACCTTATAGATATAGAAAGGCTTATCTATTCGGATCTAGTTCATAAATTTAGTATAACTGAGCAAGATCAACCTGGAGTTACCCTTTCATGTTCACAGTTTGGGCAGATATAGTGCGAGAAGTTTGTAGTCTGAGAATGATATACAATCGCAAGGCATCGTCCTTCATCGTCGTTTTTTGCTTACGCCCGTTTAGAGCTAACGGCATTAGGCACACCTTTTTAGTCAGGGCTGTGAGCCCATTAAACGCACATAAACAATCGGAATCTAAATGCAGCTCTCCTCCACATCCCTGCGTTATGCACGTCATCAAACCAATTACGCATCCAATTATGACTAAATAGACGCATCTTTTTATACCTGGCGAGAGGGAGAGGGAGAGGGAGAGAGAGACACACGCCCACGCCGCTGTCAAAAATCATTGCGTAACTAGGCGCTGACCAGCGTAAAGTAAGGAGCAGCCTGATCTAAAAAACCAAATGAAGGAAAAACATCTGCCAGACCCTGGACCCAGGGACAAGCCCTTGGCCAATCTGTCGACAGCAACTGGCGTTAAAAACGGCGAGGGTTGCCACACTCACACCTCGACAGAGCGAGGAGAGCTGGACGGGGAAGCGGGTCGACTTAGAGTAGAAGACGACGCGACGCTTAATCAATACGTGGCCATAAATCAGTAGGAGCTAACAGACTGCACAGACTGCGCCGCAAGCGCCGACATTAGCGACACATCAAATACCCTTCAAATGCCAGTTGAAAGCAGTTTGAGTGCATGAATTTCTTTGTAAGATCTATCGATAGCGATTACAAATATGTTATCAATAATCGATAAATATCGGGT
Source organism: Drosophila eohydei (assembly GCA_035045825.1). Taxonomy (NCBI): domain Eukaryota; kingdom Metazoa; phylum Arthropoda; class Insecta; order Diptera; family Drosophilidae; genus Drosophila; species Drosophila eohydei. The sequence goes on from JAWNOT010000120.1 coordinate 2,105,258, forward strand.
AGCATATCGATCAATTTATACTACTTCCCTTCAAAAGCTCACCTTAATTATATATATGTGTGTGTGGTGCGTGCATCTCTCGACTTCAGTGATTACCTAAAATCGATAAATATCGATTTATATTTTTAAATTGTGCAATATATTTTATTTATTTAAAGCCGCGCAAATTGAAACCAACGTACTTATATTTTTAAAGCAACGGCTTTATATCGATATGCTTATCGATTAACTATGATTAAAAGCATGTCTAACACATGTCTAATTTTCTTTAAATTTACACTTACATAAAACACAAGCCAAACTAACTTTTATAATTTTTATAATTTTTAACACAATCGATAAATATCGATTTTCGATAGGCATTGATTTTACAGCCTTAACTATTGATCTATTAAGGTCTGAGGAATTGTGTGTCTCTTTTTACACTTACAGAGCAACTGATAGTCGATCATTGCCGCTTGTTCTTTATTGTCTTGTTCTGCTTTCGATTGTTGGACTCTCATTCTTTGGCTCGTGCTCCTTTTTCAAAGTGGGGCAACCGCAAAAGCAAATTAGGACCCGTTTGTTCTCCGCATGCCAATGACCTGCTTTAAGGACCCTTCTCGGAGGGCGCACAGCTGCAATGGGTCCTACCAAAGACAACAGACAGCTCAATTCTACGGATCAAAGACCTCCCCCGGCTCCACTAGTGCCACAGAGCAAGAAACTCTTTCAGTTTCCATATGAATTACACAGCATAGACACTGAGTGCCTGACGAGCAGCAACTATCTATCGACCCCCTTTTCAAATTTCGCCAAAGCCTGTAAATATTTACGCCATAAAAAAGCGTGCCAATAGCAAAAGTTACGAATCATCGCCCGACATCAATGACTGAAGCCCTTACCCCACGCACGCCCCGTTCCAGCGTGAGCTCCCCATAAGCCACCCTCGTTATATACATAAACTTCCACATAACACCAGAGCGTGAGAAAAGCAAAGTGAAATTAAATAGAAAACAAGAAAAAAAAAGAAAACAATTTGATGTTGGGCATTCGGTGTCCGATTTCCAATGAATAAGATGAATATGTTAGTATTATATATCTATAAAAAAGAATTTGGAACTGAAATTCTATATTGGAGAGCTAAACGAATGAAAGACAAATATTATCTAAGCTACTTAGTGCTTAATTAGAATTTGTAAGCTTCCCACAAGCCAGAGGGATACATATGGTAAATAGATATTAATATTGATATTGATTGACTGACTGATTGATTGATTGCCTTCACTGATAGCCTGTTGAAAAGTAAGAGAAAAATGTACTTGTCACTCGTTATATTTTGTACATATTGACATTCTTTACATGGACTTGATTGATTGATTGACTGACTGACTGATGTATTTGATTGATTCTTGAAAGAGTAACAGAGTCAGGTAACAGACTCGCTCAAAACAGACTATTTCTATCTACATACTTAGAGTTAGGTGACTCACCGACTGGCTCATCGATTGACTCACCGACTGACGGACTGATTGACTGATTGATAGACAATAAAAATATTTGTCATTAAATAGGTCTTTATATAAACCATAGAGCTTCATCTGATTGACTGACTGACTGATTCATTGGCTTTAAAAAGTGTAAAGTAAACAGAGTTGTCACACGCTAACGTCAAGTTTTGTTTATATCGAGCTTAAATAGTGTTTCTATCCGCTCACTTCACCGACCCCATAACACCCTCTCGCACACACCCGCCTCTTTCTTTGACTGCCAACCTGAGCACGTTGTCCCTTCGCTTCTTTCTCTAAATTCCTTTCTACATAAATGTCATTCCCGTTCTTCTTATATTTTGTTGTGCTTTTTGTTTGCTGTTTGGGCTGCGCTTAACCCGCCCTCTAACTGGTCTGCCTCTCCTCCTACCTTTTCCCCTTGCGCTTACTATTTCTGCCTGTCGCCTGTGCTCTTTTGTGTCCTTTGTGCGCACGCTTTTTATTTATTCAGCAAACAGCTAAAACAACATGAGAAAAACACAACTAAAACAACAACATTAACCAAAAATGGGCGGAAGCCAAACTAAATGCGCCCAACAAAGCGCGCGCGCCTTTGTCTCTCGCTCTCTCTCTCCCTCTCTCTAGGTGTGTAGGTGTGTCTACCTGTATATGTGTCTGCTGTGTATCTTGTAGATACTTTTTTGCCAACCTCACGAAACGTACAGCTGCTGCCTGGCTGCTGCTGCTGCTGGACATATCGATCCACTCCAAACACACACACACATGCATACACACACAGTGGTACAAATATCTCAAAAAGCTCAGCATAAATGCATTTGCTTCTCTATTTCGAAAAAACCTGCAAAGTATGCAATAGAAAACATCTTTAAAACAGAAATTAGGTGCGAAAGTGGTAACAGGCACGGCGAAGATTATAATAGAAATACATATATATATATATATACTACACTATATCAATATATCTGTAGCTCATATGAATTATGGGAAATTTTTTTTTGCTTAGTCTAGAATAAGTAAGATACTTTCTATATGAACTTTTCAACATTCTTAACACAAAAATAAGAAGGAAAAATAAAACATAATTACGCATCAAATATGTAACACATAGATTTGACACACTTTTAACCACTGTGCGTACTTGGCGTTTCGCTGCGCTGAGCTACGCTGAAGGCGTTTGGGAGGCGCCCAGAGCTAACGGAAATGCCGCAGCGTCAGGCAGCAAATGTTCCTATCGCTGACATTTTAAATTGCGCTTGCTGGCGCCATCTGGCAGCGGAAATCATAAACTAGCGCTACTCAAACCAAAATCCATCCCGCTCGCACTTGCTGCATTTTGCTATCTATGTCGCTGCGCCTAACTGCGTCTCCACTGCCCACTCCTTCTCGCTCTCTCTCTTTCTCTAGCTCGCTTTACTTTCAGCCTTGGACTGGCCACGTCACGCGCCGAATAGCGGATTCATGTTACAGTTAGAATCGGGTAGCAAGCTCTGTAAATGGGGCGGGCTGGGCGCAGGTGTCGCACATTTTAGATGAGTTTTTGACCACAGAAAATAATCGATAATAAAATTGCTGCCGACTATTAATAATTTTTACACGTGTCGCAACACCACAAAATTTAATTGAGCGAATTAAAAACGTAAAAAAAATGGGAATTACAAAAAATGGTTTAAATAAATAAATACTTAAGTGTCGAAGAAAAAAAATGCTTTTAAAAATAATTCTGATGCTTTGAGCTTCGCCTTAGGCGGCAAATTTCAGATTCGTGCGCTTGCGGCTCCCGAACTCGCCGTTTCGCCGTGGCGCTTGCTCTGCCGCTGCTGGCTGCTGCGATGCGCCGCGTCCGAGCAGATTCCAGAATGGTCGCGGCGTTGTTGTTGTCGTCGTCGGCGCCGGATCCTTGTTGATGTAGATGCAATTCACGATCGGCTCGTCACCAAAATATTGCTGACGATAGCCGCCACCGACGCCATTTTGTTGGCGTATCTTATTGCGGCGACGTCGCTGGCGCTGCAACTGCTGCCTGCGACGCTTCTGCTGCAGTCGGCGTCGACGCTGCGCCTCCGTCTGCTGTGGACGGCGGCGTCTATAGCCGCCCATCGAGCCGTAGCTATAGCTAGCGCTGGAGCTGGAACTGGAGCTGGGTCGGCGACGTCTGTTGCCCACGCCGCTTGGCCGGCTCTTCTTCTTCTTCTTGGGCTTCGACTTGCGACGCTTAACGGGCGCCGAAGAGACGCCGCTGTTGCTGTCATTGATTATTGGCTTCAGTGCGAGCTGATCGACGCTGCTGACGCTGACGCTCTGCTGCAGCTGCAGCTGCTCTTGCTGTTGCTTTCTCTTGTTGTCCTGCTCTACTCCATTCAGTGTCTGCAATTCGTTAGCAGGGCGCTTCTTCTTCTTCTTCTTCTGCTGTGGCTTCTTACGCTGCTGCTTTTGCTTCTGCTGCTGCCGGCGCTTCTGTTTCTGCTTCTGCTGCTGCGGCTTTCTCCTCTTCTTATTCTCATTGGGCGGTCGATTGGGCTCATTGATAACGGGATGTATGTCGTCATCATCGCCATCCGTGCTCCATATGGCCGACGTGCTCACCGGGCTGTCCTCCGTTATGACGTGTTCGTATTCATCGTAGACGCCCAAGCCTTGATAATAGAAGCTATCATTGTCGATGTCCTCCTCCTGCTCCTCCGCCGCCCCATTCTGCTGGTAGTAGGCCTGATGATTCAGCGGCTTCAGCTCGAACACTGCGTGCGTATTGGGATTCACCTTGGGCGGCTGCTGTGACTCGACAACAACAATGCCCGCATCTCCGCCGACATTCGCATGGGTTGCCGCATTGGCCACCACACTGACGCCGCCGGGCACGCTCTGTGTTAGGGCGACAAAGCTGTTAGGGCTTTGGCCTGGGAACTGTTTCTGTTGCACCGCATCAACGAGTAGTGCTTGTGGCTGGACTTGCTGTTCCTGCTCCTCGGCATCGTCATCAGCTAAGACCACTTCCTCGAGCTCCAAATGCTGTTCTTCAACAGCGTCGTCATCATCCTCCTCCTCTTCATCGTCGTCATCCTCCTCGTCGTCCTGCTGCTGCAGCTGCACCGCTGCCAGCGCTACATAGCGGCGTTTGCTCGAATCCTGCTGCTCCGGCACAGCACCCAAGCTCAACTGCTGCGAACTGACTGAGATGGTGGGTGCGGCCATCGAGCGACTCGCACGCTTCCTTCTGGTGACCACACACTGCGATTTGCTGCCCTGGCCATTCAGCTGTCTACCCTGGATATAGAAACGCTTCAGCTCGTATTCATCTCCGTGCTCATCCACCTCGATCCTCGTCTCGCCGTTGACCTCTCGACTGGCCAATGCCAGCCAGAGCACCGTAACAACCAAAGCCCAGACGCAGCTGTGACTCCTCATGGCTCTCGACTAAACTGAGCTATGAGCGGCCGCTGCCGCTTATATTAGCTCGCAGCGGACGCAGACCTATTGACCCAAAGCTAATTGCCAAAATCTTCAACCATATTCGATATAAGATCTGAATTATTCATTAGTCCCTCCCCTCCTCTTCTTCCTCCTTTGCCGTTTGTTGTAGAATCTATTCAGCTGCTTATTCATAGTTTGCTTTCTTCCGAGAACTCGTTTTCGGCAGAAAAAATATGTTTTTTCTATTTTTGGCCTGTTTGGGGTCAAAGATCAATCAACTATAACCCCTCTGGGACAGACATCGACTGCCAAATTTGGCAGATGAAAGTTTTTAGTCAAAGGGCCCCTCGGCGAAACTTCTATCGACCTCTCGACGTATGAGCCCAACAGCCACAACAACAAAAATAAAAATCTCCGCTGGGAAATCATTTTAAGCATCGAAAGTTCATAAAATTAATGATTCCATTTGTTAGGGGCCAAAGTGGGCCGGATGCGAGGGTAACACAGGGCCCAACATAGGCCACTTAACTATTTGCATTTAGGTATATTATTATGTATGTATGTTTATATTTATGCAATTTTGTTATGGCATCTTAAGATCTTAAATGTTCTTTATTAATAAACAGTCATAAGACTTCGACTACGCATTAGGCGCTCAGACTAAGAAAAATCCGCTCCTGCTCGAAATAATCACTTAGCGAAAAAAATAGGAAGAAAAGAAAGCGAATTTTGACCTATGACAGCAAATTAATATTCAAAATGCAAAGATTTCTAGTCAAAGCGACAAAACAATCAATTTATAGCCACATAAAAATATTTTTAAATCGGAATCAGAAACTGTTTCTATTTTTTTTTGTGTATTAGCTAAGCAATTGACAAAAAAAAACTTAGCAAAACGGGCCACAAATGCGACACAGCTTGAACTCACACGCATACATCTCTACTTAGTGTGCATATGTGTGTGCATTTACTTCTCTCTTCCGTCTTCTACAAGCAGCCTCTGCTATGTACGCGTGTGTGTGTTAAGCTCCTTCTTTTCTCCCGCTTCTACTTTAAGCATTTGTTGTGTCTGTGTGTGCGACACTCCTTTCTTGGCACTGTTCTCTCTCTTCCACCTCCTTCCACTTGAGCATTTGCTGCTTCTGAGACTATGTGACACTACTCTCTTCCTCTCTCCCCTCCGCTAGACCATTTGCTATGCGAGTGCTGTCTAGCTCCTTCTCCTCTCCACCTTCCATTTTAAGAATTTGCTGTGTTAGTATGTGTTACTGCTCTCCTCACACTTATCTCTCCTTCCGAACACTTTAGCTTTGGCTATGTGGATATGTGTGACTTTCCCCAGCCCTCCCTCTCCTCCAGCATTTGCTGTCCACTCTTTTTGCATGCTAATTATATATCATAAATTTCCACACACACATACACATAGCGAGAGAGAGAATCACATAAAAAAAATAGTCAAAGATAGTTTGCACGGGATGCCGCATGGTAAGGCGCAAAAGAGGGAGAAGATAGTGGATGGAGGGAGGGCGGTTTATCAAGAAAACTGAACAAAAGATCAATTGACAGAGAGAAATGTTTTGCGGCAGCTGCGCGCAACACTTGAATAATAATAATGTAACAAATATAAAAAAGAGGCCATTAAATTACAAACATCTTCAACAGCCAACAAACAGTAGCAACAACAACGATAACCAGCAACAGCAACAGCTTCTATTGGCCTCCAAAACTGATTTGGTATGGAGAAGGTGTCGCCGCAATCGTCATTCAAGAGGGAACCCAACTCCAAGCAGCAGCAACAGCAACAGCAATAGCAGCAGCAAAAGCAACAGCAGCAGCAACAGCAGCAGCAGCAGTCAAGTGCGTTGCGCGTGCAGACATGCAACAAATACAACAACAAGCGACAACAACTCTGCTCGTCAATTTGTGACGATCATATCTCTTTAATGTGAATGTAAGTAGAAGTGGACAAGAGAGAGAGAGAGAGAGAGATAGAGTAAATGACAGCCAAACTAAAGCTTTGCCTGTCTCGTGATACGATAGCATGAAACAAATAAATATTAAAATTCATTTCTATCAAAATCAAAACGTGAAACAGAAAATATAAATGTAAATTCATACACATAGTATATGAACAATCATAATATATATAAATATTAAAATAATTATCTTTTTGTTGTATATAATTTCTACTATGTGTGCTATACGAATTTTCAGGCGCAGCTTGCAATTACTTCGAACTCGCATTAGCAAAACTTTCCGCACGCGCCCATCTCTAACAAGTGGGAAGCCTAGGTCACTTGCACACACATACACGCAAACACTATGTTTGACTCTTTTGCGAATGCGCGTGTGTGTGTGTCTGCACACTGATTCAAGTTGATATATAAAATGCATTTGCATTACATACAACGTTACTTATCGATCGAAATCGATTAAGTGCAGTGTTGCAAAGTTGGCAACTATTTCATGCATCAAACTTCAAGACAAATTAGAAGGAGAGGAAGAGACTAGGCATAGCAACACATCATGAAAGAACTTTCATTAATAATATCAGAAAACACGAACGAAGCTGGAGGCAGGTCGCAACAAGTGTCAAATGCGACTCGATTTATTTATTTATTATTTGTTTCTTTCATTATTGTTGTCTTTTGTTGTTGCTTTATCGGCGTTCGCTTATGCTAATACTTTCGCGTAGCGGGCACCAACGGAATTTTTAATTAATTCATGCCCTCAACTTTTGTATATGCAAACGCGTGTCTTTATATGTATGTGGGCATGTGTATGTGCGTGTATATGAGCATATTTCGTATTTATTCACAAATCAATAACTAACAGCTACTCAGTGCTGGGAAGTAAAAAAAAGAAGCTAGTTGATGGCTTGAAAAAAGCTAAGAAAAACTTTTTTCTTCTAATGTCACGGCTGACACAGCTGAAAAATATAAACAAGGGCTTGAAAAAAATAGCTAAAATTAATTAAAGCTAAAAAAGTTAAGTTGAGAACATTTGTTATTTTATTAAAAAGCAATTTAAAGATAAAAACTATTTTGTTTAAAATGTTTGATTTTGTGTTTTAGTGTATTATGTGCATTCCAAGTAACATATATTGGATAATAGTCATATAAATGAAAATTCCAGCATGAAATAAAGCTAACATGTCAGCACTGACGTCTAAGTCGTCGTCGCTGCTGCTGCAGAGTTTTGCTTGTGCCAAAGTTTCTTTCATGATTTTATGCATGTTTTTAAGCTGGGATTGGAATGTGTGACATGCGGTATGCGGCACGCAACGGTAATCGGCTGCCAAGATGGCTGCAACAACAGCTATACAACAAGAACAATGCAGGCAACAAGTTTCATTTTGTGCAGCAAGAAATCAATGCTGCTGCACCCAATCAGAATGCAATAACTACACACACAGCCACGGGGCACAGGCACATGCACTTGCATTGGGATGCTGCTGGCATGTGCTAGCTCGCTCGCACTCGCCCACGAAATTGCCCTCTCTCGCCCAGCAAAATGGCGGCCCATGTACCCTGCACATAAATTTGAAGTTCGCTGGGACATTTTTGTTGTTGTTGTCTCTTGTCCCAGAAATTGTCTCGGCTGCTGGCTGCCACTGAATATACAGTTATATTGTAAGTATGTGCAATAATTCGCACTTGCAAATGCAATGCGACCCAGCATTAATATGCTCGACGCGTTGATTAAATTTATTTGATTATTTTGCTGCCTTGCAATCCAATCAGAAGCAGCACCAGCACCAATTGCAAACCGTTACACGCTGCAGCTGAGGAAATTTGTTCTCCCAGAAAAAGCCCTAATGGGACATTTGTAACAATTTGCAGCCTTGCATTAGAGAGAGCTATGGTCATACACAGTTGAAAACTTCTGCTCTAAAAATATATATATGGGATATAATATATATTATTTTCCTACTCCAGTAAATTAAATAAAGCCCGTATAATATTTAAATTTGCGCGCCACATGCTTTGTCATCTCATCTAGCGCCATCTAGATGTCAATAGTGAAAGTAAACATGTAGTTGGCGGGTTGTCAAACGATTTGTTTGAATTTTAGGACCTTTAGTTCACGTAATCGAACGAAATATCGATGCCCATGTTCCAGATATCGTAAGCAAATATTATGACGATATGTATGCAATATCGATATATTAAACCATCCCTAGTCCAAGGAAGTATTGGGGTGTTTGGAAATGTTCGATATTTGCGTAGAAATTTTTAAAGTAAAACGAAAAACAATGTATTAAAGTTGCAATTAATTAGTGCTAAAGGAGTGGCTAACAACCATTTCAATCGTGTGTCCAAAACGCAACAAACGCATTCGCATTAAGTGGCGCCAGTGTTAACTGTGTGTGTGTGCGTGTGTACCCAAACCAAAGAAAAACGAAAGAAAAAGCGAGACCCAGCGCAGAAGATGTGTCTATACTACGGCCTAAATGAATGAAATGTGAAGTGTGTGTGTATATGTAGGCGAAGGCGATACCAGCTAACTGTGCATGTGTGCATGCGTGCGTGTGTATGTGTGTGCGATAGTATGTGTATGCGTATTCGCCTGACGCTCGCATCTGTGTGCGTGTGTGTGTGCTGCACACTGAAAGAATCAATAAAGGATGTGCTGTAGATTTTTGCAGCAGCAGCAGAACCAGAAGCAGGAGCAGGACCAACGAAAACTAACAAAAACCAAATAAAAAAGCCAACGACAGCAACAGCAACAAAAGCAGTGCAGCAAAGTAAAAATTAAAACATTTACTTGTACCCGATAGTTTTTAACACGGTAAAACTTGTAACGGTAAATGTTGCAAAAAGAAAAAATTGATAACTGTAATATGTGTAGCTATTGTGAATTGTGAATTGCGAATTATAAAGCGAAAAACAACTGCGCAAGTGTGTGTACGAAAAGGAAGTTGAGAAAAATTGAAAATATTTAAAAATAAAAAAAAATTAAATTCAACTTCAGTCAATCAATCAGCGCAATATGAAGTGCTGCGTAATAATTACGACGCTAATGCTGCTGTCCGTTGCACGTAAGTGTTGTAAAACTCATTAGATGTATATATATAAAACTCGAATATATGTATATATATTTATCAACGTATATAAATATATATATATATATACATATATATGTGTGTGGGGGTGGGTTGGCCATTGATTGATTGATTGATTGATCGAATAATTGGCGTATTTACAGAGCACATTGCCACTGTCGAGGTGCATTTCGAGGCACCTGACAGCGGCTTCTTTTTGAAGCACGCTCGCCAACCACCTGTGACACCGGAGATAGCCAATATCCAGACCTCATCCTCGGTGCCTCCGCTGAAAACGCGCTCCTCGTATGATTCCGTTTTGTCACTGGATCGCTTTACCGTCGTGGAGACCACACAGCCCGTCTCTATACGCGCCAGCTACGGCCCGTTCTCGACGAAACAAACAGTGCCCGCTCGCTATATTGTGCCGGACACCATGGACGCCAATCAGGCGGGCGATTATGTCAACGTAAGCCACCATGGAGTACCGAATTGTAATTCCTTTTGCTTAACCCTCTCCCTGTCTTTCTCTCTCTCTCTTTCCCTTTCTCTGCATTTCTCTAACTCAGAACTCTACGGCGACGCTGCTGGAGTTGCAGCAGCCGAACATGCATCTGGACATTTCGGCGCATTTGGTGCGTTCTACTGTTGCGCAGGATTCGCCTGTGCTGCGCGTGCTGTTCCATGCTGGCGCCGATCCGGGCGGCCATTTGCAGCGACAAAAGGTCTGCGTACTGCTCCACGTAGCCATGCCCAATGAGCAGCCGTTGAAGGGACGCTGCATGCCCGAGGGTGAGGATGGCGTCTGTGTAGCGGAGGTGGTCATTCCCCTAAGCTGGTGGCCTGCGCTGCCAGCGCCTAGACACAGTCGCGAGAGCAGCGGCAACAGCGGCTCGGACGGACCGCAATTACCGCCAAAGGTACCGCAGCGCTATGCCCAGGTCTCGTACAGCGTCTTTGAACCACCAGTGCGCAATCCGGAGCAATGTGAACCGAAGGTGCAGATACAACCGTTGACAACGTTTGCCCAGGTGCCGCTGCTAGCAGCCAAGACATCGTTCAAGGAACTGCGAGCTGATGACTCGGTTACGTTCCTGTTGCCCCAGCATCCCTTGTATCCCATGTCCAAGTTGCATGTGCCCGTCTTTCTGCATCAGTACGCGGATCAGGAGCAGCGAGTTGCTGCGTTTACCGTGCGCGCCCGTGTCAAGGCTGGGCTACGCATCTTGGGCGCTAGCCCTTCTAGCGATCAGTGGAGCATTAGCATTGAGAAGGAGAATCCCAAGCATACGACGGCGCGTGTCACTGCCTTCCGCAAGGAAGTCGACTCCTCCTCCTCATCCTCAGCCGCGTCCAGCATGGAGAACAGAGGCAACTACAACAGCAGTGGCAGCAGCAGCAGTAATGAGGTCTACGAGGTCTTCTCCTGGCTACTGGAGGTCGCCGATGACTCCAACGACATTATGGACGGCGGAAAGATCGTGTGGTCGGTTACCCATGTCTATGACACACCCAAAGATAAGGACTCCACCGAGCTAATTGCCACAGATGACACAAAAAAGCGTTTGATTGCCAAGCTGGAGATCAACAAGGATGACATTCAAGCAGTATTACCCATGGCCAAAATCTGGGAGGTGATGAACACAGCGGTGCTTACTGGCCGCCAGGTAGCCCAAGCCATGAAAGTCTTCATTGTCTCACAAGCGGGCAAAGTGGCGGATGTTACCTTGCAGAGCTCCTGCCATGCCGAGGACGAAAGCGTCATCAAGGTGAAGGCGACGAGAGACATTGAGAGAGAGAGAAATGGATTCTCATTTTATGCTGTCTTTCATCTCGTTTAGGTCTCCTCGTCGTGCAGCTCCGTTTATGTTGATGGCTCCGAGCAGCGCGGCTCTTCCAATGCTTCGGTCATTGTTAAGTATGGCACCTATGTGGGCGTGGCCAAGTTCATTGTCTGGATGCCCGAATTTCCGCTCGAAGTTTACATAGCCGACTTTCGTCTATCCCAAATCAAGGGCTGGAAAGTAACCGATGACAGTCATTATCTGTAAGTGTGTAGCGAGTAGCGAGACTGGAAAAGAGGTAACGAGTGGAAAATAGCCAACGAGTGAGCCATAAAAGTTAACGAGTCAGAGATAATTAGAGTTAGATATATCAAAGCGAGTTAGTTAAGAAACTAAAACAAAAAAACCCATCAACGAGGACGAAGCCAAGAGTAGCTTTTATCAATCAACTAGTAACGAGTAGAATTTCAAGCCGTTTTTCAAAAGTAAGACATAAGCAAGCAACGGTAAGAACAAGCTGAAAAAAGTAAGCGAGAACTAACGAGTGGCGAATAGAAAGAAACGAGTCGAAAGTACTTTCTAAACACAGCAAAAAAGCTAAAACGTAGCGTGCAGTGAGTACAACAACGAGTAACAAACAATAAGTAGCAAGAGCTAGCTAGAGCGAACCAATGAATAGACATTATAATAGCTAATACTTGGGAACTAAACTGTAGGCTATGGGTACAATAACTCCTGAGAAGTGTTGAGTAGCGAGTAGCGACTACAAAGTAACGAGCTGCATAGTTCAATATGTATTCAATCTCAATTTCCGCAGCCACAACAAGCAGTCGAGGCGCCGCAAGAAGCGCTCGTACTTGTGGAACCAGCATGGCACCAGCTACTACAACAATGTGGGCGCCGACAAGAGCATCTGTCGTGCTCGCTACCAGCAGAGCCCTGTCGAGGTGTACGCCAAGTTTCTGGCCATCGATCAGGTGAGCAGCTTTGTCAAAAACTCAAAGCCAACGTTCAACATAATCTCCCATATCCTGTATTATAGAACTCTGGACGCACCAGCTATTTCATTTCACGTCGCACTGGATTGCGTGTAACAGATCTGGTGCAGCCGCTGCTGCGTGTGGCTGATCCAAAGATCGCCTCTCTGAAGGGTCGCATACTGCAGGGCAAGTCAATGGGTCGCACCGACGTTCAGGTATTGTCTCCCATCACGGGTCGTGTCATTGGTACCAAGGAGATACGCGTTGGCAGCGACAAGGTGAATCTCTCCCGTCTAATTGTGCGCGTCATATCCGGACTCCAGTTGACAATTACGCCAGAGAATGCTATCGAGAACGGCTATCTGGCAGAGACGTCCGTTACACACAAGCTAACGGCACAGTATCAAGAGGGATTGCTTGACATCGATCTGGAGTTCAACGATGGCTCGAAGACACCTTTGCGGTAAGCGAGCAATGCGCTAGACTTATGCATAAAATTGTTTTCAATTGCCACCTTTTTGCAGCGACATTGCTGTGGAGGATTACTTCCTGCTGGTGGAGAGCCTGGATACGGAAGTGGTTGCCTTTGCTCCCATGCTGGCCTCGCATCATCCGCGTGTCATCGCCGTGGGCGAGGGCAATGGTAATTTGCTGCGGGTCACGCTGTTGCTCTCCGAGGAATGTCGCATGCGACGCGGGCCTGGCGCCTCCACATCGAGCAATTCCAAGCAGAACAAGCCGAATGCCTCGCCATTGGCCAGCGCACTAGCCTCCATCGAGGTGGACTTTAGCAATGTGGACATTGTCAGCAAACAGGAATCGATACAGAACGATGGCACAGTAGGGCGCGAACGAAAGAACTATCGCAACACGGGAGACCTCGCTGATATTATAGGTAAGCTTATACAGCTATTCAGCAACTCGGCTAGTTTAACTAAAGATCTGCTTTGATTAGTTGGCATTCCGCTGCGCGACTCCAGCCAGCAGTACGAGCCAACTGTGCAGGCGCGTCAACATCGGGCGAGCATTCAGGCAGTGCATAAATCGCATTATGGCAATCGGGGCGGCTTGGGCAGCGGCAACATGTCCTCCATGGAGCTGGGCATGTATGTGCTCCTCACAGCCTTCTGCTTTGCCATCATTGTGTTTGTCATCTCGTGCGTGGTTTATGCCTCGAAATTCCGGCCAGCCATGATTGAGTCTGGCCTCGATCCGCTTGGTGGCTCAGGCAAGGGTAATGGCAATGGCAACGGTAACGCCAGCGGCTTTCGTGATGTCCGCCTCAAGGAGTCCACCACTAATGCCCACGACTGGGTCTGGCTGGGACGCTCAACCATAGACAGGCAGTCGGTGGCAGTGAACGACACCAACACGCCCCAGGCTCAGCCGCAACATGTTAACGCTCGTGGTAATGCATATAATCCCCTCCAGAAATAACAGTAATAATAACGCTGGCTCTGTCTCTAGATTCTCGCATGCGCATCACCAGTAATCCGATTATCAATTACGACAATGGCCGGCGTGTCAGCTCCTTTGACCAGCCGCAGCCCAAGCTGCAAACGCACATTGTGCCCGCCTCGAATCTGAACAAGATTCATGCCGAACAGTAAGTGCATCCGTGCCACACATTTGAATGCAACTAATATGCATCTATCACCATTTAGCTATCTGGCCAATGACCGGAAGGATGCTGCCTTGGACTACAAGCCCCCAGTGCCGCCGCACCGTAATGTGGGAACTCGTGCCATGTTGCCGCCACAGGCAGCATCCGTTAAGGTAGAAGCTTAGAGAAGATGGAGTATCTGCTAGTCTTTATACATTGTTTTTATAATACAGGACAAGGATCTGATTAACAAGCGACACAGTCAACTCTACAAGCGCGAGCATATCCAAAACAACGAGAACAACAATGCGACGCAGCAACAGCAACAACAACAACAGACCCCGCATTTGGCGCTGCAGCAGCAGCAGCCGCAGCAGCAGGAACGTCAGCCAGCGCATCTGCCGGAACGTCAACATCAGCATCAGCGCAGTCACAGTCATAGCCACAACTTTATCCAAGAGCCCGCGCTCAGAGCAGCACATTTGAAACTCAAACAGCATCAGCAAATGCAGCAGCAACAGCAGCAACAACAACAGCAACAACAACAGCAACAGCAACACGAGGAGTTGCACAATGCTGAGAAGCTAGTGGAGTATACAAATCCGCATCAGAAGAATGCATTTCAATTCGATTCGCTAACACCAAAGAGAGTAACCAAAGCAGCAACTGCTGCTGGACCCGCAGCAGCAGCAGCAGTAGCAGCGCCAACAGTTGCAGCCAACAAAACATCGCCAGCTATAATACAAATCAAAGGTTAGTCAATATAGATCGACTATAGAACAAATTGTAAATAGAAATTCCTTTGCGGTTTAGAGAATCACAACCACAGCATTTTGAGCACTGTTGCCGATGCGGCCAATTCGAATGCCACTGATGAGATTGTCCGGCTGCCGACACCGCCCGGTCACACAATCACGCCCATTAGCAGTGAGCCAACAACAAAATCTTCGCGGGTCAAACGGGCCACAGTTGTTGGCAATCCGATGTTCTCGTCCGCCGTGGATGATACGCTGGCACCGGGCGAACGTTTGGGTCTGGATGATCTCGACATGGACTACGAACAGATCATGCACTATTTCGACAACCTTAAGGTCAGTCCATACATATAATCGGCGTTATTGTATGTCAAATATCTATGTATGTATTGATTGCAGGAGTCAAATGCCTGAGTACAAGAGATCATTGCTAAAATTCGCGAGATATTGTCAACATTTCAACAACGATATCAGAATGTCGTTACACCCCTAACAACGCCCACGCGAAAGCAGATCCAAATGCTCGACGAACTCGTCGCCGTTGGAGTCGATGTTGGAATTGGAGTTGAAAATAATGATAAAGCAGCAACAGCAGTAGCAGCAACGGGTTTGCCGCCCGAGCCATGTCTGCACAATTTTCAAATTCCAAGGAAATGCAACTAAAGGGTAACTAATACACTCACACACACAAACACACAACATATAACCGCAATTCTAGCAATCCAAAACTTTAAGAATACTCACAGCATAAAAATGAAATGTAACCCAGAGTTAAAGCGACGCTGAAAACAAGAAAAATATTTATTGCCTAGGCTAAGTTCATAACATATAAAGCATATACGTCTATATATATATATATATATATATATATATATATATATATATATATATATATATATATATATATATATATATATATATATATATATATGTATATATATCGTGCATAATTTATGTTCGCAACTTCTACTCAAATGTCTCCTCCTCATGCTCCTTCCCCTTTTCCACTCCCTTGCCAGCACAAGTGGGCGAATGTTTGTTAATTGAATACATCTAGACTTAAGAATACATATATATAGACATATATATATGTATATATGTATATGTAAAAGAGCATCAAAGCATAGCTTATTCAAATTGCTTCCCAAATCTTGCTTAGGCGCTTGCAATCATCCCAACTATATATAAAAGAATCAATATATGAAACCTATAACTTAAACTATTAGCCACAATTGTGCCCTCTGTGGGTGTATTTGACGGTGTGTGTATGAAAGTGTCTTGCACAACAATTGAACACACTCACATACACACACACATATTTGTACGAGATCTCGGCCCTATATGCATATCTCTTATTAGAACTATAAAAAGAAATCAACATTTATGCTGAAATTTTTGCATTTGTTATATGTAACTCAGTTTATTTGCCGATCCTTTACACAAAACCAAATCCAAATCCACTTGTGCTGAAGAAACGACATCAAATAGTGCTACGATCTATATATAAATATATATATATTTATATATATAGACAGATATATGTATAATAATATGCATACTATAAATGTATTTAAAAATGGAAAACAGAAAACATCGCTTTATAACTTTATAAGTTGGCTATTGTACGGCCCCAAATATCGCAATCATAATATTATTATTATTATCATTATGATTATGATTATGATTATGATTCTGATTATGATTACTATGAACCCTAAGACAAACTACACATAAATTATAATAATATTAACAAATAATATGCAAAACAAAGCAAGTAAGAAATTAACTACACGAAATCGAAGAAAAGTATATAGACGCTTATGAGCTTTATTTGAACGATTGCATTAATGGACAAGCAAATAAAGTATGGAAAATGAGCAACCAAATATTACATGATATTACGGAGCGATTAAGCTTTATATATAATATTAACATATTTATAGATATGTATATGTATATGTATATATACATACAATTATTATTGTCATTATTCTGATTCATGTTTACTGATTATCATTAATATATATACATATATATATGTATATATATATATATGTATTTATATATATATATATGCTGATGAAACTAAAAAGTTATCAAAATTTCGCTATGAATATATATGAATATATATATATATATATATATATATATATATATATATATATATATATATATATATATATATATATATATGTGCAAGTCACGCTCTATACAAATTGCAATCTTATATATGTGTGTATCTGTCTAACAAGCTAACAAAGCTCAGTTTCTTCATTTCTATATATATCATTTTAATTCTCTATATGTCTATAGCTATAGATAGAGCAACCCGAAAGCTAATTCATTCCATTAGCAAGAGTTTTTTGTTTTCTGCATATCATCATCACAAATTATATCTATATATCTATAGGAAGATGATGTTCTCTTTTATTGTGTTTGTTTCTGTTGCCATTATAATTTGTAGTTTGGCATCTAAGTATTACATTTTGTTAGATCATTAAAGCATTGTTTCATAATCATATGTTGTAAATTGTTCCGTCCAACAAAACAAAACAAAACAAAAAAAAAACGAAAAGTGAAAAACAAAAAATGAAAACAAAAAAAAAACAAAGAAAACAAAAAAACAAAACATGTAAAACACTTGAAGTTTCTTTGTATACAGCAGCCATAAAACACTAGAAACACGATTATGATTTGTATTATGAATTTGATTGTAAGACTCTGTAGTTCAGTCAGCATCAATCATTCGCCATTATGCTTGCTTTGTAGACGATCTATGGATCTGTAGCACATATTGTAAATAAGACAATATATATTATCAAACTTATCTAAACTTTGTTAACTCTCACTCACTCGCTCGCTCACTCGTCCTCTCCCTTTCTAATTAAATTGTGTTGACCAGAACTACAGAGTGATATATATATATAGTATTTAACATTCTTATATCACACACACACAGAAACACACACTTTTCGACTTGTTTTTCAGTTTATTTTAAGCTTAACACTAATTTTGATCTATTTTATTGTATAGTTCGTAAACTTGTATCTCAAATTCTACACAAATAGACACGCAGACAGATCGCATTGCCTTGATAGCTTGCAGAGTCCCAGTGCTAGTGCTAGTGCCATATAATCGCAATCAATCATTAGTTATAGGTCGTGCATCAATCATCAAGCATTCATCAATCAATCAATCAATCAATCATTTGGGGCATGCCTAGAGCTTAACACGAGCAAACGCTTGTTCTATCTCCCTCCAAAAAAAAAAAAAAACCAAAACAAAAACAAATAAAATACAAATTACTATAGAATGCGTAGTTATATAGAAGAAGATTGACCGATTGACTGACTGACTGAAGTTGAATTTGATTGATGGTAGCCAAAACTCAAGCAATGATTGATCAATTAACATTGATTGTACAACAAATTAGCAAATTATTAACTAACATACACCTACAGCACACACACACAGATACACGCTAACACACACGCATACATCTGGATGTAAGATGTGTGCTGTGCATGTGTATGTGTATCGATTCCAATGCAAAGACTTTATATATGTGTTTTTTTTTATTAATTATTATTATTATTATTATGTTTAGCAATTGATATGTATATGTATTTATAATAACGAATTTTTATGATTGATGGCATGATTGACACGCATTGTACATCACGTTAAGACACTTATTTCGAATTTCTAGTCAGTTAGAAGCGTACAAATCGTTTTGTTACATCACACACACAAACACAAACACCTTGTAAACATTATATATATATATATATATATATATATATATATATGTTTTTTTTTTATATATATACACTATCCAATTATATTTTGCCATGCTTTTTACCAGGCCCAAAAACTAAAATAAAACAAATAAACAAAGAACAAATATGAATAAAAAAACCATACACAATCCTAAGGCTAAGCTATATATGAATGTATTTGTATGTATTATCCAAAAAAAAAAAAAAAAAGATGAATATTACCAAGGTAAAAATTTCAAAATAAACAGAATGCACACAAAAATTCTAAAGAAAATAAAAGCAAAAGTCGAAGAAATTGCATTTTCTGTTCTTTTCGAGTCTCTTTCGTTTTAAGCTAAACTCAAAGACAAAAATCATATTTATAATATAGTTAATTATAAATGAAAATGATATATATATATATATATATATATATATATATATATATATATATATATATATATATATATATATATATATATATATATATATATATATATATATATATATATATATAGAATGCAAATTGTTTAAGCTGCTTTTTTGCAAACGATATTTATATATATATAACACGTAATATATATCTATATATATATAGATATATATCTAAAAAGATAATGCAAATTCGCTTGGCACTAAAATCTAAGTATTAGATAAAAACATGGAAACAAATTCCCAGCATTCACTCTCGCACTCGCCCGCTCTCACTCACTCGTTCTCCCGCTCTCTCGTTCTCTGTAGCCATCGATAAACGATATATATCGCAATTCGTTAAGTATGTAAGTTCTATGAATGTCCCACCTGCTGTTCCACTTTCCCACACACACGCAAACACCTTTTGATCGCCGCTTATTTTGCACCAAACCTAAAAAATTAACAAAATTTGCATAGAGAAAGCGCGCGAGAGAGAGATAGAGGCAGAGTGAGATCCAGAGAGAGAGCGAGAAACAGTGAGAGAGAGTGAGAGAGGAAAGTATAAGAGAGCCACCGCCGCATAATTGTTAACATTGTATCAGTTATAACGTAGTTGTTGTGTATCTATTGTATGTTTGTAAGTACTCCAAGAAACAATGACAAGTCGATTATTATCGATCATCGCCATCGCCACACATTCTTGCTGTTGCATTTGGAGTTCATGTGTTTCCCACTCGTGATATATGATTTTGCCTCATTTCCGTTTTACTTTTTGTCGTTTTACAACACTGTGCAAGCGAAAGTTCCACTCTACATATATATATATATATATATATATATATATATATATATATATATATATCCCTTTCCCTAAACACAAGGCTTACAATATATATTTATATATATATAACTATATACAAGACACATATGGCAATTATATAAGTATATACATGTATATATATCATATGTGTATTATATATAACGCTTTACAACACTGTTTGTCCAGAATATTCAGAGTATTCACTTGCCTTTCGCCTCGAAGCTCTCGGTTCTCTACAAGTATTGCTGATCCCTCCTATCCGATTGTTTGTACCTCTTAATAGTATATTTCAATGTGCTTCTTCTCTTGCTCTATCCCGTTATATCTAAACCGTTATCAAATCAAATAAAGAAAATTTCAAAAATGTAACTGGAAAACAAAGAAATTATAGTTGCCATGTAAAACACTTTAGTAGAGTCTATTATTATTATTATTATTATTATTGTAATATTATTAAGTGGAACACAATTTTGTTTAAACGAAACATCAAATTCGAAACAGGCAACAAAGCAAAGATGAAGAAGAAGCAGAAGCAGTAAGAAGCAAACAGCAAAAAACCAATGGAAAATGAAAAAAAAAAAATGAAAAAAAATATTATAAATATTCAAAAACTGAAATATTAATTTAAATAAAATAATTTATTAATAAACCACATATTATGAAATGACATAAAGCTAAAAGATGTTTTATTGCAAAATGGTGGGAGTTGGATTGATTGACTGAATGATAAGCTTAAGATATCATTAAAATTTTGCATGATTGATGGATTGATTGAGTAAATGAAATAATTGATCTATATAAAATGTAAAAATGGAATGATGGAGAGATTGATTGACTCACTGATAGATATTTGAGTGCGAGAATAATAAGTTTCAAGTGAATAAGTAAGTGATCAAATGTGATTGATTGATGACGATCTGAAGAGCGAAATTTCTCACAGTAGTTGCCTTTGCTAAGGTAATCGATAAATAGGCGTTAGGCATTGACTTACCTTCTAGAAGAGTGGCAAGACTGACTGATTGACTGATTGACTGATTGATTGATAATCAACCTTTGGCTCAAGAGCCAGCCAACTGCAAATCAGCCACAGCAACTTCCCTTGATGACGTCATGGACAAATCGAATATTAAATTGGTAAGTGAATTTTGGATCGAGGCGTCCATCTGTGGATCTGTGGACAACTTAATTGTGGAGCTCGACGATCGCAAGTGAAGCGTCTGCTTGGTTTTTCTGTTGCCTCTCAAATTGGACCAAGTTGTAACAAGACTTGGCTTCGATTTATGTGTTGTTTGGCTTGCAAATGGATCATATTGCTCTGTTCCATGCTAATTGGAATCGATCGCAGTTAATTGAGCTCTGTGAGAGGGCACATTTATACGCTCCATATGCGAATTGCTCTATCAAAATTTTGCCAGTTGCCCTTATAAAGTCGTGTTCTTGAAATTTACGCAACATTTGGCGCTTCTTTTGACGCGTGATCTTGACAATACTGACGATGGCGTCAACCTGCATCATTATATACAGCTGCCACTGCCCCTCCGCCGTCTGCCCGCAAAGCTTCAAAGCCTCCATGATCCGCACCCAAAACCCACCCACCCAACCACCCACCCACTCATACAATCGCCGCGGCCCCCACGAGTGGGCGAGGATCCATGTGGAACGTTACGTTTTTAATAGCCTTAAGACTAATGAAATTTTTATAGATTCGGGTATATTGACTATGTGACAAAGTATGTAACAGGGCATATTCTGTAGATGTGAATAGATATTCTCATATTTTCAATTATCAGCTCAAGTTAATCTCTTATTAACACCAATCGACCCGAAGACTTTAGAAGCTAGAGAGCTCAAATTTGGCATGTGGATACATATAAGGCATACAAACTTAAGGAATATTCCTTTTTTTTGGTAACTCTTTTCGAAGTTAATATTTTAAACATAACTCGAGGACTTTAGGCACTAGAGTGCGCATATTTGGTATATGTGCTCACGAAAGCTATATATTAAATTTTCTTAATACCTTTCCATCATTTCATAACTTAGGCATAACTCGAAAACTTGAACAGATACAGAGCTAAAATTTGGTCCGTTGCTTTAGGTAAGCTCTACAAAAATAAAAACAATTTCCTTTTGTAGACAGCTCTGTCATTAGCCATTATATAGGGTTTGTTAGAGTTCATGAAAATATCTTAATTTGTAGCTTTCAGCCATATATAGTTTATAGTTTGCACTGCAGGGTATCTGCTAGTCGAGCTGTCTCAGCTAGAGCGCGCTTACTTGTTTTAAAGTGCGTTTCACGTTTTAATTCCAATTGTAAGAACTTCCAATTTGAGCGATAGACCGACATTTTGCCACACCAAGATCTGGCTGTAACTGTGTGTGCGGATGTGTGCCGATGTGTGTGTGTGTGTCTTGACTTTCATTTCAGTTGTGTGAAGAGCCAACCAAGCGTATAAAAGCTCAGCAAAGATGCTTCAACGTTTCAGTTGCTTTCAAAAATTCGCGCGCTCTTCAAGTGAAATCTGATTTGTTTTTTTTTTTTGGTTTATTATCGACTTACGCACGGATTAACAATGTCCTATATCGGCAACGCATCGGATGTGGAGTGTGAAAAGAACGAGTTCCCCAGGTCCCGTCCCACGGGCATCGTTACCAAAATGGCAGCCCACAAACTGTCGTCGGAGCCGAAATGGGCCGACAAGAGAGAGGATGATTCCGATTCCGAGGTCTCATCGCCCGATAATTTCCTAACCAAAGGTGAACGAAGGTCCAAAGTTGATGGCTGA
Organism: Drosophila eohydei; assembly: GCA_035045825.1. Classification (NCBI taxonomy): domain Eukaryota; kingdom Metazoa; phylum Arthropoda; class Insecta; order Diptera; family Drosophilidae; genus Drosophila; species Drosophila eohydei. Next base: position 2,128,100 of record JAWNOT010000120.1, read on the forward strand.
ACACCATTCGGAATCAGAAATATATATATATACAGCTATGTCTATATCTTGAGGCAACTCTTCAAACATTACTAGTCTAGATCGGATTACTATATTATCAGATATGGTACATATGTTATACCCCATAAAGCTCAATGTAGGAAACTCATATATATGCATGGATCGCTATCAGATCCTAAGAATAGTTTTCTGGAATGGGTCTATGAAATATTTAGGAAACTATATATAAATATTTAAATATATGTGGAATGAACATATTTCTAATGAAGCTTTCACGTCTGACTGGAAACTAGATCTCATATTTTAATATAAAGTCAAAACTAACCTCAAACTAACTTTTGAGAGAATCGCATGATGTAGAAATAAAATTCTATGGCATGACCTATATCGGTTATATAGATATATTATTATATGAATTAATATAAATCTTCTGCAAGATAAAAGTAAATTTTCCCAAATATAACCTAACCTAACAAGTAAGAAAGCTCTAGTCGGGGTGCCCGACTAGGAGATACCCTGATCCCAGTCCTCTGAGTTTTTTAATATTTTCCGTAGTTTGTATCGAGTATTCAAAAAAAAAAGAAAATAAATAAGAAACGACATTGCGAGACCAGGATTCGCCAACACAGCCACTTCATAATTAAAAGATAAATAAAACAATTAAAAATGTTTCGTCTGCACTGGTCTCAAACCCGGACCGAGCTGCATACGAGCGCCGCCTCTACCAACGCAGCCACTGCTCTGGTTGAGATGCAAACGCCTTCACATAATGGCCCTAGTTCCAACTAAACTTAAATTCTAAGAATTTGGGGGAATTTGAAGCCGGTATCCAAAATCCAACAAATATCAAAATTGCGTAAAATATACATAAAACTAAATACAAAATTTGGCTCTAGCTCTTAAGACGTTCGAGATATAATTTATTAACTGCATTTCAATTATGTTTTTATTCGATAACAATTAAATGCAAATAGTTATCGAATATTTGAAACAAACTTGACCTGCGCGTGCTATACACGGACCTACAGACAGACGGACAGGGCTCAATCGACTCGTCTTGTCATCCTGATCAAGAATATATATACTTTATGGGGTCTGCCACGCCTCCTTCTGCCTGTTACATACATTTGCACAAAACCATTATACCCTGATTTCCCATTTTCAATGGGATCAGGGTATGAAAATGTGTTCAATGGAATTTTAAATGAATTCGTATACTTTAAATATTTTCTCCTTAAGCTCCGCATTAGAAATGGCTCATGTAGTTTCAAATATACTTAAAGATCCATATCCATATCCATATCCATATCCATATCCATATCCATATCCATATCCATATCCATATCCATATCCATATCCATATCCATATCCATATCCATATCCATATCCATATCCATATCCATATCCATATCCATATCCATATCTATATCTATATCTATATCTATATCTATATCTATATCTATATCTATATCTATATCTATATCTATATCTATATCTATATCTATATCTATATCTATATCTATATCTATATCTATATCTATATCTATATCTATATCTATATCTATATCTATATCTATATCTATATCTATATCTATATCTATATCTATATCTATATCTATATCTATATCTATATCTATATCTATATCTATATCTATATCTATAGCTATATCTATAGCTATATCTATATCTATATCTATATCTATATCTATATCTATATCTATATCTATATCTATATCTATATCTATATCTATATCTATATCTATATCTATATCTATATCTATATCTATATCTATATCCATACCCATATATATATCCATATCCATATCCATATCCATATTCATATCCATATCCATATCCATATCCATATCCATATCCATATCCATATCCATATCCATATCCAT